>OX377618.1:32818843-33369536 GCA_947397865.1 Polietes domitor
TGCCCACTTCTTTTAGATTAAAGCTAGAAACTCTCCTACTTAACTTCCTTGGGCGTTTTTTAATAGTATTCGTGTTTTAAAATACAGTTTGAACTGTTGATTTACATAATTTCAAGAGATTCGATATTTCACCAAAATATTTGTTCTCACTTCCGCGGTTCACAACTAACTGAATATTTTCTCAAATTTCTTTTTTTATTTGAAAGTACAATCCTTCCGGTTAATAATGGAAAATAATTTCATTCAAATGGCTGCTGAGGGCACCCCACAAATAATAGTCAAACGGTTGAATAGTTAAAAAAACGTTAGATGGCGGAAAATATAGGGTCATTTTCCGAGTGCAAAAAAATGTTTGTAAAGAGTGATTTTTTTGAGGTTAGGATTTTCATGCATTAGTATTTGACAGATCACGTGGGATTTCAGACATGGTGTCAAAGAGAAAGATGCTCAGTATGCTTTGACATTTCATCATGAATAGACTTACTAACGAGCAACGCTTGCAAATCATTGAATTTTATTATCAAAATGCGTGCTCTGTTAAGAAAGTTCAGAAAGAAAGAAATTGTGTTCAGCGACGAAGCTCATTTTTGGCTCAATGGGTACGTAAATAGGCAGAATTGTCGATTTTGGAGTGAATATCAGCCAGAAGCATTGCAAGAGCTACCAATGCATCCAGAAAAAGTCACAGTTTGGTGCGGTTTATGGGCTGGTGGCATCATTGGACCGTACTTCTTCAAAGATGATGCGAATCGTAACGTAACTGTGAATGGTGAGCGCTACCGTGAGATGATATCCAACTTTTTTTTGCCCAAAATGGAAGAACTGAACTTGGTTGACATGTGGTTTCAACAAGATGGCGCTACATGCCACACAGCTCGCGATTCTATGGCCATTTTGAGGGAAAACTTCGGAGAACAATTCATCTCAAGAAATGGGACCGGTAAGTTGGCCACCAAGATCATGCGATTTGACGCCTTTAGACTATTTTTTGTGGGGCTACGTCAAGTCTAAAGTCTACAGAAATAAGCCAGCAACTATTCCAGCTTTGGAAGACAACATTTCCGAAGAAATTCGGGCTATTCCGGCCGAAATGCTCGAAAAAGTTGCCCAAAATTGGACTTTCCGAATGGACCACCTAAGACGCAGCCGCGGTCAACATTTAAATGAAATTATCTTCAAAAAGTAAATGTCATGGACCAATCTAACGTTTCAAATAAAGAACCGATGAGATTTTGCAAATTTTATGCGTTTTTTTTTTTTAAAAAGTTATCAAGCTCTTAAAAAATCACCCTTTAGTATACGTGCTCTTAACGGCGAATGAGTCGTAAATAGTTGAGTAAAAAGTTAACATCGATCGAAGATAATGCCATCAGATAATTCGCTATTTCTGGCATTTTTCCTGAACAAAACATATTTTTTGTCCAAGTCATTCATTTAAATCTGTTGACGATCCATCGTATGATCAGTCAGCGCCGCCTACATCTCGAAATAAGAACACATAACTGGTGTTGATGGTAACGCCATCACTGGATTTCTTTAGTTGTCAACTCACCTTGTACTGAAACAGATGGCAGTCCCTGCTAAATAAATAAATTATTAAAAAATGCAATTTGTTTTGTTTTTTAAATTGTCTCCTCTAGACTCCGTCTAGGGGAGACCAACAGGGCCACCAAACTGGTAGGATTCTGTTCATGGTCCTTCGCAACCACCCTCGATCTAGAACCTAGTGATAATCTGCAGTGCGCGTTAAGAAGTGTCGGCATATCCATCCAAATTAATTAAATAAAATGTCATTACGTGACATGGCCAACTAAATTCCGCGTCATCATACCATTGCTGTCACTACGTGAAGCAAGGCTTTACGAGCCAGTGACGGCGAATAAAGCAAATATACGTTGCTTCTCTCTACACGACTCTACTCTACAATAGACCAAGCTGACGAAGTATCCCGCAGTCACAAAAACAACTATCAAGACATAAACATACACTTGGAACTACAGCAATAACATCATGCGGTGGAAAACAACATCATGACATTGCACTTGTGCAAAGGGGGTGGCATGTTGACGATACATCATATGATCAGTCAGCGCCGCCTACATCTCTAAGTAAGAACACATGACTGGTGTTGATGGTAATGCCATCACTGCAATTCTTGGGTTTCTTTAGTTGTCAACTCACCTTGTACTGAAACAGATGGCAGTCCCTGCTAAATAAATAAATTATTAAACCAGTAAGGAAAGGCTAAAGTCGGGCGGGACCGACTCTATGATACACTCCACTTTCAATCCGAATACAATTCAATTCGGTGAAAAAGTGAAAACGGGAAGGTTTTTTGTATCCTGTAAATGTATGTGTTTGACAAAAAATTTTATATCGGAAAGGACATTTGTATGAGGATATATTGAAACCTGGAACGCAATAGGTGAAATATAAAATGTATAGTTTGGCCAAAATCGGTTAAACTTATGGGAGCAACATTTGAATTTGGGCTATATTTAAATCTGAACCGATCTTACCCACTTTCACCATAGTTTTGTTTAGTTAGATTATAAGATGTTGTGCGAAATTTAAAGAAAATCGAGCACAATATGTGGCTTTTAAAGCGACAAAATTCAAATCGGGAACGACATTTGTATGGGGGCTATATCGAAATCTGAACCGATTTGACCTATTTTCACCATAGATGTTCTTAGTTTAAATATAAGATGTTTTGCCAAATCTGAAGACAATCTGATACAATATGTGGTTTCTAGAGCGGAAAAAGTCAAATCGGGAGCGAAATTTGTATGGGAGCTATATATAAATCTGAACCGATCTGACCGATATTCACCATGGGTGTTTCTAGTGGAAATATAAGATGTTTTACCAAATCTGATACATTATGTGGTTTCTAGAGCGGAAAAAGTCAAATCGGGAGCGAAATTTGTATGGGAGCTATATATAAATCTGAACCGATCTGTCCGATATTCACCATGGGAGTTTCTAGTGGGAATATAAGATGTTTTACCAAATCTGAAGACAATCTGATACAATATGTGGTCTCTAGAGCGGAAAAAGTCAAATCGGGAGCGAAATTTGTATGGGAGCTATATATAAATCTGAACCGATCTGACCGATATTCACCATGGGTGTTTCTAGTGGAAATATAAGATATTTTACCAAATCTGAAGACAATCTGATACATTATGTGGTTTCTAGAGCGGAAAAAGTCAAATCGGGAGCGAAATTTGGAGCTATATATAAATCTGAACCGATCTGGCCGATATTCACCATGGGTGTTTCGAGTGGAAATAGAAGATGTTTTACCAAATCTGAAGACAATCTGATACATTATGTGGTCTCTAGAGCGGAAAAAGTAAAATCGGGAGAGAAATTTGTATGGGAGCTATATATAAATCTGAACCGATCTAACACATTTTTACCACAGGTGTTTCTAGTTACAGTATAAGATGTTTTGCCAATTTTAAAGAAAATCTCTTGTAATATGTGGTATCTAGAGTGAAAAGAGTCAAATCGGGAGTGAAATTCGTATGGGGGCTATATCTAAATCTGAACCGATTTTCTTCAAATTAAATAGCGTTCGCCCTTATCCCGAAAAACATCGTTGTGCAAAGTTTCATTTGGTTCTGTCTACAATTGCGACCTGTATCGTGATTACAAGAATAGATGGACGGACGGACAGACAGACAGATAGACAGACGGACATTGCTAAATCGACTCAGAAAGTGATTTTAAGACGATCGGTATAATTAACAATGGGTCTATCTCGTTTCCTTTTGGGTGTTACAAACAAATGCACCAAGACATAATACTCTCGTGGAGTGTATAAAAATGCAATTTTTTTTGTTTTGTTTTTTAAATTGTCTCCTCTAGACTCCGTCTAGGGGAGACCAACAGGGCCACCAAACTGGTAGGATTCTGTTCAAAATCAATCATTATATTCAAATAGACCGCCCGGCCAAGTTTAACCTTTCACTTCATTTAATTTATATTAACCATTTTATGTTTTAAGATTCCTTAAAATGTTAATGCTCCAATTTGTTCGTAATTTAGTATGTACTGGCCAAAAGTGGCGCAACTAGTTTGCCTTGTCTTCACATCATTATTGAAATGTCTAATTAATATCTACGATTTTCATCTAACTACTGTTGGAAAAATAAGTACTTTCGTGTAAAATCAAATATTTATGTAAGAAATTTAAATCTTTATTTCTTTTGTGTGTGTGTGTTTATTGTGCTGGTTGTCGCCGTTTCCGTCTCTATCACTTGTTTGGTCTTGACGTCATCTCTGTGTTTGAAACTACTTAAACGCTTCATTAATTTTATCGACTCTTCTTCTACAGCATTGAATTCTATTTGAAATGAATTCTGCTGCTCTTGAATTCAATTGTTCTCGTTGTGTAAAGAATCGGACAGTAAAATAAAAACGCTACAATGAATCTAAAGTTACTTAACTGAAAAATACGTGTTTAAGAGTGTGTTTCGCAATGCTGCTGATATTATATTCTGCCAACTGTGACAAATGAAATAAAAGCTGTTCGGCTACTCACATAATGTTTACTGGAGCTCGTATTCATTAATCTGAAGCAGTGTAAAAGTTCCAGTCAAGTGGCGCGACCAAAACACCACATTGAACTCAGAGGGCTTATATATAAATTCTGTTTAAAATTGTAGGTAAGTATTATACAAACCGACTCGATTTAATTTACTGTGCTGACGGATGGGCACGGATAAATCGGTATATAAACGTCTATCTTTTTGGTGTTACAAACAAATGCGCAGCGACATTTTACCCTGATAGAGGGTATACAAATACTCAAGGTGATTACCTCACGTTTGTTTCGTCACAAAGCAAAGCTGGTGGATAATATAACCCCTTGACTTCTTAACCCCTAGAAACCACATATTAGAGTTTTTTTTTGCAGCAGTAGTAAGATTTTACCAATATTGAACCTAAGTAAATTGCTGTTTATTTTGGCGTGTTTTATTACATTTTTGTTTTTATTGTCGATAGCCATAATTCCATTTATAAAGGGTGCTTTTTTAGCTATTATCTTTTTGGCAACACTGGTTTAAATACCTGACGCACGTTTCGTGTTTTGTTTCGCTGTCAATCATCTTCAGTTTGGTCTATAATTTAACCATGAATCGTCTTACAAACGAACAACGCTTGCAAATTATTGAATTTTATTATCAAAATGCGTGCTCTGTTATGAAAGTTCTAGAAAGCCGAAGATCCACTTTTTTACCGAAAAATTGTGTTCAGCGACGAAGCTCATTTTTGGCTCAATGGGTACGTAAATAGGCAGAATTGTCTATTTTGGAGTGAATATCAGCCAGAAGCATTGCAAGAGCTACCAATGCATCCAGAAAAAGTCACAGTTTGGTGCGGTTTATGAGCTGGTGGCATCATTGGACCGTACTTCTTCAAAGATGATGCGAATCGTAACGCAACTGTGAATGGTGAGCGTGAGATGATATCCAACTTTTTTTTTTGTCCAAAATGCAAGAGCTTGACTTGCATGACATGTGGTTTCAACAAGACGGTGCCACATGTCACACAGCACGCGCAACAATGGACTTATTGAGAGGCGAGTTCGGTGAACATTCGGGACAGGTCAATTGGCCGCCTAGATCGTGCGATTTAACGCCTTTAGACTATTTTTTGTGGGGCTACGTTAAAGCTCATGTCTATACAGACAAGCCCGCTTCAATTGACGCATTGGAAGACAACATTGAAGCATTTATTCGTGAGATACCGGCCGAAATGTTGAAAAGAGTAGGCCAAAATTGGACTAAGCGGATGGACCATTTGAGGCGCAATCAAGGTCAACATTTGCATGAAATAATCTTCAAACATTAAATTATATGGACCGTACTATCGATTCAAATAGAGATTTCATGCATTTTTCTGAATTTTATGTGTTTTTTTTGAAAAACTTTCCTATAGCTTTTAAAAAATCACCCTTTACTAAATTGTAATATTTGAAGCGTGAGGAATAAGTGGCGTAACCGTTACTCCTAAATTAAATTCATTTGACGGCAAATATAAAACATTGTCAAATATCAAATCAGAGTATCGGTGTTAAAATTATATTGATTTTAGATAATCAGTATCGGTGTTAAAATTATATTGATTTTATATAATCAATTATATTTGCCCAGGAGGAGCCACAAAAAATGTGTCAATTCCTATAATTTTGTATCTTTCGGACTTTTGACATTTATGGCCAGTAATTATTACCGAACTTGTCGTTTTTTTGTTAAAATAACAAAAAACTCGATTTGCAATAAATATGAGTTACACTTTTTCATACCCTCCACCTATGGATGGGTTTGTCATTCCATTTGTAACATCTTAAAATATTCACCGAAGACTCAATATGGTATATATATTAGGGCGGGTTGATTTTTTTATCGTATAGCAAAAACGTAAACTAAAATTCTAAGAAAATTCTCCGAAGAAACCATGTATCTAGAATAAAATCCTAATACGCGTCTCTCGACTTGAAAATTTATATGCCCGCCTTTGCCAAAAAATGTAAATGTAAAAAATAGCTATTTATTGTGTACTTCAAATCTTTTTTATTAAATTATGAAAGAAAATTTGTTTATCTATGTTCCTTACAAAAATATTAAATATATACAAACTTTTTTACTCGGATGAATATTTTTAATGAAAAAAATTGAGTGTAGAAAAAATATAAAGTGCAAAAGAACTATTTTATTCTAACATTCCATTTTTTCTAACATTTATCTTTTGGCATATAAATTTTCAAGTCGAGAGGCGCGTATTAGGATTTTACTCTAGATACATGGTTTCTTCGGAGAATTTTCTTAGAATTTTAGTTTACGTTTTTGCTATACGATAAAAAATCAACCCGCCCTAATGTATTGATATTGAATCATATAATAACAATAAAATTACGCTGTACTAACTGCGCTTACTCATCTACGTACATTAGGGGTGGGATAGTGCACGACTTTTCGATTTTGATGTGCTAGAACGCCTAATTTTGTGAGATTCGGGTAAAACGTTCATGAACCAAAAAACGGGGGTTTAAAGGTAAGGAAAAGGGGTAAAAATACACAAAAAGCCCCAAAACTGCCTCGGAGTCGTCACCAGAGGGATAAGACCGACCCTCATTATTTTTTTCAAACACACACACACATTCTCCACTCGTCAGGGGAATCTTACTGGTCCAGGGATATATCTAGTGGAGTCAAATGTGTGACCTCCAATATTTATTCAACCCTCGCATTGTCTCCGAACATACTTACCACCTATCTTCAACCCTTAAGGTGGTTCCCATACGATTTTTATACATTCCACGAGAGTATTATGTCTTTGTGCATTTGTTTGTAACACCCAAAAGGAAAAGAGATAGACCCATTGTTAATTATACCGATCGACTTAGAATAACTTTTTGAATCGATTTAGCAATGTCCGTCTGTCTGTCCATCTATTGTTGTAATCAAATTACAGGTCGCAATTGTAGACATAACTAAATGAAACTCTGCAGAATGAAGTTTTTCGGGACAAGGACGAACGCTATTTAATTTGAAGAAAATCGGTTCAGATTTAGATATAGCCCCATACGAATTTCACTCCCGATTTGACTCTTTTCACTCTAGATACCACATATTACAACAGATTTTCTTTGAAATTGACACAACATCTTATATTTCAACTAGAAACACCTGTGGTAAAAATGTGTTAGATCGGTTCAGATTTATATATAGCTCCCATACAAATTTCGCTCCCGATTTTACTTTTTCCGCTCTAGAAACCACATATTGTACAAGATTTTCTTTAAATTTGGCACAACATCTTATAATCTAAATAGAAACACCTATGCAGAAATTGGGTAAGATCGGTTCAGATTTAAATATAGCCCCCATACAAATGTCGCTCCCGATTTTACTTTTTCCGCTCTAAATGCCACATATTGTAGTCTATTTTCTTTAAATTTGGCACAACATCTTATAATCCAACTAGAAACACCTGTGCAGAAATTGGGTAAGATCGGTTCAGATTTAGATATAACCAAATAAACGACGCCCCGATTTGACATTTTCCGCTCTAGAACCCACATATTGTACCCGATTTTCTTTAAATTTGGCACAATATCTTATAAGCCAACTAGAAACGATTTAAAATTTTTTGTCAAACACATACAAAAAACCTTCCCGTTTTCACTTTTTCACCGAATTGAATTGTATTCGGATAGAAAGTGGAGTGTATCATAGAGTCGGCCCCGCCCGACTTTAGCCTTTCCTTACTTGTTTTTATTTTATTGTTAGGCCAAAAACTGTCCCGTTTAAGTGTAAGACCGACCTCTACTAATTTTCCCTCCGCAACATTTTTTCCGAACAAACTTACCCACTCTCTCCACTCCTTAATCGGGCTCTCATACAAAAACTGTTTTATAAAATTTGCTCCCAGGACTCTATCTGCCCCAAGGAGGCTCCTAGTGTAGTCAAATGTATGACAGACCCACAATATTTTTTCAGCCCCGATATTTTCTCAGGTGGTCCCCATACATTTGCCTACATTTGGTACATTTGACTACCCTAGAGTGGTGGGAGCAAATTTTATACAAATTTTCCTTTTGTATGGGAGCCCCTACAGCATTATAGGAACCCTATCAACTTTTCTCTTAAGGAGTGGTGATAGAGGGTAGGTATGTTTGGGGAAAATGTTGAGGAGGGAAAAATAATGGGGGTCAGTTCTACACTTCTCTCTTCTAGGGTCTACTGCGGGCAGGTTTTGAGCTTGGGAAAAAATGCGGGGTTTAAAAAAATATTGGGGTCGGTCATACAATCGACTCCACTAGAGGCATCCTTCAGTAAGATCGGTGGGAACAGATTCTATAAAAAAATAATTTTTGTATGGAACCCCCCTAACGAGCGGTGATAGGGGGTTGTGTGTTCGAAAAAATGTTGGGGAGAGAAAATTAATGGGAGTCGGTCTTACATTTAACCCCTCTGGGGACGACTCCGAGGCAGTGTTGGGGCTTTTTGTGTATTTTTACCCCTTACTCTGACCCCACCACCCTCATTTTTTGGCTCATTAATTTTTTCCGAACCTCACAAAATACGGGGTTCTAGCGTGTCCTAATCGGACTCCTAAAATTGCCATACAACACTATCCCACCCCTTAACGTACATATCGTTTTTGGCCAAATACAGGGACCTCGTAATGGGATTTTGCTCGTTGTGTAAATAGCATAAACTTGGTCCAAAGTGACTTGAATTGCCTTTTATTTTGTCCATTTGAAACCATGTCAAGTGATACTAATATTTTGTATCGATTCAAATACCTTTTACACTACAAACAAAACCCCGTTACGAAAGTAGATTACGACGTGTCGTATGGGTGAATTAGTTCACAGATTCATACCTGTTGTATAAACTGCACTGTGACACAATTTAATTAATATTGTATAGTTGTGCGCGGAGACTTAAAAAATGATGCAGATGACTTTACCATCGTTATTTTAAATCCTCTTAAAGTTTTGCGCAAAAAACCCGTGCAAACAAGGTAGGGAATTTTTATTTCAGTTAATTTAGAGATATTTTTTTAATTAAAATGTTAGACATTTTCATGTGAACGTATATCAAAGCCAGATGTTGTTTTCCATAGTTCAGATAACGTTCCTTGCCTACCATATATAGGTAGGTGTAGTTCTTGTACTCGTTGCTATGTGCCTTTTTACTTTTTTCCATTAACACTTCGTGACAGCTTTAATTAAGACCTTTACTTTATACCATCATAAAGCGGAAGAAACAATATGTATTCCACCGAAAGAAATTGCAAAAACAAAACGATTTCACTACTATTATGAACATTTAATATAAAGGAATTACTGAGTGGATTTATGCCTTCAGGAGATTATGCTGTAAATGCTTTTAATTTTGTATAACGACAGGAACAAGATATTCATTATGTCAACAACGTGGCAAGATGTATATGTCCTGAACTGCATGTATTCAGTAGGTCGTAGCGATTTCGCAGAATTTTTTAATTCGGTATCGGCCAGACCCAGGCAGTACTGGAATTATGTTCGGTCGGGCCAAGTCAATTTTTGGGTTTCCCTAAAGAAAGACCACTCATAAATGGACATAGACTGGGCCGCGCAAAGAGGAGGGGTTTTGGGGGTTCACACTCACCCCAGAAAGATTTCGAATATAATTTTTTAAATCCTTCTGGACTTTCAGAAGCTATAAAATATAGAATTTTTAAATATGTTTGCAAATAAATGCAAATTTTTCTGTGGTAAAACCACAAAAGCATTAATTTGTCGAATGAAAAATTATAAGAATTCAGTCAATTACCAGATTGTATGGTGATATTTTCGCCAGAACCTTTTAGAGAAAATCAAAAAAAGTCTTTGAACAGTAATTTTGTTGTATAAGTTTGCGTGTAATTTTGCTATTTAAGCGTGAAGAGCTTTATTTACAAGTTAGCTTTCACTGAAATTTTCTAACAATTTTTTTCGAAGAACATTTTAATACTTTAATGTCATTTTTGAAATGACTTTTTTGATTTTCTCGAAAAAATGATAAAAATGATCCATAAAAAGAGGAAGTAGAGGGTTACGATCTTCCATAAAAATGATCCTCTTAAAATACCACAATATAGTTCTGACAATATGAATACTCTCAGACATTAACTTACAGTTTTTTCGCTTAGTATAATGCTCCCTTCAACCAAAAATTGAAAATTTTCACCGGCTTTAAATAGAAACTCAGACCAGCTAGACTATATGTTTTTTTCTACAAAAATGATTTACTCAATATGCCCTTTCAGAATTATAGGGCCGCTATTCTGTTCCATTCAAAAAGTCTTAATTTGTTGGTCACTGTTACTATTGATTTCCGTTATAATAGAAGACAGCAAATAATGTTAGTAATATTTAGGGATTTTAGATATTTTATGAATATAGTCGGACAGACTTATATCTGTGGAGAAATCGTACAGAAGTTTTGTAAAATTTTACTAATAAATTTAAAATAATTATCCATACAATCTAAAGTAACTACGCTGTATTGCTGCCTTAAAATATAAATTTAAGCTTTCGATGTTACGGGAATTTATTAAAAATAAATATTACATTTATCGAATGTATCACTTTATCGCAATCATTGTCTTCAATAAAATTAGAAACCTTAACCGGTCCTACTGCCAGACCGTGGCTACATCGTTGCTGTGCTCAGTCCCTGGGTGATTCTTTTCTTTTGAAAGTAGACTCTGGTAAAATGTAGCTCTTAGGATAGAAGATTGATAAAGCGATAGAGAAAGAAGACGGGTTAATATGAGTAATAGTAGCCGAAGATGTCAACAGGTACTTAAGTCCTGAAGCCCATCCATCCATGCTGACAGGTCAAACTCAATCCAAAATCAATCGATAATAACACTGTGCAACATTTTTGAAGTCATTTCAAAATAACCATATACGGACACCGCTACATGATAAAAGACCAAAAAAAAAAGACCCGTGTTTTTTTTCCCAAAGTCATGCACTTTTTTTATGGGCCCCCAGAGATTTGAGGCCTCGGTGTAATTTTTGGAAAAAAGTGATCATATTCTCAGGCTCATATCTTGCAAACCGTTCTGAGGCAAAGTTCTAGCTCTTGTCATAAAGAACAAAAATTGTGAACATATAAAATCAAAAAAACTTCATCTTCAAGGTCAAAATCGCAAAAAACTTAAAAAAATTCGATTTTTTTTTAACCTTTTTTCCCCTGTTCAGGTCCATAGGTAGCAAACCGTTGAAAATTCAGGGAAACAATCAACTACAAAAATGTACCTAAGATCTCAATAAACAACTTTCTAGAACATATGAACTTCCTAGGAATTATTCTTAACACCGTTTAGGTAGCGCTTAGGTAGCCGCAAAAGTGAAAAATTTTCCAAAAATTAGATTTTTTCCTTTTTTGCCCTGTTCAGGTCCATAGGTAGCAAACCGTTAAAAATTCAAGGAAACAATCAACAACAAAAATATACTTAAGATTTCAATAAACAACTTTCTAGAACATATGAACTTCCTAGGAATTATTCTTAACACCGTTTAGGTAGCGCTTAGGTAGCCGCAAAAGTGAAAAATTGTTTATTCCAGTATTTCTTACCCACACGACATCATCGATGCCATTCAACAAACAACAACAAAGTCGTCGGTCCAAAAATTTGCACTAACAAAACACATGACAATTCAAAGCAGCGAAGTAGTCGCAATCCATTTGTACCAACAACATTAACAACACATTGAGGCAGTACACAGCGCGACGTCAACGAGAACTCAGCGGACAAAGTTATAGAAAAAGTGCTACAGCATAATTCACACACAACATTGGCAACTAAAAATTTCAATATGCAATGTGACTTTGTTGTTGTTTGTTGAATGGCATCGATGATGTCGTGTGGGTAAGAAATACTGGAATAAAAAATTTTTCACTTTTGCGGCTACCTAAGCGCTACCTAAACGGTGTTAAGAATAATTCCTAGGAAGTTCATATGTTCTAGAAAGTTGTTTATTGAGATCTTAGGTACATTTTTGTAGTTGATTGTTTCCCTGAATTTTCAGCGGTTTGCTACCTATGGACCTGAACAGGGGAAAAAAGTTTAAAAAAATCGAATTTTTTTAAATTTTTTGCGATTTTGACCTTGAAGATGAAGTTTTTTTGATTTTATATGTTCACAATTTTTGTTCTTTATGACAAGAGCTAGAGTAAAATCAAAATTCCGAACGGTTTGCAAGATATGAGCCTGAGAATATGATCACTTTTTTCCAAAAATTACACCGAGGCCTCAAATCTCTGGGGGCCCATAAAAAAAAGTGCATGACTTTGGGGGGAAAAAAAAACACGGGTCTTTTTTTTTTTTTTTTGGTCTTTTATCATGTAGCGGTGTCCGTATATGGTTATTTTTTTTCGTGTTGCACTGTGTAATCCAAAAAGTTTACAAAATCGATCATAAGATTTGTCTATAAATGCATTGTCGGTTTTCAAAAGTTTTTATATTTCAAAAATCATCTTTATTTAATTTTTATATAGCAAACTGTATGTTTTCGATTTTCCGTCTAGTACCGGGAACCCGGGAAACCAAAAAAAAAATAGTTCCGTTTCCCAGGAAATAAAAAGTACGGAAAATGCAAACTCTAACTATTATCTAAATATGTCACTGCCCTGAACACCCTACAACATTCCGTGACATTCCACAATTATAAACTTCGACGGTGAGCTATTCATTTATTTTCTTATAGTGGGAGATTAATGATTGCTTGATTGGCTTTCTCTATTGCAGTAGTAAACCTGTTTCCGTCCAAGTCACCTGTCTTTTCTTTACTTTCTACACTACAGTGCCCTGGCACCCAGCATAGACTACTTAATGTTCTATTAACGCAATTAATTGAGAACAAGTAAAAATGTTGTTAAGGCCAGTCTTATATATCATCCAATAGGACGAAAAGGGAAAACTCCAGAAGGCTGGAAAGACTATAAAGAAGTTTTTATCAACTTCAAGAGATAAATCAAGAAAGCGAAGTGGATATCATGGACAAGCTTCTGCGTGGAGATGGAAGGTACGAGCGAGATCGCTAGATTACGCAAAGTGCTCTCCACACTTCAGCACACCAGGATTTCTGAAGAAACCGGATGTACTGTTCACAGAAAGCAGTAGAGAAACGAAAGAACTCACAATGGAAAATCACTTCCCGGGATGTCACAAAGAGAACAATACTATGGAAGATGTTGAAACTCCGCCCCTGTTTGGACGGACGAGTTTATCAATAAAATATTTGATGACGATAAAATAGTAAAATACGATGCTTCAAGCCATACAAATCAGCAGGACCGGAGGATATCATACCAGCATAACTGCAGGTTTCCCTAACTACAAATAATTTTCTCAGCAAACCTGAGATGGTCTCTCATACTTAATACGTATGAAGAGAAGTTAGGTTGTGTTTATCCTCAAGGCAGGACAAATAAACCACAATATGACAAAAGACTACAGACCCATCAGTCTTTCATTGTTATACCCTACACCACTTCGTGGGCTAGGGTATTATAAGTTAGTTTCGCCCCAAATGTTTGTAACACCAAGAAATAATGGAGCTAGACCCACCTTTAAGTATACCGATCGGCTTAGAATCACCAGCTGAGTCGATTTAACGATGTCTGTCTGTCTGTCCGTCTGCTGTCCATCTAAGCTTGTTCGCACTCTACAGGTCGCAATTGTCGTCCGATTGTCATGAAACTTAGCAGAAGTTATTTTTTCTGGCCAATGACCATCGGTATTGAATTTGGAGAAAATCGGTTTAGATTTAGATATAGCCCCCATACAAATGTCGCTCCCGATTTGACTTTTTCCGCCCTATAAAGCACATATAGTACCCGTTTTTCTTTAAATTTGGCACAACATCTTATAATCCAACTAGAAACACCTATGCAAAAATTGGGTAAGATCGGTTCAGATTTAGATATAGCCCCCATACAAATGTCGCTCCCTATTTCACTTTTTCCGCTTTAAAAACCACATATTGTACCCGATTTTCTTTAAAATTGGCACAGCATCTTATAATCCAAATAGAAACACCTGTGCAAAAATTGGGTAAGATCGGTTCAGATTTAGATATAGCCCCCATACAAATGTCGCTCCCGATTTGACATTTTCCGCTCTAGAAAAGACATATTGTACCCGATTTTCTTTAAATTTGGCACAACATCTTATAATCCAACTAGGAACACGTATGCAAAAATTGGGTAAGATCGATTCAGATTTAGATATAGCCCCCATACAAATGTCGCTCCCGATTTCACTTTTTCCGCTCTAAAGTCCACACATTGTACCCGTTTGTCTTTAATATTAGCACAACATTTTATAATCGAACTAGAAACATCTATGGTGAAGGTGGGTAAGATAGGTTCAGATTTAGATATAGACCTCATACAAATGTTGCTCCCGAATGTTTAACCGATTTTGGCCAAATTTTACATATTATATTTCACCAATAAACAGACATGGTGAAAACGGGTCACATCGTTCCAGGTTTCAATATACCCCCATACAAATGTCCTTTCCGATTTAACATTTTTTGTCAAACACATACATTTACAGGATGCAAAAATCCTTCCCGATTTCACTTTTTTACCGAATTGAATTGCAATGAGAATTGTTTGGGTGATGTCCATATGTCCATACTTTGAAATGACTTTGGTATACTACTGTATAATTTGTATTTGTCTGTCGGACAATTAGATCAATTACCATATTATTTACCATACTCGTTAAATTTGACTGAATTTGAATTTATAGCATATAAATTATATGAATATAATTTGTATGAACTACATAAAATTGCTCCCATGAAATACCTGGGTTTAGTAATCAAAGCGAGGTACATACGCCGGGAGTGGTGTAGGGTATTATATAGTCGGCCCCGCCCGACTTTAGCCTTTCCTTACTTGTTTTTACTAGAATTGTTGGAAAGACTGCTGAACATACATATAACTAACGCCAGACGGCTTCAGTGGGTCACAACACGCATACCTTAAAGGTAGGTCAGTGGAAACAGCACTGCACAAAGTGGTAGGTGCAATACCATAATACATGGTGGCTGCATTTCTATATGTGAAGGCGCTTGTCAACAACGTCAAAAACACATTGACCAAAACGGCTCTCAAATTACAGCATCCTGGGAAGTAGCATCATTTACTTGCAATGGGTTAACATATTTTTCACTTCTTCGGTTGTTTTCTTTTTACTGGGTAGTATTGCGTTGAAAAGAATGGTGAAGTATATAATCCATTTCCTATGCAATGAGTAGAAATTGTATTAAAACTAGGATATTTGTTGTTAGTGTCTTCACAATTGGACTTCAGTCCGTTTTCATTATATAAATAGGGTTATTTGAACAGACCGTTACATTAGTATGCTTCATTCATTAATTGGCATTTAGTATTTATTTAGATGATTGCACTTGCGTCTGGCTTGTCGAAAAATATCATTATGAGATATGTCAAGCTGGTTCCTGTAATATTGAGCTTGCAAAGCGTAAAACGAAAATGTAACATTGCAATTACTTTACAATATAGGCCCACATTGATATGATCCAAATAAAATCGTTCCACACTGTACAGGAGCAGGGTGTAGTGTAGGGTATCGTCTTGTCGGCTCCGATCGACTTTAGCCTTACTTGTTTTGTTCTAACAGAGGAGGGCTATCCTAATTTATTTTTACACCTTACACCACTTCGTGGACTAGGGTATTATAAGTTAGTTTTCCGCCAAATGTTTGTAACACCAAGAAATAATCGAGGTAGGAATACGGATCGGCTTAGAATCACCACCTGAATCGATTTAACGATGTCTGTCTGTCAGTCCGTCCGTCTGCTGTCCTAGATGGACTTGTTCGCCCTCTACAGGTCGCAATTATTGTCCGATTGTCATGAAATTTACGAAAGTTACTTTTTTGGCCAAGGACAATCAGTATTGAATTTGGAGGAAATCGGTCCAGGTTTAGATATAACCTTCATACAAATATCCCTATAATTTACTCTATTACTGCTCTACAAAACACATTTTACATGGGATCATGACAAAATTTTCAGGATCATGTTATATTTGAACTAGAAATGGGTAACGGGAAAGTGGACCGCATGGGTCTATGTTTTGATATAGTCCCTATACAAATGTACCTCCGTTTCACAATATTACTGCTATCAAACGCACATTTTACATCGGATCTTGATCAAATTTCCCTCACAATGTTACATTTAGACTAGAAACACCTATTTTAAAAGCAAGGTATATAGGTCAACGTTGTGGTATAGCTCCCATACAAATGGGCCCCCAGTTTACACTATTATCGCTCTAGAACCCACATCTTACATTGGATCTTGATAAAATTTTGCAGATCATGTTAGATTTCAATAAAGAATACCTACTTTGAAATAGATCTATAAGGGCCCACTTTTTAATGTAGCGCGCTTACAAATGAACCCCCCCCCCCCCTTTTAAAATTTTTACCCCTTTAGGACCGACAATTTATTTCGGAAGTTTATCAAATTTTGCAGGTTATATCATTTCAACTAAGAATACATACTATGAATGTCAAATATATGGGTCCATATTTTGGTATACTCCCCATACAAATCGGGCCCCTATTCTACTCTAGAATCCACATCGTGCATTGGATCTCGATACAATTTTGCATATCATTATATATTTCAACTAAGAATACATTTTATTTATTTATTTATTACAATTTAGAATTACAATAAACTAGATAAAGCACTAGCAATTAAAGCTATCGGCTTAAGAATACATACTTTGTAACTGATCTATTTTAATCAAGCGCCATTACAAATGGGCTCCGTCTACATTATTTTACATCGGAAGTTTTTCAAATTTTGCAGAATATATTATAAAGGGCGATTTTTTAAAAGCTATAGGAAAGTTTTTCAAAAAAAAAAACACATAAAATTCAGAAAATTGCATGAAATCTTTATTTGAATCGATAGTACGGTCCATATAATTTAATGTTTGAAGATTATTTCATGCAAATGTTGACCTTGACTGCGCCTCAAATGGTCCATCCGCTTAGTCCAATTTGGCATTTCCACGTTTTTGAGTAACAGAGGCCCAATTGCTGCGAACGGCGACGAATCGATAATTGATGGTCATCATTAACACTGCCTGATACAGCTTCGATATTTTCTTCAGTTCGCACTCTACGTAAGCGTTCAACGTAAGCGTTAATGTCCAACAATGTAAATTTGGTGGTGCGAAATTTAGCTATTCGGGCTAATAGCCGATTCAGTGGGTCTGAAAACTGACCATAAAATGGAAGCGCGCGATGAACTTTCGTAACAGAGCACGCATTCATGGTTATATTATAGAGCAAACTGAAGATGTTTGACAGTGAAACAAATCACGAAACGTGCGTCAGCTGTTTAAACCAGTGTTGTCAAAAAGGTAATAGCTAAATCTATATATATAAAAGAGTTGCGTTACTGACTGACTGACTGACTGACTGACTGACTTATCATTGACCAGCCCCCAGACCAAACGGCTGAAACCAGGGTCATGAAATTTTCAGGGTAGTTCCCAAATATGACGTAGACGTCGACTAAGAAAGGGTTTTACGAAATTCGTACTTTTAGGGGATAAAATGGCCCAAAAAGGGATAAACATCGAACCTTCGTCCTGACTAAACGGCAGTAGCTATAAACATGAAATTCGGTGAGTTCCCTGCAATGACCATGCATACGAGCTAAAAATAGAGATTTTTCGAAATTTGTACTTTTAAGGGACGAGCGGGACAAAAAGGGATAAAAATGGTACCAACTAAAGTATTACAGCTAGAAACGTGAAATTTGGTATGTAAATTCCTCTGACCATATAGAAACGAAGTAAAATTGGATTTTTTGAAATTTGTACTTTTAAGGGACGAGCGGGACAAAAAGGGATAAAAATGGTACCAACTAAGGTATTACAGCTAGAAACGTGAAATTTGGTATGTAAATTCCTCTGACCATATAGAAACGAAGTAAAATTGGATTTTTCGAAATTTGTACTTTTAAGGGACGAGCGGGACAAAAAGGGATAAAAATGGTACCAACTAAAGTATTACAGCTAGAAACGTGAAATTTGGTATGTAAATTCCTCTGACCATATAGAAACGAAGTAAAATTGGATTTTTCGAAATTTGTACTTTTAAGGGACGAGCGGGACAAAAAGGGATAAAAATGGTGCCAACTAAGGTATTACAGCTAGAAACGTGAAATTTGGTATGTAAATTCCTCTGACCATATAGAAACGAAGTAAAATTGGATTTTTCAAAATTTGTACTTTTAAGGGACGAGCGGGACAAAAAGGGGATAAAAATGGTACCAACTAAGGTATTACAGCTAGAAACGTGAAATTTGGTATGTAAATTCCTCTGACCATATAGTAACAAAATAAAATTGGATTTTTCGAAATTTGTACTTTTAAGGACGAGCGGGACAAAAAGGGATAAAAATGGTACCAACTAAGGTATTACAGCTAGAAACGTGAAATTTGGTATGTAAATTCCTCTGACCATATAGAAACGAAGTAAAATTGGATTTTTCGAAATTTGTACTTTTAAGGGACGAGCGGGACAAAAAGGGATAAAAATGGTGCCAACTAAGGTATTACAGCTAGAAACGTGAAATTTGGTATGTAAATTCCTCTGACCATATAGAAACGAAGTAAAATTGGATTTTTCAAAATTTGTACTTTTCAGGGACGAGCGGGACAAAAAGGGATAAAAATGGTACCAACTAAAGTATTACAGCTAGAAACGTGAAATTTGGTATGTCAATTCCTCTGACCATATAGAAACGAACTAAAATTGGATTTTTCGAAATTTGTACTTTTAGAGGGACAAAAAGGGATAAAAATGGTACCAACTAAAGTATTACAGCTAGAAACGTTAAATTTGGTATGTAAATTCCTCTGACCATATAGAAACGAAATAAAATTGGATTTTTCGAAATTTGTACTTTTAAGGACGAGCGGGACAAAAAGGGATAAAAATGGTACCAACTAAGGTATTACAGCTAGAAACGTGAAATTTGGTCTGTAAATTCCTCTGACCATATAGAAACGAAGTAAAATTGGATTTTTGCAAATTTGTACTTTTAAGGGACGAGCGGGACAAAAAGGGATAAAAATGGTACCAACTAAAGTATTACAGCTAGAAACGTGAAATGTATGTAAATTCCTCTGACCATATAGAAACGAAGTAAAATTGGATTTTTCGAAATTTGTACTTTTAAGGGACGAGCGGGACAAAAAAGGGATAAAAATTGTACCAACTAAAGTATTACAGCTATAAACGTGAAATTTGGTCTGTAAATTCCTCTGACCATATAGTAACGAAATAAAATTGGATTTTTCGAAATTTGTACTTTTAAGGACGAGCGGGACAAAAAGAGATAAAAAGGTACCAACTAAGGTATTACAGCTAGAAACGTGAAATTTGGTATGTAAATTCCTCTGACAATATAGAAACGAAGTAAAATTGGATTTTTCGAAATTTTTACTTTTAAGGGACGAGCGGGACAAAAATGGATAAAAATAGTACCAACTAAAGTATTACAGCTAGAAACGTGAAATTTGGTATGTAAATTCCTCTGGCCATATAGAAACGAAGTAAAATTGTATTTTTCGAAATTTGTACTTTTAAAGGGACAAAAAGGGATAAAAATGGTACCAACTAAAGTATTACAGCTAGAAACGTGAAATTTGGTATGTAAATTCCTCTGACCATATAGAAATGAAGTAAAATTGGATTTTTCGAAATTTGTACTTTTAAGGGACGAGCGGGACAAAAAGGGATAAAAATGGTACCAACTAAAGTATTACAGCTAGAAACGTGAAATTTGGTATGTCAATTCCTCTGACCATATAGAAACGAACTAAAATTGGATTTTTCGAAATTTGTACTTTTAGAGGGACAAAAAGGGATAAAAATGGTACCAACTAAAGTATTACAGCTAGAAACGTTAAATTTGGTATGTAAATTCCTCTGACCATATAGAAACGAAGTAAAATTGGATTTTTCGAAATTTGTACTTTTAAGGGACGAGCGGGGAAAAAAGGGATAAAAATAGTACCAACTAAAGTATTACAGCTAGAAACGTGAAATTTGGTATGTAAATTCCTCTGACCATATAGAAACGAAGTAAAATTGGATTTCTCCAAATTTTTAGTTTTAAGTGGCGAGCGGGACAAAAAGGGATAAAACTTTTACCAATTTTACTATAACAGCTAGAATCGCGAAATTTTGTGTGTAAATTCCACTGATCATATAGCAGCGCAGTTAGTTTGTAATTCTAAGGGGTGCGCGGGACGAAAAGGGATAAAAATGCTGTACAATCCTGTGTTACCAAATGAAGTACATATTTTTAGGGGAGCAAAAACACATGTTACCTATAGTGATTTTTCAAAATGTGTACTTTTTGGGAAAGAGGTGCAAAAAGTTATAAACTGGCTGGCTGAATCTAGAAACATGAGATCGAGGATATAAATGGTTGTAATTTTTTGTTCAAAACTTAGTAGAAAACTATACATACGAAGTAGTTCAGCTAAAATAGTGCACATCGACAAGCACATTCCTTTGACTGTGTTTAGATTTATCTATATCCACCAAAAGAAAATTAAATAAATATTATCCAAAAACAGAGACGGATAAAATTAACGAATAACTTGCTTTTTCGCGTGCGAAGCAGCGGGTACTGCTAGTATGTATATAAATATATATTATGAAAGCCAAATGTATGTGTCCATACTTTGGTATAACCCAAATATGGTTTATTTTTATTGTTCTACTCTATTACAGCTTAAGATACTACATCCCACATCGTATTAATCAAATTTTCGCAGATCATGATGTATTGCAACTAGGAATACCTACCGTGAATGAGAACTACATAGGCCCATGTTTTGGCACAGACCCTAATTGTTGTTAAAGCCCACTTCAAATGTCCATCCGATTTATCTTATTACCGCTGTATAATGAAATATACCAATTTATTTAACAAATATCGCCATGGTATATAAGACTCGGTCATTTTTGCTTTTTTGTTTATATTGGAATCTTAATATAAATTATTAATAATTATGAAATTTTTTAATAAAAGTAATGAAGTTTCTTTATAAAAATCTATGAAAATTTTCACAAATTATATTATGAAAAATAATGAATTTGTATGACAAAAGTTCATTTAATGATGAACTGAATTACATAGATTTTATGAAATGTTTCGTAAATTCTATGACACTTTTCATTGATTTGTGCTTTATGAAATATGATTCATACATTGTATGAAGTGCTTCTTTGGCGACTTTTTATCAAAAATACTGTGAAGATAATTCTTTCAGTGCACGTATACATGTATACGTTTATAGATTCCAATATAATATTGTCAGTATTTATGCATACATACATGATGTATGATGCTGCAGTCGCCCCCCAGAAATGAAGACGAACTTCAAAATATTTCGTCACTGGGTCAAGCCATCTGTGAGCTAAACGCTCCTGAAAACACCTCTAAAAATCATGTTTTTCCCGTGTATTTTTTATGTTGCCGTTTTGTCCAATTTTTTCTGAATTAATAGACCGTTGAAAGCACTTTAAATAGAGATTTTTATTCTTGTCTTAGAAATACTCATTAGTCGTATTGTTGGACGTTTATATTGATTTTTGTGGGGTTTCATGGTGACAGCTAATGATAATTAAATATGGAAACATGGATGGAAAACATGTGACAAATAATATGCATATTTTTCTTGGGAATGCAGAAACAGTTGCTTCAGCGATTGTCGTATCCCAATGCGTATAGTTTTCAAGCAAACTGAGCTCCAGACACGCTGCCCGAAATGTTGGCAACACTAAACCCTGGATATTTCGAAGTGACTCAAATTATGAGTCGCAAGTAAAAGCATTCATCATTCTTTGGATGAACTGTATAAATACGGTCAAGAGCATCAGTAGAACGGAAATCCGAATGACCAGGAACTACATCGCCTTGCTTTCGAACTGTATAAATACGGTCAAGAGCTTCAGTAGAACGCAAATCCGCTTTCAAGGGTCTATTATCTCAAAAAAAAATAAAAAATACAACACAAAAAATTACACGTGGATAACATGATTTTAGGGTTATTTTCAGGAGAGCTTAGCTCACAGACGGCTTGCTCTAGGAACGAAACATCATTAAACAATCCAAACTTGTTTTCGTGGGGTGACGAAATTGTTTTTCCAATTGTATGGACCAATCTCGTTTTTGTTTTAGTTGAGTTTAAACAGTTCAGAGGTAGTGGACTATTCTAATACAAGAATGTGACGGGTCGAACATCAATATTTGAAAGTTCTAGCTTACAGGTATTGTGTATATAATATTTTGAGATAGTTCTTACAGTAGTTGGATATAAATGACCGACAAATAGCGCACTAGTTATATTGTTTTGTGTCATTGCCCTATTTGCGTATCTTCCATGTTCCGCTATAAGGAAATTGAAAGTATTTCGGCATTAAATATATGCATTATTTTTAGCATTCTTTATTCTCATATATATATGTACAATGTACATTTATACAACACATTTAAATGATGTTCCCACTTGAATTGCAATTTCCTCTTTGTAACTTAGAGTTCAAAGATGCCAAATGGGTTTCCGGTGTTCGTATTTTACTTTCAACAATTGGTGTTCTTTTCTTATATATACTGTTTGTATAAATAAGTACATATATATGTGTATGTTGATGGTACACAACCGGGTGGGAAGCTGTATTGTGGTGTGCCGCGAATGTGATAGCATTGTGTATTCTGTGTATGGAAAAAATAGTGTAGTGATGACTTCTATACTATTTAAAACCCCCCATGAAACACAAACTCAAAATTTCGGTTAAATAGGATAATATGTGGTTTCGTGACCATGCAGTCGAAGTAATTCTGAAATTATAAAGAATATTAGGAAATGAAGCAGTTTTGTGGAATAAAAACCTTAAGAGAAATCGTATGTAGAATGTGCTACATATATTGAGGCCCAAGATCCCGTTTCGGGACATTCCTGCTTTCTAATTCTGTAAATGACACACTGTTTTAGCTTTTTAAGTTGACTTTTTTATTTTTTTATATTCGCCGTACAGCTTAGGAGTGTAACGCGGTAAATGAGGACTACAAACTACCTAAGGATAGACCTTTTCAAAAATTATTTTTAATACTTATTGGCACCTATGACACCGGTATAAATGCGAAATAAAAGATAAGAATATTTGATGAAAATACTTTAAATTTCAAGCTTCTATCTGTTTTAGTTTAGTATTAACAACCATTTAAAATGTTGTCCCTTAAAAAGCAAGATATGAATAAACTAGAAAGACTTGAAGTAGTGTTAATGCTGGATTAATATAGATAGAAGCATGTTATTTGAAGTATTTTTTATAGACATTCTGCTCATTCATTTGACACTAATGCCGTTATCACAGCGTGATAGTATAAAATAGTTTTTTTTTTTTTTTGAAAAATGTTATCCTTTGGAGTTTTGTAGTCTTGTGACGGGGCAATAGTATGAGGAAATGAAAAAATAAAAACACCAAGTAATTCCATTTTGCCTATAGTTTCATACGAATATCAAGAGTAACGAATTTTTGAAAAAATTGTCTAACGGTGTAACCAATATTTGATTTGAACTAGGATATTATCCTGTCTCAAGACCATTTATTTATAGAATGCAAATTTATTTACAAATGACATGGCGGCATTTATTACTTGGCTGCTCTCTACTACTATCATGATTTCCCCCCTGTGAAAGGTTTCGTCAGGTGGTTTCGCAGCGACTTTTCAACAACATACCCGGCCTCTTTAAGTAAATGATTCTCACAAACGAATGAGAAGCACAACTCAGTTGCCGAATATCCTTTTAAAAACCGCACCATGGTGACATTTATTATTTGGCTGCACACTACAACTATGACATGTGTGCTTTATTACATTGTGCAATTTAAAAAATTATAAATCAGCTGTTTGAAATATTTTCAGGAGTACTATTATTTATGATGACTATTATGATCACTCCAGTTACGATTTACATTATATTATATTATATATTATTTTTATTTTAATTTTTTATATTAATTATTTTTATTTGTTTTGAGAATTTGAAATATCTTTTCTTGTAAGAAAGTTTACAGAAAAATAATAATATCATAATATCTTATTTTTCCAGTACTCATAGTCATTATATTCCAGTTCCAATTCCTAAACTTAATTGTCGAAATGAAAATCTTCTTTCACAAAAATAATCCTCATAATATTCCACAATATAGTTCTGACAATAAGAATTCTCTCAGACATAAACTTACAATATTTGTATACACTCCACGATAGTATTATGTCTTTGTGCATTTGTTTGTAACACCCAAAAGGAAGCGAGACAGACCCATTGTTAATTATACCGTTCGACTTAGAATCACTTTTTGAATCGATTTATTAATGTCCGTCCATCTATTCTTGTAGTCACGATACAGGTCGCAATTGTAGCCAAAACCAAACGATACTTTGCACAACGAAGTTTTTCGGGACAAGGACAAACGCTATTTAATTTGAAGAAAATCGGTTCAGATTTAGATATAGCCCCCATACGAATTTCACTCCCGATTTGACTCTTTTCACTCTAGATACCACACAATGCAATAGATTTCCACTAGAAACACACATGGTGAAAATTGGTCAGATCGGTTCAGATTTACAAATAGCTCCCATACACATTTCGCTCCCAAATTGACTTTTTCCGCTCTAGAAACCACATATATCATTAGAATGTCTTTAAAATTGGCAAAACATCTTATATTTATTTATATATCTTATACCTTATTTTATTTCAGATCGTTTCAGATTTATATATGTATCTCCCATTCAAATTTCGCTCCCGATTTGACTTTTTCTACTCTTAAAACCACATATTTTAACAGATCTTCCTCAAATGTGGTAAAATATCTTATGTTTCAACTAGAAACACCCATGGTGAAAATGGGCCAGATCGGTTCAGATATATATGTAGCTCCCATAGACATTTCGCTCTCGGCTTGATTTTTCCGCCCCAGAAACCTCGTATTTTCAGAGAAACACGTTATACTTGACCTGGAAGAACCTATTGTGTAAGTGGGTCACACCATTCCATGTTTGGATATAGCCCCGATACAAATATTCTTCTCGATTTGACAAATTGGGTCAAATCATATTAGCCTATGATTAGGAAACATACAAAAATCCTTCCCGTTTTCAACTTTTTACCCAATTGAATTGTATTCGGATAGAAAGTGGAGTGTATCATATATTCGGCCCCACCCGACTTTAGCCTTTCCTTACTTGTTTTCACTTAGTTAATGCTCCCTTCGATAAAAAAAATGAAAAATTTGACTCACTAACGCACTAACGCAGACCAATTGGACTGTAAGTTTATTCTACAAAAATGATCTACTCAATATACCCTTTCAGAAATATAGGTTCGCTATTCTGTTCCATTCAAAAAGTCTTAATTTGTTGGACAGTCTTATTAGACGACTCTGCCTGTCTATTAATTCTTACGTTTTTTCGTGACTGATACTGCAAGCATTCGACTTAGAATTATTGTATTTCATAAAATTGTATGAATCTATATTATATTTATTGAGAACCTCTTGTAATAGTCATGTATTAATTTAAGGCTAATTCCAGTAATATCGAGGGATTTTTCAATATTGCTAAAAAATCTGCTTTGCCACATCGACATATATATTTTATGATATTTTTATCAAATACCCGCTACTTCGTACGCGGAAAATGGTATGGTATTGACAGTATTTTCTATCGGTATTCAAACTGTTTTTTTATTTTGAAATTGCCTTAGTGAAAGGATATCACTTTCAGCGTAAATCGTTTGTAAACGCTCACAACTTTTGAAGAATCGCTACGTATTCAGTAAACACCTTGTAAAATTTACAAAAATCCATTTATACGTAGTCAATAGTTTAATTTATAGGCACAAACAATTTTTCTACAAAAAATCATATAAAGTAGAAAATTATTAGCACGTTTCTTTCTGAAGCTGTGAAAATTATACCCTCACTACAGAGTAGCGTATATATCATTTGGGATAGAAAAACGTGCAACGCATTGAAGGAGATATTTAAAACCATAAGTATGTCCCAAGTCCCTTTCACGTCCGTCTGGCTTGCTGGTATGCGCGATAACTCTGGATGGGACGTATAGAATTTATTCAAACTCTGCACATAGTACTATTTACCCAAACTTAGTTTAAATTCGGAAATGGGGAAATTAATATACACCTTATGGTACCCACACACGTATAGTCCATATTACAAAACAAACGACCCGTACGTAAAATTAAACCTTATATAACTTCTATACTTTCCACGCAAATTGACATAAGCTTTGGTCAAAATAAAACTGATATAACTTCCATACGTATGGTTGAAATTAGTTGCAATTCGAGATTTTAAAATGCTTTTATAATCACTTTAAACCTACAAAAATATGCATATGTATGCTTTTCCGCGACCTTTGTAGTCCCTATCCAAGTGAAATTAAAACCATAACTTCTATACCGGTGCGTGACTTGAAATCTGAACTTATAAATGGAACAAACATTTTGTATCTATCTTTTATTTTGCCGGGGATAATGCCTATAATGTTCACACATAACTATTTCTGTGCCGTTTGTGCCCTTAAACATACAAATTTCGAAAAAATAATTTATGTACTCGGAGAAATGTACACACCGAATTTCTCTTCATATTCTTGCTGAAAACTTTGGTTGGTACTATCTTTATCCCAAAGTACACATTTGATAAAATCCAATTGTATTGCAGTATCCATTTTAATCGCTTTTTCCAAGTTCAACTTAAAATTATAAATATTGAAAATCAGTTAATGTTTCGCGTTTACACTGTCAGAGGAATATACACACCGAATTTCACGATTCTAGTTTCAGCCGTGTTGTTGGTACCATAGGGATATAAAAAGGTACGAATTTCGAAAAATATATTAATTTTGTGTTTCTATGCATGTACAAACCGATTTTCATGATTGGTACCGCTGTTATCCGTTTTTACCAAATTTCACACCTAAAAGTTTAAATTTATGAAAAATATTTTCGTGGTCGTATTAGCGTTATAAGAGTAATATGCGTTCCAAATTTCAAGATTCTAGGCCCAGTCTTTTGGTACAATTTGTAACCCACTCAATCCCTTAAAAGTACAAATATCGGAAGATTCCTTGTTGTTACTCATCTACACTGTAAGACGAATATGCGCACCGAATTTTATTATTGTAGCGTCATCCATGTTATTGGCACCTTTTTTATCCCGCTTTTCTCGTTTACCCTTTAAAAGTACAAATTTCGAAAAATTCCTTCATTTTGCGATTCTAAACATTTTGATGGATGTACACACCGAATTTTACGGTTTCAGCTCCATTCTTTTTATTGGTACTATTTGTATCGCTTTTTACGCGATTTCACCCCAAAAAAAATACGAATTTTGAAACATATTTGCTTGGACGCGTTGAAGCTGTAAGAGAAATTTTTGTACCAAATTTCAAGATTCTAGTCCCAGCCGTTTGGTCATTGCGGTGGTATAATTTTTTATCCCTTTTTACCCGATTTTACCCCTTAAAAGTACGAATTACGAAAAACTCCATTCAAATCTGATCTCTTCGCTGCAAGAGAAATGTACATACCAAAATTTAAGGTTCTAGCTTCACCCATGTTGTTGGTACAATTTTTGCCTATTATTGTCCCATTTGACCCCCCAAAGGTACGAATTTTGGCAAATGACATTTTTTGGGATGTATTCATGCTACAAGAGGAATGTCCATACCCAATTTCAAGATTCTAGGCCCAGCCGTTTGGTCATTGCGGTGGTACTATTTTTTATCCCTTTTTACCCGATTTAACCCCCAAAAAGTACGAATTTTGAAAAATATTTTCGTGGGCGCGTTGAAGTTGTAAGAGGAATTTTTGTACCAAATTTCAAGATTCTAGTCCCAGCCGTTTGGTCATTGCGGTGGTACAATTTGTATCCCGTTTACCCCTTAAAAGTACGAATTTCGAAAAATCCCGTCTTATCACACCTCTACACTGTAAGATAAATGTACGCACCAAATTTCATGATTCTAGCTCTAGCCGTTTGGTCTGAGGAGTGATCAGTCAGTCAGTCACTCAATCACGCAACTCTTTTATATATATAGATTATTATATTTTTATTTTATATTATTTATGGACTTTGTTTGTGAACCGATGTTTCTATTGTAAATATTAGCTGATGGTATTTGATGAAAATAGGTCTGATCGGTTCAGATTTATATATAGCCCCCATACGAATTTCATTCCCTATTTGACTCTTCACTCTAGATACCACATATTACAACAGATTTTCTTCAAAATTGGCAAAACATCTTATAGTTCAACTAGAAACACCTGTGATAAAAATGTGTTAGATCGGTTCAGATTTATATACGGCTCCAATTCAAATTTCGCTCCCGATTTGACTTTTTCTGCTCTAGAAACCTCATATTTTAACAGATCTTCTTCAAACCTTGCAAAATATCTTATATTTCAACTAGAAACACCCACGGTGAAAATATGTCACATCGGTTCAGATTTACATATAGCTCTCATACAAATTTCGTTCCCCCAGAAACCGCGTATTTTCAAAGAATTTCTTAAAATTGAACATAACACGTTATGGAAGAACTTATTGTGAAAGTTTGTCACTTCATTCCATGTTTGGATATAGCCCCGATACAAATATTATTTGCGATTTGACAAATTGGAACAGTTAATATTAGCCTGTGATTAAAAAACATACAAAATTTTTTTCCGTTTTCTCTTTTTTACTGAATTAAATTGTTTTCCGATAGAAAGTGGAGTGTATCATATAGTTGGCCCCGCCCGACTTTAGCCTTTTCTTACTTGTTTTTTTTTTTGAAATTTCACCCGTAATCATATTTAATGGGTATATTAACATGTGCCAAATTTCAGATGCATTTTATAATTCATTTTAGTTTTGGCCACTCGGTGTATAAAACCATAACACGTTCTATTTGGAAACATATAATATTTAATGGGTAGAGTAACATGTGGCATATTTCTTTGATAATTTCTTCTAATTTTGGTTACTATTCCTTGACTACTTTCTATGTGAAAGTAGCGCAGCGTTTGTAGCCATCAAAATTGCCTTTAATCGAAAAGAGAGTATAAATATTAAAAGTACTTTGGAATTAGTAGAATAGTAACAAAATTAAAAAATATCAATAATTTCTTGTTTTAATTTTACGAATCAATATACCTCAATATTTTTTGTTGCATAGTGCTATAGGTAACTTACAGGAGGCGATAATTTTTAATACGTATTGCATAACACAACGAAAAAAGTCAAGTGGCATGTTAGTATGAATATGTTTCATTACATATCACAAAAAAATATATCAACAGTATATATATGTGCAAAAATCGCCCTTTGAAATATGTTGAATTTATTTGATATTTAAGCGAATCTTAACATAATTTATACTACCTTGGAAAAAAGATATATAAATTTATCGACCACGAAAAAAATAGATTTTTTTGTTCCACTAATTTTGAAAATCGAAATAAAAATGGTCCGGCGTACCCTTCCCTACATCATACCCAAAATACATGTACATGCACGGAAGTCGTTATCTGGTATCCAACCAGCATCCAATGTGCATCATTTTCCATACCAAAACTGCTCTTTATGTAATAGATGGATATAAGTGCTTGCGAAAAAATAAATAGCAGCCACAGCCAGAGAACATCAACAATATCATCAAATCCAACATCTCTTTGTATAGTAGCTGAAAATAGAAATTGCAATTTGAGCTGTAAAATAATTGTCGTGTCATCACAAGAATATATTAGTTTCAGAAGAGATATTGCTATAAATTTGAAGGAAGGGGAAATGTGAATTTTATACACGGAGATACACAAGGAAGTATTTGTTATGCATTGGATAACAAGTACATATAAAACTGAAATAAGAAGCGTGAGTGAAGTACACTGAAAGAAAATCGTTGTTTTTTAATTTTTTGCTGTTTAAATACCTTTTCAGTGAATATTGTTATCATTATTATCTTTTATCTTTGAAATACGGCTATCGTTACCGAAATATAGTGTATTCTCGTTTTAATCTATATAATAAAAATGAAATGATGTTCGTTGGTAATCGCATCACATGAGAACGGCTGAACAGATTTGACTGATCTTTGTTACAAACTGTTCGTGGTAGTCCGAACTGGGTTTTAAGATGAAAAAACTTTTGGATATTTATTTGACCGCAAAATAGAAATATTTTTTAAAAAACTGAAAGTGCCTTTTCCTATAGAATTTTTGAATGAACTCAAAGCTATAAGTCCCAATTCAAGCAATGGATATGCGAAATTCGTTTATGTTATGTTCGTTATGATTCTGCGAAAGTTTTCGGAACACAAAAATTCAGATAATTATAAAGAAAAGTCAGAAAATTCGGTCAAAATGCTTTATATTTGATGAACTTTTGTCAGAACTGACTGTAGGAACGACATATTTCATTGATCCATTTTTATTTGGTTCATAATTCCAGTTCGTAATCAGTCAACAAAAAACAGGGAAATCCAGATATACGTATTTCATGTATTTTCACCTATTCAAGAGTTGGAATGCAATGCAAAAACAATGTGAATACGATGCATTGCGAGTATATGATGCTTACGGAACACATGGCATATGAACGATTGAACTATAGCGATTTTCTTCGTGGGCGTTCTCGGTGGAACCGGAAGATCTTCTTTGATCGTACCAATTTTGGCAAAAATTCGCTCGCAAAATTAAAGCGATGCTTGCTCCATCAGGAATTTCAGCTGCGTTCTTTAAAGACTGCCGAAATGCACTCAGGTTGTGATGAATATGGAAATTAGCGAAACTCCATCGTTCAACCTTTCAAAGATCTGTTGTGGCCAAGGTTTTGACCGGTCCGGAGGAGTGACTGTGCGCCATAGTACACTCCTCCGGTTGGTTCAATGATTCTGTTCGAATCATCGTTCTAGCTGTAGCCGTTTAGTTGATACTATTTTTATCTCTCTGTACCTATTGTATCCCTTGAAAGTGCGAATTTGGAACAAACCTTTTATTTTTCGTGTCTACGCAGTCAGAGGAATGTATACTCCGAATTTCACGACTCTATCTGCTGTCATTTGGTTGGTACTATTTTTATCCCAAGCAGACATATTGAAAAACAAGTAAGGAAAGGCTAAAGTCGGGCGGGGCAGACTATATAATACCCTACACCACTCCCTGCGTATGTACCTCGCTTTGATTACTAAACCCAGGTATTTCATGGGAGCAATTTAATGTAGTTCATATAAATGATACAGTAAATGATTATGGTAAATAATAAAGTAATTCCAGCAGATATTCCGAGTATAGTAATATGATCTGGAAAAATTGATCAAGATCCAATGATAAATACAGATTATACAGCGGTAATAGGACGGACATTTGAAGGGGGCTTATAACTACACTTGAGGCCTGTGCCAAAACATACGCCAATATGATTCTCTTTCACGGTAGGTATTCCTGGTTCTAACATATCGTGATCTGCAACATTTGATGAAGATCCGATGTAAGATGTAGTTTCTAGAGCTGCAATAGATCAGAATGGGGCCCTATTTGGATTATACCAAAGTATGGACATATGGGCATCTCCCAAACAAGTAAGGAAAGGCTAAAGACGGGCGAACTTTCTATCTCAATACAATTCAATTCGGTAAAAAGTGAAATCGGAAGGACATTTGTATGGGGGTATATTGAAACCTGGAACGATGTGACCTGCTTTCACCATGTATTATTGGTGAAATATAATATGTAAAGTTTGGTCAAAATCGGTTAAACATTCGGGAGCAACATTTGTATGAGGGCTATATCTAAATTTGAACCGATCTTACCCACTTTCACCATAGGTGTTTTAGTTGGATTATAAGATGTTGTACCAATTTTAAAGAAAAACGGGTACAATATGTGGAAGTAAGGAAAGGCTAAAGTCGGGCGGGCCGACTATATAATACCCTACACCACTCCCTGCGTATATACCTCGCTCTTATTACTAAACCCAGGTGTTTCATGGGAGCAATTTATGTAGTTCATATAAATTATACAGTACACTATAAATTCATCTTTATTCATATTTAACAAATATGGTAAATAATTGATCCAATTTTCCGACACACAAATACAAATTATACAGCAGTAATAGGATGAATCGGACCGACATTTGAAAGGAGGCCTATAACAACACTGGTTCAAAACATGGGCCTATACATTTCTCATTCATGGTAGTTGAAATATATCATGATCCGATGTAAGGCGTTGTTTCTAGAGCTGCATTAGAGTAGAATGGGGCCAATTTGGGTTATTCCAAAGTATGGACACACATATTTGACTTTGTATTCTTAGTTGAAATATAATATAATCTGCAAAATTTGAAAAAAAATCCGATGTGAAATTTTCGTTCTTGAGGGGTAAAAATTAAAATGGGGCCATTTGTAAGAGCTCTACATTAAAAAGTGGTTCCATATAGATCACTTTCAAAGTAGGTATTCTTAGTTGAAATATTAGACAAAATGCAAAATTTGATAAACTTCCGATGTAAATTGTGGGTCCTACAGGGGTAATAATAAAAATGGTGGCCATTTGTAAGGGCGCTACATTAAAAAGTGGGCCTTTATAGATCTCTTTCAAAGTAGGTATTCTTAATTGAAATATAACATGATCTGCAAAATTTTATCAAGATCCAATGTAAGATGTGGGCTCTAGAGCGATAATAGGGTAAACTGGGGGCTATACCAAAACATTGACCTTATAGTTGGCTTTCAAAATACGTGTTTCTAGTCTAAATGTGACATTGTGTGGAAAATTTGATCAAAATCCGATGTAAAATGTGAATTTTAGAGCAGTAATATTGTAAATTTGTATGGGGGCTATATCAAAGCATTGACCCATGCGGTCCACTTTCCCGTGAGCTGTTTCTAGTTCAAATATAACACGATCCTGAAAATTTTGTCATGATCCCATGTAAAATGTGTATTCTAGAGCAGTAATAGTGTAAATTATAGGGATATTTGTATGGAGGCTATATCTAAATCTGAACCGATTTTCTCCAAATTCAATACCAATGGTCCTTGGCCAAAAAAAGTAACTCCTGCCAAATTTCATGTCAATCGGACCACAATTGCGACCTATAGAGTGCGAACAAGCTTAGATGGACAACAGACGGACGGACAGACAGACATCGTTAAATCGATTCAGCTGGTGATTCTAAGCCGATCCGTACACTTAAAGGTGGGTCTAGCTCGATTATTTCTTGGTGTTACAAACATTTGGCGCGAAACTTACTTATAATACCCTAGTCCACGAAGTGGTGTAGGGTATAAAAACATACTTAAATACTCTAAAATATTAGGGGTTATTACGGGTATTTTTGGTCCTTGTGAGGGAAAATTTTTTCCCTTTGGGCCTATTTTGCCCAGTTTCAATCCCAACCGATCTACGACTATAAGACGAATTTATGGAAAATTTGGACGTCCTAGCTGCTTTCGTTCAGATGCTAGCGTGCTTCCAACAGACGGACGGACATGACTAGATCGTCTTAGAATTTTATGGCGATCAAGAATATATACTTTATAGGGTCTCAGGTCGATATTTCAAGCTGTTACAAACGGAATGACAAAGTTAGTATACCCCCATTCTGGAGGAGGAGGGTATAAAAACAATCATGCTAATACAACGCTCCATTTTTCACCAACACTCAGACAAATAGTATAATTACGCCAAATTTCGTTTATTAGACCTTAGCTAACAAGATAAATGCACCTTTTTGACACTTATTTTAATTTAATTGGATACTACTTATTAAAAATGATCGTTTAATGAATTTCTCGTCAATCGGTAGGTAATTTGGTTTACATTGTCACGCATCTACATTTCTTCTCGAAAGGAATGCATAGTCACATTAATACAATGTTGATACTAGCCAGGCTAATTTCAACAGTCAATGACAACAAACGTTTGAAATTTCCCCTGTGGCAAGGAAAAATGTTGTGGTTACCACTAGATAAGGGTTATCTATAAAATTGTAATACTGAAATGACCACATAGGAATACTTTAAGTCTGCAATGTAATTTAGAATGAGAAATGCTTGTTCATAGTTTTAACGAAAGTCAAAAATTGACATGGGTTTGACAAGGGATAGTACGGGTGTTAAGTGGATGAAACATTTCTGTTTTGAACTACGGATTAACCTTTTCACATATAATTTTCAAACAAACAATTTGTATTTTTGTGTCATACCATTTATCAAACTACATTCGTACATGAGAAGCTTATTTGAAAGTATTATTAAATCAAAAACCATAGAACTGATGAGAGGAGTACTATTTACTTCCACCGAATATGCAAATAAGATTTTTCTTTTTAAAACCCAGTGGTAAAAAACAACTTTGTGTACCATCAACGGAGTGTAATAGCTTAGTTTGTGCCTTTGATTGTAATCGTTTAACTTTCAGAGTCGATTTTGCTATATTCCCCTGAATGTAGATTTATCCTTACTTTCAAAACACAGCTCGCAATTGTCACCCAATTTTAATAAAACAGGTAGGCTGTAGAAGAAAGTTATTGAAACAAATCGGTTCTCCTTCCATCCGCCCATTGAAAACAGCTACCCGGAGACAAATTTTTAAATATTATAATTTTTGAATGGCAAGTTTCTTAACTTTAGCATACTTGGAACACTACATTAGTATAGAATCATGTTTCCATTAAATTCTTCTATAGATCAAAATAATAATTAAGGAAAAAAATATAATGTGACAGCCAAGTACTTACACTGTGACGATGAGTTTGATCACAAATTAAATGTGATTCACTCCCCTCCTAGACTCCGATATTTTCGATACGCCCTTCTGAAAGTACTAATCAACGCCTCGATCGGGCTTATAATTTAAAAATAATAAGAGTACCTTTGACTATAAATGAAAAAAGTAAAATTAAAATTTGTTAGAATTTCAAAATATCAGCAGCGTTTAGTTATGAAATGCTGTGGTATGCTTTGACATTCTGCGATATATTTTAATTTTTGTGATAAAATTTAGTCGATAAGTCGTCGAAAGAAAAACGATTTAAAAAAACACTTCTTTCCGATATCTTAATGATTGCTACTAAACTTAATTTTATCACAAAAATAAAATAATATATATTTTTTTAAAACTACAATCATATGCCAAAACAAGTCGGGGCCGACTATATAATACCCTACACCACTCCCTGCGTGTATACCTCGCTTTTATTATTAAACCCAGGTGTTTCATGGGCGCAATTTTATGTAGTTCATTTAACGTATATGGTAATTGATCCAATTTTCCGCCAGAAATTCCGAGTAAAGTAAATATAACATGATCTGGAAAAATTGATATAGTTCCAATGACAAATACAGATTATAGGATGAATCGTACGGATATTTGAAGGGGGCCTATAACAACTCTTGGGACCTGTGTCATGGGCATATATAGTTCTCATTCACGGTAGGTATTCCTAGTTGAAATATATCATGATCTCAAAATTTGATCAAGATCCGATGTAAAATGTAGTTTCACAAGCTGTAATAGAGTAGAATTAGATTATACCAAAGTTTGAACACAAATATTTGACTTTCATAGTATGTATTTTTAGTTGAAATATATATAATATAACAATGTCCGGCAGTCCATTTTACACTTAAATCAAATGATATACATCTGAAACTATAGGTGAAATAGAGTTAATTGGCCTTTTTAGTTTTTCATTTTCTCATCTTGTTGCCCGTTAAAAGGATTACAAATTTCCAAAGGATTACATTTTTCAAAAATTATTTTTAATACTTATTCCCACCCCTATGACACCGGTATAAATGCCAAATTAAAGAGGAGAATGTGTGCTAAAAATAGTTACTCTGCATTATTTTAGTATTAACAATCATATAAAATGTTGTCTCTCAAAAGGCAAGGTGTGAATAAACTAGAAAAACTAAGTGGTAACTTTGAAATAAATATCAATGCTGAACTAATACAGACATTTGAAGTATTTTTAATAGATCCCCTTCAATTTGACACTAATACCGTTATCATAGGGTGCAAAGAAGTATATAAAATAATTTTTTGAAAAACTGTATCCTTTGGAACTTTGTAGTCCTGTGAAGGGGCAACAGGACGAGGAAATGAAAAACTAAAAACGCCAAGTAACTTCATTTTGCCTATAGTTTCATACGTATATCATCGGGTTCAAGTGTAACGACTTTTTTTAAAAATTGTCGTACGTTGTAATCTACAAAGTTTGATAATATTCTGATGTACGCCTCTAGGGTAATAATAAAAATGGGGCCCATTTGTAAGGGCGCTACAATAAAAAGTGGGCCCTTATAGACCACTTGCAAAGTAGGTATTCTTTATTGAAATATAACATGATCTGCAAAATTTTATCAAGATCCAATGTAAGATGTGGGTTCTAGAGCAATAATAGCGTAAACTGGGACCCATTTGTATGGGGGCTATTTCAAACATTGATCTATATATCTGGCTTTCAAAATAGGTGTTTCTAGTCTAAATGTAACATTGTGTGAGAAATTTGTTCAAGATCCGATGTAAAATGTGCATTTTAAAGCAAAAATATTGTAGATCGGAGGTACATTTGTATTTGGGCTATATCAAAACATGGACCCACTTTCCCGTTAGCTGTTTTTAGTTCAAATATAACATGATCTGCAAAATTTTATCAAGATCCAATGTAAAATTTGTATTCTAGAGCAGTAATAGTGTAAATTATAGACATTTTTGTATATCATAATATCAACCGAATTCCCCAGATTCAATACCGATGGTCCTTGGCCAAAAAATTACTTCTTCCAAATTTCATAACAACCGGACAAAAATTGCGACCTGTAGAGTGCGAACAAGCTTAGATGGACACCAGACGGATAGACGGACAGACAGACATCATTAAATCGATTCACCTGGTGATTCTAAATCTGATCCGTATACTTAAAGGTAGGTCTAGCTCGATTATTTACCGATTTATCGTTACAATAATAAAAAAATTATTGGTGTTAAAAACATTTGGTGGAAAACTAACTTATAATACCATAGTCCACGAAGTGATGAAATCAAAATCAGAGAATAATTTGGCATAAAAAACAGAATTTCCAGAAAATGGTTCAGGCTACTTTTGAATATAAGCCCTCGATATGAATATCGTTAAGGTGAACATTAAATGTATGGACAAATTTAAAAGACATATGTTTCACAATCGTAACAAAGCTTTGTGTGCGGTTAGGGTACAAAATAAATTTGCGAAAAATATGAGATGGATGTTTAAGATTGAAAATTGGACAAAATGGAAACAAATTCGTGGGTCATCACTAGAGTGGTGAAATGGTATGGAATGCTCCCCTGTTCGTATCCCCAACATTTCTCTAAAACAAATGTACCCTCCATCTCCAATCATTCAAGGGGTCCCAAAAACTGAAATTTCAGGAAAATTTACAAAAGTAGAGAACACCGAAATTGCATCGTGTATAAGCTGTGAATAGTAATAGTATCATAGATGAAAATATTTTGTGTCAGAAACAGCCCTTTCTGTCCCATAGCTATTTTGACCACCGATTTTCGACATCACTTTTAGTGACTTTCTGGTTACAACGACGTATTTTGTACAAAATTTATTTTCATATTGCTTACAACGACTTAGAGGAGCAAAACGAAAGAATTGAAGAAGAGTTTCACTTGTATATATCATAAAATTTATCATCTAGCTGTTCAATGGAAATTTGCAACCAAACACATAAAGCACTTTATTTCAAAGAGTCGGATAGTCTGCAAGACCTTTTAACTGATATAGTAGTTACCAACCCAGATTCGAGTGTAACTTCAGATCGCGATGTTGTGGACGAACTGGTTGCTTTCTGGTTGTTGATTGCGATAACACCTGCGAACAGTATGAGGACTATGACAACATTTTAAATTCTACAGTTGAGGATGAAATCGATGTAACAAATAAAGATCAGTACGATTTTTAACCCTCAGAAATGATCTTAAATATAAATTCTTGAATTTAAAACAAAATCAATATGAACTTTTTGTACACTTTAGAAATTAATATTTGCATTTCTGTATATTTTTAAATCACACAATTTTATTAAAAGATTATAATTGATTTCGACTGTACCTTCAAGTTGAAAATTATAAATAAATAACGAGAACCCGCCTCGAAATGGTATACACGGATGTGAAAGGTGGGCGGTGTGTGCACATATGTCGTTACCGTAATACAAAAAAAACTCAACTCATAATTTTTCGAAATCCGAAAAATCCAAACAAAACAAGTAAGGAAAGGCTAAAGTCGGGCTAGCCGACTATATGAAACACTCCACTTTCCAACCGAATACAATTCAACTCGGTAAACAAGTGAAAACGGGAAGAATTTTTGTATGTTTCCTAATCATAGGCTAATATGACCTGGATCGATTTGTCAAAACGATAAGAATATTTGTATCGGAGCTATATCCAAACATGGAAAAATGTGACTAACTTTCACAATAAGTTCTTCTAGTTCAAATATAAGGTGTTATGCTCACTTTGAAGAAATTTAGTGAAAATTCGTGGTTTCTGGGGCGGAAAAAGTTAAATCGGGAACGAAATTTGTATGGAAGCTATATATAAATCTGAACCGATCTAACACATTTTTACCACAGGTGTTTCTAGCTGAAATATAAGATGTTTTGCCAATTTTGAAGAAAATCTCTTGTAATATATGGTATCTAGAGTGAAAAGAGTCAAATCGGGAGTGAAATTCGTATGAGAGCTATATGTAAATCTGAACCTATCTGACCCATTTTCACTATGGATGTTTCTAGGACAAATATAATATATTTCGCCTAATTTGAAGAGGATCTGTTAAAATATGTGGTTTCTAGAGCGGATAAAGTCAAACCGGGAGCGAAATTTGTATGGGAGCTATATATAAATCTGAACCGATCTGACCCATTTTTACCACAGGTGTTTCTAGTTGAAATATAAAATGTTTTGCCAAACCTGAAGACAATCTGATACAATATGTGGTTTCTAGAGCGGAAAAAGTCAAATCGGGAGTGAAATTCGTCTGGGGGCTATATCTAAATCTGAACCGATTTTCTTCAAATTAAATAGCGTTCGTCCTTATCCCGAAAAACGTCGTTGTGCAAAGTTTCATTTAGTTCTGTCTACAATTGCGACCTGTATCGTGATTACAAGAATAGATGGACGGACAGACAGACGGACATTGCTACATCGATTCAAAAAGTGATTCTAAGTCGATCGGTATAATTAACAATGTTACAAACAAATGCACAAAGACATAATACTCTCGTGGAGTGTATAAAAACTAGCTCATATAAAACTTGTAAAAACGAAATAAAGTCGAGAAAGTAAACGAGTTCCGCTTGAAAAAAATTGTATTCTTATATTATTTCCAGTTTCTCATGTGTAATTAGTTTTTCATGAGTTGAGTCTTTTTCATATTAGAGTATCGATGTATATGTTGAGAGTTGTCATATATATAACATGTGTTGTGGATTTTTAATATACTATTTAAATTTTCGTTATTGTAAGCAATCAGGCTGTGCCACTTTCGTTCACGTGTGGCATAGCAGTCACGGTTAAATATACTGATTTGCATAATAACGCATTCTTTCGGTCTATGCAATATTCAAATGAATACTTTTGGAGTTATGAATATATTTTTACATGAAATGAAAAATAGCGTGTAACCACTTTTTGAGATTTTACATTATAAAATTAAACTTTTAATTTTGGCATAAAAGCAAAAAAAGTAAATATTATGAAAGCGAATTGGATTCATATACAATTTCAGCGTGATAATATAATGGAAAGGCGTTGAACCTCAATGGTATGTGATGCTGATTTAAGTGCAAATGTTGATATTTGCACAGCATACTACGTCAAACTGTGATTTAGAATGATTATATTAATTTATCTTATACATATAAATTATTTGAAGTGAATATAACATAAAATGTTAAAATAATGTTAGTAATATTAGGAGATGATGTCGGACAAACTGTACGATATTTAATGATTTATTAATAATTAATATTACATTTGTCGAATGTGCAATATTATTCTCAATCGCGCTCACTTTCTCCAATAAAAGTAGAAATATACTTTCAGATGAGTATTAGGGGTGGGGGTCGTGCACCATAACTTTTCGATTTTGATATGCTAGAACCCCTAATTTTGTGAGGTTCGAAAAAAAATCATGAGAAAAAATAGTATATACAGCGCTCATCAGGGTCAAAGGTGTGGGATAAGGGGTAAAATTACACATCATCATTAATCATCGCCAGAGGAGTTAAATGCAAGACCGACCCCCATTAATTTTCCCTCCCCAACATTTCCCCCCTATCTCCACTCCATAGTGGATCTCCTATACAAAAACTACATTTTTATAGAATTTGCTACCACCACTCTAACTACCCCAAGGAGACCCCTAGTGAAGTCAAATATTTTCTCAGAACACACCTACCCTCCAACTGCAACCCTTAAGGTGATCCCCATACACTTTCCTAGTTTTTATATTTTTGTATGAAAGAAAGGTCCAAAACTGCCCCGCAGTAGATCCTAGAGGGGAGAAGTGTAAGACTGACCCCCATTAATTTTCCTTCCTCAACATTTTCCCCAAACATACCTACCACCTATCTACACTCCTTAAGGGAAAAGTTAATAGAATCTATCTAACCCTATCTATAATGCTTAAGGGGACTCCCATACAAAAGCAAAATTTTATAAAATTTGCTCCCACCTCTCTAGGCGAGTCAAATGTACCAAATGTTACGGTACAACACATTCTTATAGCCATCTTTTAATGCAACTGCTCTTTCAATAGCGTCGTTGACAATATATAATATACGCAATATTTCTAGCGCTTGCTGGTAGTCTTCGCGAACTTCTAAAGGTTTTTGGATGGGCAAGAATTATATCTGTTGATAATCCGAGGCGTGTGGAATTTTGTTCAACTTTGGCAGAATACTTTATATTATAACTAGAAACATCTTTTGTGAAAGTGGGTGAGGTCGATTCAGACTTGCTATAGATCTCATACAAATTTCGATTCTAATTTAATTTTTTCGCTCTAGAAACTACAAAATTACCCGACTTATTAACCTATGCACTATGGGCATAGGTGGTAATACTCGATTTTAAACTTTCGTAAACATAAAAATTGTTTCCCTGACTGAAATATTTATTTTTAGTAAATAAACAAATTATAAATATTAAAATATGCGGTCGAGATCTGTTCATTTAAAACATGTAGGGAAAGGAAAGAATGTTGGGTGTGCCAACTATAAGATATTCCCCACTCTCTCTACCCCATTACAAGGTTTTTTTAATATTAATTCTCAACGTTTTACATTTCCAGTTAAACTTTACTGCCGGATATATTCGAAGTTGGGGTGAGATTTTATGGACTCCACATTAAAACGCGGTTCTTTACTTTTCGTTAATCATTGGTAAAGCTAAAGTACGGTTTCAAATTGGCCAGAATAATTATAATCTGAGGCATCTAGAGCGCCAATAAGTCAAATCAGGAAAAATGTAAACGATGCGGCCCTTTTTCAAATTGTATATTTCTATGCTATTTACAATTTTAAATTTGACCAAATTTGGTTCTATATATTTATGTGTGGTATTTAGCGAAGTCAATTGAAATGGGGAGTGACAATATTCAGTGCTGTGATGTGATATGCCAGATTTTAACAAGATTGTAGAGTAGTAAGAATTCAAATCGTAAGAAACATTTGCATGGGGATATATCAAAATTTTAAGAAAATTTATTAGCGTTCGTTTATCTCATTTATTTTTATACCCTCCACCTATGGATGGAGGTATATTCACTTTGTCATTCCGTGTGTAACACCTTAAAATATTTATCGGAGACTCCATAAAGTATATATATTCTGGGTCGTGGTAAAACTCTAAGACAATCTAGCCATGCCCGTCTGTCTGTTGAAAACACGCTAGCCGCCGAAAGAAATGAGCTAGGAGGTTCAAGTTTTCTCTAAATGTGTCTTATGGTTGGAAGTCGGTTGAAATTGAAAGTGGGCGAAATCGGCCCAGAGGGAACAAATTTATTTAAGCAATTTTTTTTTTGAAAATTTCTGCTTATATGCACTTGAAATTTGTTGCGTACATTCCTCTTGTGGCGTGAAAGCACCAAAAAGGTAAATAAAAGTTTCAGCGGGCGAAATGGGACAAAAAGGGATAAAAATGGTACGACAACAGCTTGAAACATGAAATTTGAAATGTACATCCCTCTAATTGCATAGATACGTAAAGCAGACCGATTTTTCAAAATTCGTACTTTTGAGGGATAAAAATGGTACCAAATGAGGTTGAAATCACGAAATTCAGTGTATACATTCATCTGACTCTGAATACGCGAAACCAAAAGGTTTTTTTTCGAAATTTGCACTTTTCGACGGAAAATGGGGCGAATGGGTATAAAAATGGTACCACCGAAACGGCTGCAGCTGTAATAAGGAAATTCGGTGTGTACACGTCTCTGACTACGTAGACGCGAAAAATAAAGAGATCTTTCGTTATTCGTACCATCAAGATCTACATGGGATTACATTTGGCAACAAAAAACGGCTTTAGAATTTTTCCTATCAAAATGGTAGTTGAAATCAACAAATTCCAAATTGGGAAAATCGTGCTTGAGGGAAACTGTTTCTAACTAATAATATTTAAGACATATTTTTGAAGATTGCTTTCTAATATTCACTTTTTGATTACACTTGAATTTTTATATTTATAAAGGGTATTTATATTTATAAAGGTGGTTTAAACAGCTGTCGCACGTTTCGTGTTTGTTTCAATGTCAAACATCTTCAGTTTGGTCTATAATCTATATATATAAAAGAGTTGCGTTACTGACTGACTGACTGACTGACTGACTGACTGACTTATCATTGACCAGCCCCCAGACCAAACGGCTGAAGCCAGGGTCATGAAATTTCCAGGGTAGTTCCCAAATATGACGTAGATGTCGACTAAGAAAGGGTTTTACGAAATTCGTACTTTTAGGGGATAAAATGGCCCAAAAAGGGATAAACATCGAACCTTCGTCCTGACCAAACTGTAGTAGCTAGAAACATGAAATTCGGTGTGTTCCTTGCTGTGACCATGCAGACGAGCTACAAATTGGGATTTTTCGAAATTTGTACTTTTAAGGGAGGAAAGAGACAAAAAGGGATAAAAATGGTACCAACCAAAGTATTGTAGCTACAATCGTGAAATTTGGAGTGTAAATTCCTCTGACCATATACAAACGAAGTAAAATTGGATTTTTCGAAATTTGTACTTTTAAGAGAAGAGCGGGACAAAAGGGATAAAAATGGTACCAACTAAAGTAATGCAGCTAGAAACGTGAAATTTGGTATGGAAATTCCTCTGACCATATAGAAACGAAGTAAAATTTGATTATTTCGAAATGTGTACTTTTAAGGGAAGAGAGGGACAAAAAGGGATAAAAATGGTACCAACTAAAGTATTACAGCTAGAAACGTGAAATTTGGTATGTAAATTCCTCTGACCATATACAAACGAAGTAAAATTGGATTTTTCGAAATTTGTACTTTTAAGGGACGAGCGGGAGAAAAGGGGATAAAAATGGTACCAACTAAAGTATTACAGCTAGAAACGTGAAATTGGGTATGTAAATTCCCCTCACCATATATAAACAAAGTAAAATTAGACTTTTTCGAAATTTGTATTTTTAGGGGGCGAGCGGGACAAAAAGTGATAAAAATGGTACCAACTAAAGTATTACAGCTAGAAACGTGAAATTTGGTATGTAAATTCCTCTGACCATATAGAAACGAAGTAAAACTGTTTTTTTTCGAAATTTGTACTTTTAAAGGGATAAAAATGGTAATAACTAAAGTATTACAGCTAGAAACGTGAAATTTGGTATGTAAATTCCTCTGACCATATAGAAACGAAGTAAAATTGAATTTTTCGAAATTTTTACTTTTAAGGGACGAGCGGGACAAAAAGGGATAAAAATGGTACCAACTAAAGTATTACAGCTAGAATCGTGAAATTTGGTATGTAAATTCCTCTGACCATATAGAAATGAAGTAAAATTGGATTTTTCGAAATTTGTACTTTTAAGGGGCGAGCGGGGCAAAAAGGGATAAAAATGGTACCAACTAAAGTATTACAGCTAGAATCGTGAAATTTGGTATGTAAATTCCTCTGACCATATAGGAACGAAGTAAAATTTGATTATTTCGAAATTTGTACTTTTAAGGGAAGAGAGGGACAAAAAGGGATAAAAATGGTACCAACTAAAGTATTACAGCTAGAAACGTGAAATTTGGTATGTAAATTCCTCTGACCATATACAAACGAAGTAAAATTGGATTTTTCGAAATATGTTCTTTTAAGGGACGAGCGGGAGAAAAGGGGATAAAAATGGTACCAACTAAAGTATTACAGCTAGAAACGTGAAATTGGGTATGTAAATTCCCCTCACCATATATAAACAAAGTAAAATTAGACTTTTTCGAAATTTGTATTTTTAGGGGGCGAGCGGGACAAAAAGTGATAAAAATGGTACCAACTAAAGTATTACAGCTAGAAACGTGAAATTTGGTATGTAAATTCCTCTGACCATATAGAAATGAAGTAAAACTGTTTTTTTTTCGAAATTTGTACTTTTAAAGGGATAAAAATGGTACTAACTAAAGTATTACAGCTAGAAACGTGAAATTTGGTATGTAAATTCCTCTGACCATATAGAAACGAAGTAAAATTGAATTTTTCGAAATTTTTACTTTTAAGGGACGAGCGGGACAAAAAGGGATAAAAATGGTACCAACTAAAGTATTACAGCTAGAAACGTGAAATTTGGTATGTAAATTCCTCTGACCATATAGAAACGAAGTAAAATTGGATTTCTCCAAATTTGTAGTTTTAAGTGGCGAGCGGGACAAAAAGGGATAAAACTTTTACCACTTTTACTATTACAGCTAGAATCGTGAAATTTAGTGTGTAAATTCCACTGATCATATAGCAGCGCAGTAGTTTGATTTTTCGAAATTTGTACTTCTAAGGGGTGCGCGGGACGAAAAGGGATAAAAATGCTGTACAATCCTGTGTTACCAAATAAAGTACATATTTTTAGGGGAGCAAAAACACATGTTACCTATAGTGATTTTTCAAAATGTGTACTTTTTGGGAAAGAGGTGCAAAAAGTTATAAACTGTCTGGCTGAATCTAGAAACATGAGATCGAGGATATAAATGGTTGTAATTTTTTGTTCAAAACTTGGTAGAAAACTATACATACGAAGTAGTTCAGCTAAAATAGTGCATATCGACAAGCACATTCCTTTGACTGTGTGTGAGTGCTAGCTAATAGGAGCTTTCCAAATTACTATTTTAGATTTAACTATATCCACCAAAAGAAAATTAAATAAATACTATCCAAAAACAGAGACGGATAAAATTAACGAGTAACTTGCTTTTTCGCGTGCGAAGCAGCGGGTACTGCTAGTTTAACCATGAATCGTCTTACATACGAACGACGCATGCAAATTATTGAATTTTATTATCAAAATGCGTGCTCTGTTAAGAAAGTTCATCGCGCGCTTCCATTTTATGGTCAGTTTAATAGACCCACTGAAGCGGCTATTCGGGCTATTGTGACTAAATTTCGCACCAAATTTACATTGTTGGACATTAAACCACCAACACGCTTACGTAGAGTGCGAACTGAAGAAAATAACGCAGCTGTATCGGCCAGTGTTAATGATGACCATCAATTATCGATTCGTCGCCGTTCGCAGCAATTGGGCCTCTGTTACTCAAAAACGTGGAAATGCCAAAATTGGACTAAGCGGATGGACCATTTGAGGCGCAGTCAAGGTCAACATTTGCATGAAATAATCTTCAAACATTAAATATAATGGACCGTACTATCGATTCAAATAAAGATTTCATGCATTTTTCTGAATTTTATGTGTTTTTGTTTTAAACTTTCCTATAGCTTTTAAAAAATCGCCCTTTATAATAATGAAGCATCACAATTTCCCTAATATGGTAGAGCACTTCTATATAATGTCAACAGCGTCTAATCTGTTGATAATACTATTGAATGTACTCCGTGTTGGAGGGTATATAAGATTCGGCCCGGCCGAACGTATCGTATTGTCATGCTTTGGTAAATATCTGGAGTCGGAGTCAAAGCATTATGAAATACTGGAGCCGGCATCGGAGTCGATCAAGAAAGAAAGTGGAGGGTATCATATATATGGGATAGTGTTTGCATTTTCCCGTAGTTTTTATTTCCCGGGAAACGGGAAATATTTTTTCAATTTCCCGGGATCCCGGGACAGCACGGGAAATCGTAAAAGTATCGTTTATCATGAGTTAAGATTATTTTTTCCAATGAAACATTCACATTTTATTAAGGTGGCATGTGTGCTTTATTACTTGTTGCCATTTTGAACGGATATTTGGCAAGTGAGTTGTTCTTCTCATTCGTTTGTGAAAATCATTTACTTAAAGAGGCCGAGTATGTTGTTGAAAAGTCGCTGCGAAGCCACCTGACGCAACCTTTCACAGGATGAAAATCATGATGGCGGTAGTCTGCAGCCAAGTAATAAGTGTGATAGTGTCATTTGTACATAAATTTGCATTCTATATAATATAGATGCAAAATGGTTTTGAGTCAGGAGAGAAATAAATAATTTAACAACGAATCTGTTAGAGAATTCAATTCAAACATTTTTTTCAAGTTTCAAACTTAATTAAATGTATGCAATCAAAATATGCAAGTGTATATTTGAATTAAGAGCAGACAATGCATTTATGGCCTCATCTGATATTTCTTATTTTATTGGAAAACGTGGACGCTATGGAGAACGATGGTTCACATTCAACAGATGCAGGCTTAATAGTCAGTAGAGCAATAATAAAATGTTTATTTTGTCTGTTCTTTGTCCGGTCTATAATTGTCTTGTCCGGGTTATAATTTGTTTAGACAACTATCATGGCCTTTAAAAAAAACAATATTGTTACTTGCATTTCTGTAACATTCTTTAAAATATTTTCAAACGACTGACTTCATTTAATTTGGCGTTCGGATACACGTTCAAAATCTACTTCTTTTTTTTAAATGTTCAATATGAAGTTTGACAGGCAAACCCCGATAAAGTGAATTTGGGGTGTATATGCGAAAGCAGCATACACATATATGGTCATCCAACTGCAATATATGACATACCTAATTAAAATCGATATGAGCTAAATTATTGTATAACATTATTATTGTGAAAATGGTGAACAAATATGCGAAGAGATATGGAAAAGTTTCTACTGAATTCCCGCGGGATTCCCGTACGAATTTCCCGGGATACGGGAAATGAAAAATATGCGAATTCCCAGGAATTTTCCCGCGGGAAATCCCGGGATGCAAACCCTAATATGGGCTCCCCGATTTTAGCCATTCCTTACTTGATTTCTACTTTTATTGGGTTGTTTGTGCCACCAAAAAACAAGATGAAAAATTGACGATTGTTACTAAACAACAACGAAATACAAATACATTCGAATGCAAGGTAATTCGATCACAGGGAGCAAATCATGATACTGGTTGTGTGCAGCCAACTACTAAATGTCACCATGCCATTGTAAATAAATTTACATTATATAAAATATAGATGCAAAATGGTCTTGAGTCAGGACAATATCCCAGTTCAAATCAAATTTTCTATTTTTATTAAGATGCCCTTATCGAAATAACAGGTATTCGAATGCTTTATATAAAAAAATTACCTTAAAGTAAATAAAATCTATCAATACAAGATTGCACTTGAACGTCTGAAACTACAGGCAAAATGGGAATGAGAAACTGAAAACTAATTCCTTTTTGTCTATAGTTTCAGATTTATATCATCTGGTTGAAGTGTACCGACTTTTTAATAATTCTCGCGCAAAACAAACATTAATTCCAAAACTTTAAAACAGTAAAAATGCTCTCATGAGAAATGAAAAAAAAAAACTGCAAATAATCAATTTTTCTTTGTGGACACAGATATAAATATATATATATATTTTTTTATATATATTTTTTGTAATATTTGTGACGCCAAATTAATTATGTCAGATTTTAACAAGATTGTAGAGTAGTAAGAATTCAAATCGGAAGATACATTTGGGGATATATAAAAATTTGACGAAAATTCATTAGCGTTCGTCTATCTCATTTATTGGATGTGGGTTTATTCACTTTGTCATTCCGTGTGTAGCACCATAAAATATTTATCGGAGACTCCATTCTGGGTCGTAGTGAAATTCTAAGACAATCTAGCCATGTCCGTCTGTCTGTTGAAAACACGCTAGCCCCCGAACGAAATGAGCTAGGAGGTTCAAATCTTCTCTAAATGTGTCTTATGGTTGCAGGTTGGGATTTTTGATGATTTAATATCTGCGACGCCAAATTAATTATGAATTAGTCACAAGGTGTCATAGCAGATAGTGGTACGAATTAATATTGCTTAAAACGACATCGCTTTTAGTGAAATTTTGCAACTTGCAATAATATCAAGCAACAACATTTTTAAATCTATAGCTAAAAAGATTAATAAGTTTCATATGTTTAAATATAAATTTAAAACAATTTAATGTATCTTAACATTTTATATCCTTTATCACAAATATGTAATTGAATTTGAAATTAATATTTGTATTTATATTTAGATCTAAAACACATAATTTTAATAAAAGACCAAATGTGATAAATTAGAGTCAACATTTCATATTTCAAAGAATCGGTTATAAGGACTGAATTGGTCGCTGATCCCTGAATGTCATAATAAGCGATTTGGACTGTAATATACTAATTATCACTTTTACGGGCCAGCACTAATATGACCTTTGAAATAAACAAAATGTGTAACACACCGATATGTTGCATTTGATCACATCCTTTAAATGCACAAAGGCAACAACTAAAACGAGAAATTATGCTTTACTAAAAAAGAGTTTTACGCCAAATACATAGAAATAATTTAACATTAAATTTAATAATAAATTATTTTCACAAATAGGACAAAGTTCGTGTAAAAGGTCGGCATGACTAGCTACGATGCTGTCATCTGTAATAATTTTTGTTTGTTCTACCTTCGCATATTTATGTGTTTGGCAAACATTCAAGAGTAAAATACGCAAAATCAGCCTTTTCATTTTCACTTCCTAACTAGTAAAACTGCCATAAATTAAAAGTGGTTTTAGGTTTCACGTGGAAATTTATTATTGTCTAAAAACTATGGCAGGTACCATAATTTATATTAGTTTTGAAATAAAGCCTGAAATTGTTGTATAAAAATAAAAAAAAAAATTGATCGATTTACAAAACTAGTGCCGAATAATTCAAATATAGAAATCATCGTATTCTGAGGCAAAACAAAGGATACATCTAAACACAATGCTGTTTTGCTAGACGTGTAGAATTTTAAATTGAATCAAAAAATATGAGATTACATAAATTCAAACTGCAAATTAATTTGGCGATCTTTATAGCCTTCACTATGCTAATATGTCTTTGTGCATTTGTTTGTAACACCCAAAAGGAATCGATACAGACCCATCGTTTATTATACAAATCGGCTTAGAATATCTTTCTGAGTCGATTTAGCAGTGTTCTTGTAATCAAAGGACGGGTCGCAATTATTGTCCGATCTTAACAACTATGAGCGCAATTTAATTTCGATATACCTCACATACAAATGTCGCTCCTGATTTAACTTTTTCCACTCTAGAAACCACATAATTTACTCAATTTGCTTCAAATTTGGCATAGTACCCTATATAGCTCCCATATAAATGTCGCTCACGATTTGTCTTCTTGCGCTCTAGAAACTATATATTTTAACCGATGTTCTTCAAATTTGGAACACATCATATTTTAAGTAGGAACACTTATGGTGAAAGAGGCTCAGTTTTTAATATAAACCTTAGGTTACCTTTATAGATTTTTATCTAACTTGGCAGCTCAAAACATACATTGTGAAAGTAGCTCACATCGGTTGATTATATAGTATTCATACAAATATCCTTCCCGATTTCACTTTCTCACCGAATTCATTTGTATTGGCGTAGAAAGTCAGGGTATATATAGTCAGGGTATATATATATAGTCTGCCCAGCCCGACTTCAGTCGTGCCTTACTTGCTTTTAAATATGATTTGTAAGTTTATGCACTCTGAAAAATAGCAATCCTAAATTTGAGTACAATCCATACTCATATTTAGTTGAACAATTTTACTCCAGTTTAGCAAACATTTCCTTGAAAATTGGAAAAGTAACTCAGTATGAGTAAAGTATCCTTGTTTCATAGTCATAGCAAATAGTTCATTTACTAGAAATAGGGTAGTAAATTTACTTCGCAGCAATCATGGAATAATAGCTCAACTATTTATGGCAGAGGTATAATGCATTTTTTGAGAAATATTTCATGTTTCCAATTTTTGTATCAGTTTTGCATACTCTGGAGCAAAATCATTTGTTTGAATTAATTTTAGATAAGTTGAACTTACTTTAACCCTCTAATGCCCAATGCCTATAGGCAACATTGCGAGTTAGTCCTATAAAATCTTTAAAATCACATATTTTGCAAAATTAATAATTTTTATTTTTGTTTACATATGTAACAAGGAATATTTAGAAGGGAACCAACAAATTTGGTAACTTGGGTATGCTTAGGAAGGTGAAAACAAAAGTGAAGTCCCAAATTTCAATTGTTTGAGTTTCTTGTAATTCGAAATTGTTTAGAAATACTTCTTATACCATGCTTTATATAAGGTTACTTTCTATATATGTTTGTGTGCCACAAAATTTGAAATCAATTTTTGAAAGCTTTTTTCTCAACCAATTTTGCTCAAATTTTGCACACTTAATCATTTTCGATGACAATACAAGGAAATGGAAAAATTTGACCAATTGGACAAAGGGGCGTGGCACCTCCCATACAAACCACAAATTAAAAATCTATTATTTCTGCTCCTGATAACGGTATTTAAACAAAATTTGGTACGTCGGTTTGGTGTGCATGTTGTAAGTGCTGCTGCAAATATGGGCGGGATTGTACAAAGGGGCGTGGTACCTCCCATACAAACCACAAATTAAAAATCTATTATTTCTGCTCCTGATAACGGTATTTGAACAAAATTTGGTACGTCGGTTTGGTGTGCATTTTTTAAGTGCTGCTGCAAATATGAGCGGGAATGGACAAAGGGGCGTGGTACCTCCCATACAAACCACAAATTAAAAATCTATTATTTCTGCTCCTGATAACGCAGTAATTTTTCCTTCTACAAAAGATAACTAAAAAAGAATTTCTAGGCCCAATAGAATTCTGCTTGCATAAAGCATGGATTTAAAAAAAAAAATTTTTTGATATACTAGTTTTTATTGCATTTAGACGAATACTAGAAAAACTGTCTTTTGGGATATGAAGAAACTATTTAAAAATAGTTTTTAGTTTTTTTCGTTTGTATTTTTTTGGTCTGTAATCAATATTTGATTTGAACTGGCTCAAGACGATTTTGCAGCTATATTTAATAGAATGCAAATTTATTTACATATGGCATGGTGACATTTATTACTTGGCTGCAGACTACCCGATCATGATTTCGACCATGTCAAAAGTCTTTTCATGTGGCTTCGCAGCGATTTTTCAACATCAAACCCGGCCTCTATAAGGAGATGATTCTCACAAATGAACGAGAAGCACAACTCACTTGCCGAATTTGCGTTTAAAAAATCACACCAAGTAATAAAGTACACATGCCATCTTACAAGCATCTCATTGAGTTGCATATGTAAGTATTTGTATATGCAGCTATGCTGGCTCAACAGTTATGGTGAATGCATTGCGCTATCGAGAGATGATTAACGATTTTTGATGGTCGGAGTTGGATGGTATTGATCTGGACAACGTTTACTTTCAACAAGACGGCGCTACGTGCCACACACGCAACGAAACGGGAAAAGTTTCCGGATCGTGTTATCTCTCGACGAGGTGATCACAATTGGCCACCGAGATCGTGTGATTTAACTCCTTGCGATGTCTTCCTTTGGGGCCACGATTCAAGATCTCAAAGATAGAATTCGTGAGGCTATCAAGGACATAAGGCAGCCACTTTGCGATTTGATTATGGAAAATGTCATGAAAAGGATATAGTCCTGTAAGCGTGGTCGTGGTGGCCATTTGGCATACCTTTCTCTTTATTATGAAATAAACATCCGATCATTTATCTCAAAAAATGGCATTTTTCTCTGAATACCAAAATAACACCTCTTGTTGGAAAACCCCGTACTTGGTTTGATGAAAAACTTTACTTGGTTAGAGGAAAATTGAACAAGAATCATGTTCGTAGCATGTACTACTTTCAAGGAAAAGTTTAAACTTGATATGAGGAAATATTGCTTTAGTGATATACGAAGTTCAATTTTCCCAAATTTTAGTTCATTTTCACTCTTTATAGGGTTCACTTTTTTCTGAGTGTTTATATGGTGCTATCAAACGCTGAAACTACTTTCCTCCATCTATTTATCTTAAAATCTCATTTTATTACAGGCATGAACACCATAAATTTTGAAAATTTTTCTCGTTTGTTTATTTTAAAAACAGCTATATTCGGGATCAATTACCCAATTTTAAAACTTTAGTATCTTGTGCAGGAAAAAAACAAGTAGAAACGGCGTTAAGTTCGGCCGAATTTTATATACCCTACACCATGAATTCATTCCACAGAGGGTGTCGATTTTCGTAGAAGTGCAGTCAGTAATATTACAGGAAAATGTTAAATATTTTTAACACAGCCAATCCAAAATAAATAAAAATATTGAAAAAATAATTTTATAAATAATATATATAATTTTTATTATGTCAAACCACGCTTATAAGGCCTTTATACTTTAATAGTACATTTAACGAAATAATACTTCAAGTCAATTCAAAAAGTAAATATAAGACGGCAATCTTCAAAAAACTACAGTTGGGTGTATTTCCATCATATTTTAATTATCTATTATCTCTCTCGTGCTCAGTGCAATATAACCTACCTAACTTCATGATAAAAAGTACGAATCTTTTTATTTTTTGTGTCTATGCAGTCAAATGAATGAATACACAGAATTCCATGATTCTTGCTGCGGCCACTTGGTTAGTATCATTTTGTTGATTCAAGTTTTTATTAGACTGTTTGTAAAATACACAGACAACCATTTCCAAAATATTCGAAGATTAACACAACAGATGTATTGCAGTTAGTGCATACGGATCTGTGTGGTCCAATGCGTGTTACGTCGCAGGGTGGTTCAAGATATGTGATGACTGTTATAGATGACTATTCAAGATTCATGAACGTGTATTTCTTGAAGCAAAAGTCGGAAGCACTGGAGATTTTTAAAGAATTCAAGACACTAGCGGAGAAGCAGACAGGACGGAAATGGTTGTCTGTGTATTTTACAAACAGCACTCGTAGAACATTCAAAATTTTCCGGCAGTTTCACATCTAGACCACGCACCATATTTTTCTGCGACAGTTTATACAAGTCATGAACATTTAAAAGTCCAAACCGAGCATGCCATTTTTTTTTTCAAATTTTTTGCGGACTCCACTGAAATTTTATTCAAATTTTCCTGTTGTGCATTTCTTTTCAAATTGACGTAAAAAATATCATTCTCCAAATCCGACGTAAACAAAACCTGATTGTCTTTTGCTTTGACAACGGCCTTCTTCGATTTAAATTCAACAATGTGATCAGCATTCAACATCTTACTTATTGACAAAAAATTTGAATGTAATTCCGGTACATACAACACGTTCTTCAATGAAATATTGCAGAGGTTTGATTTTACCTGAACGGTACCAATGCCTTCGGCTACAATTCTTTCTCCGGATGCCAATAATACATCTTGTTTTTTTCGTTCCATGTTAGAAAAACTGTCAAAATCCCTACACATGTGTGAACTTGCACCACTATCCAAGATCCAATTATCAGAACTCGACGAATTTCCACTACCCACTGCTTTTTACTCTTTTACCGCACTTGTAGCACTTAACGTTATTACCGTGGAAACCGATGTCATTTCTATGATGTCCCTTGGAACCATCTCTTTCATTCTTCTTCTGTGGGCGAGATTTAGCGGCAAACACATTTTCAGGAACAGTATTCTCACCTTTGCTGTCTTGACGTTGCTCCTCTTCAAGAATTTTGGATTTCAGACATTCAATTTTCGGCAATTCATCTCTGCTTTCTATAGCTACCACGAAATTCTCCATTTCCTCCGGCAAACTACACAAGAGCAATATGCTCAGAAAATCCTCCGGCATAACCACACCAATAACTTTCAGATCGTCAACCATCGTATAGAATTCATTCAGTTGGGATGCATAATTCTCTAAATTGTTGAATTTGAATCTCACCAGCCTTTTGAACAGATTCACCTTCCTCGCAGGAGCATCTCTTTGATACAATCGGTTTAATGTATCCCAAGCACTCTTTGCGGTCGCACAATTCTTGATGGATTCTCTCCTTTCACTGCTTCCCAAAGATCAAGCGTAATCAGGAGGCTTCTCATCTGCACACACCAGATTGCATAATTTTCTCCATTTAGCTTTTCAATTTGTGCCATATGACCAGACATTTTCACAATTTTTTGTTTATTTATCCACAACACAAATTTTCCTTTGCTTTTATTTCCTTGCGCACAATTTTTCCTTCTTTTTATTGTTCCACAAACGAATCTAATAACCAATTTCAGACCAACTGAAATATTCACCAGCGTGTGTGACTGGGCCCATAACCAATGTTGATTCAAGTTTTTATTAGACTGAATTCAAATTACAAAGAAAATATTTGACAAAGGAAAATATAATGCAAAGCCTACTACTACTTACATTCTACAATATTAATACAGTTGGATTGGCTAAAGTATAAAATTCAAATATTCTAACACATTTTTATCCCCATTTTTCCACTTTACCCCCTAAAGAGTACGACTTTCTAAAATCTCGTTATTTTAAGTGTAGACGCAATTAGAGGGATGTACACACCGAATTTCATAATTCCAGCTGTAACCGTTTAGTTGGTATCATTTGTATCCATCTGTTCAAATTGTATCCCTTGAAAGTACGAATTTTGAAAAACCTTCTCATTTTTCGTGTCTATGCAGTCAGTGGATAGTATACTCTGAATTTCATGACTCTAGCTGCGGTCATTTGGTTGATACAATTTTTTTCACCTTTTTCCATTTTAACCCCAAAAAGTACGAATTTCGAAAAATCCCTTTATTTTACCTATCTACCCAATCAGATGAATATACACATCGAATTTCAGCCGTTTGTTTGGTACCATTTTTATCCCTCTTTATCCCGTTTTAACCCTTAAAAGTACGAATTTGGAAAAACTATTTTTATTTTATGTATCTACTCAATTAGGGGAATGTACACACCGAATTTCGTGTTTCTAGCTGTTGACGTTTGTTATGCACAATTTTTAACCCGTTTTCCCTATTTCACCCCCTACAAATATGAATCACTTTATGGTTCACGTTTTTGTTATAGGAGAAATGCGCATACCCAATATCAAGCAAATGCAAGCAGACATATTGAAAAAACGTGATTAAATAATCTAAAATATTTGGGGTTATTATGGGTATTTTCAGTCCTTGTGAGGAAAAAATTTTGCCTTTGAACCGATTTCGCCCAGTTGCATTCCCAACCGATCTACGACTATAAGATGCATTTATGGAAAATTTTGACGTCCACATTTTCCAGTCGGACGGATGGACCAGACGGACATGGGCTGATTATGACGATCAGGAATATATATACTTTATAGGGTCTCAGATCGATATCACAGTGCGACAAATTGCAGTTTAATCTCTGCAATTCAAGCACCATTTCTGCAAAATTATGAAAAAAAAAATGCGTTACTGTTTCTGTTAGTGTTTAGTCTGACTACATTGCGTATGAGTGATATTACCCTCAATAACCAGTAAGTATACGTTACCTACACACACTACATTATTTTTCTGTCTCTAGAAAGAGTATCATAACTAGGGTATTCAATTATTCCGACTTCTAAGATATTCGATTAATTGTTTATTCGAAAGCTAAGAATTTCCAATTAATCGAATAAACGCCTGAAGAGTTAATCATCAAATATAGGTTAAATAGCTAGAACATTTTATTTTAATGTTAGTCACTACTTTTCCACATTTATGTGTAAATACATTTCGAAATAAAACAAGAGTTTGCGGGCATTCATTTTCTATATGGTAATAAGCCTTGACATATTTTTCCGTTTTGAATTTTTTATGTTTTTTAAAAACAAAAAAATTAAATTTTTTAGGGAATTTTTTTTTCATAAATTTATTTATATCTGCGAAACTGTTTCAAATATCGAGAAAGAGCATAGGAATACATTAAAGGAATTATAATTCTTAATTTTTCAACATTTATTTCACCTAAATCGGGACAGCCGTTCTCGAGTTATGACAAACAAAAGATAACAAAAGTGGGTGGGGGAGCGCGCCAGTGGGTGGGGGAGCGGGTACCTCAGGAAAAAAATCCTTTAGGCAATCGTCATCATTTTGGATACACTAACGAACCGTCATAGTGTTGCTTGAATTGCAGAACCACTGTTGCACTGTGTATTTCAAGGTGTTACAAACGGAATGACAAAGTTAGTATACCCCCATCCTGGTGTTGGAGGGTATAATAAACAAAATTAAGCAAATATAATATATATTTGACTGAATATTTAAGGATTAAGCGTATTTTTAATTTTTTGAGTACTTGAAGTACAAGCCCTTTCACTTTTCTCGTTAAAATCTCAAGACGCTTTCCACAGTAATTATATCATTAAGAATTTTGTACGACACATTAAAAATTGTTATATTTCATCAAAAAAAACGATGTTAGGACTTTTCAAATTTGGTGAATAATGTCGCCATTATTGGTGTAATGCTCTATGCTCAATCAAAAACTGAATTTTGGATTTTTGTAATGTGACGCCTTTGGACGTTTCAGGTGACGATATGTCCCAAATCACATCAACTTCGGATGAATGTTCAAACTACAAGCTACAGTTTGGGTCGTTATTTGATTGAATTGCCCTGTACATACTTATATTGTTTTATTTCTGCGTTGATTCTTTTATTTTTTACATATTTTTCTACCTCGTTTTCGTTTGGTTTTGGGCATCAAACAGTAAATTTTTCCCGAAGCAATGGCTTTTACACAATCGTTTTTTAAAAATTACTATTTTAGCGCACTCTTCGATTGTTAAACGATCACGATCCATATTTGTAAATGGGAAACCTTTCACTAAATAAATGACACTTCAGATGACAGATATTTAACCTTGCCTGAGCGGCGGTTTTGAACAAATGCTCCAAGACACAATATCCTAACGGAGGCTATATTTCAGCGATTGCAATTCGTGTTATTCAATTATTTTTTAATTTTCTTTCTACTGAATTTGTTTGGTTTTTTGTCGGTCACAAACTTCTGTCTTTCATAGAAACATTCGCATATTTGATGAAGGAGTAAGAAATAACTTTCCATTAAAGTTGAATTATTTAACATTAAATTCCGGTACGCTTGTCATAAAATTCGATAGCAGTCATATGATTACATGTAACCCTCAAATTTATGCTTTGGTTTGGATCCGACTCTTTCTAAAGTTCGATTGTCAATCTTTACGAATCCATTCGATTACTGAGACTTAATTCAAATTATAAATGTGCCTGAAGCCGTCAGAATATAATAAGTAAATATTGTTCTTCGGTTTTGTTCCATGCGGTTCTTGTCTCTAAAAGTTATGTACCCATATTAATGTTCGTATTTTTTCATATAATCGATATCCACACTTCACAAAACTATTAAATATATGTATGTTTTGTGATACATTATCATGGTTGCTGGCATCGTAACACACATTTTTTAGAATTATAAATTATTTTTAACAACCACGACTACTTTCTCTTTTGGCCAGCAACCTTTGTAAACATCAAGTTATGCAAAACAAATATTTATAACCACATGACTGTAAATTTATTTAAAGAGATATTGAAACATTGCCAGAAAATGGAAATTCATGTAAACGTTTATTAAAGTCTGCTTCGCATTATGTTTTTCACGGTTACATTGCAAAAGGTACAATGCATAAAATATGTTCATCTCCTACTATTTTCAATATATACAAATGTGTACCGCGGAACGTCTTATGCAAATAAATTTCAAACAGCAGATTAACAGATATCGTTGGATTTTAGTGTGGCTCGTAGCAAGAATGAAATGATACGATGCATCAACGAAAATTTGTCCCGGATACAAACGTTTTTCTTTCAGTGAAGGGAACCATCAGCAGAGGACTTCGAAATGTTGTTCCGAATTGTACCTCAAACACAGTCAGGAAAAAGTGAACACTAAAATGATTTCCTCATATCATGATGATTTTTTTCAGTTCTTAAGAAAGTCAAGAAGCACTGTGAGAATAATGTTATTTTTCTGGATGGTCTGGATTGAGGTCAATTGCTTGGTACGCCTCGGGTGTTTTCTTTATTCCTGACAACCACTTACAATTGTGTGATTGCAAAGGTCTCATTCGAATTATGTTGAATGACAAAAAAGAGAAAAATAACACAATACATATCGATAAATAGCGTGATTCTCGTCCTGGATTTTGTATTTGTTCTTTTATTACATTTTTCATTTTTATACCATCCACTTTAGAATGGTATTTTGTCATTTCGATTGCAACACCTTGAAATATTCATCGGAGTATATTCTGGGTAAGTAAGATGGTCTAGGCATGTTCTTCTGTCTGTCTCTTGAAAGCACGTTAGCTTGCGAAAAAAAATGAATAGCTCTCAAAAACCATTTTTGCAACTTAGTTTTTAAGTGATTATTTACATATTTTCAAATATTAAATTGCAACTCATTTCGAAGTTATACCAGTTTTATTTTAACAACGCTTCCAAATTTCCAACGATACATATTAAGGTGTTCCAATCATGTGTATAGAAGTTATAAAGTTTTAATATACTTACGTTAGGGTATACCAATAGTTCGTATACTATAATTTCATTGATATGTACTTTAAACCTTCTCAAATATCAAAATATAAGTGATTCCTAATATGCGACTTTAATTTTACATGAGAATATTAACCACATGTGTGGGGATACCTTAAAGGGCGTGTCAATTTTCTCATCTCCAAACTTAAACCAAGATTGGGAAAAATATCTATATGCAAAATTTGAATAGATTCCTTAACACCCTTCGAATGTTATCGTTTATACCAGTCAGTCAGATAAACGGACCGACGGAAGTCGTGAAACGGATTTTTGATCTAAATATACTTATGTTCTTAAGTCACTCCTTGTAACACTTCTTATACCCTTCACCTTAGGATGAAGTGTAAATTCATTTTGTCATTCCGTTGACAATCCTTCAAATATTCATCGGCGACCACTAAAATACATATGTGCCAGTTAGAATGATAGTCGTCTAAGTCACACTTTATCCGATCTGAGGTATGCAATGGTTTATGTTTGAATCAATTGAAAAAAAATTTTCCACCGAAGCACAAAATAAAAAAAATCGACAACGTTGGTACCTCTAAGGTACCACTACTTTCAGAGGATGTACTGACTAAGTCCACTTTCATTCTACTCAAATTTGAAAAAATTGAACAACCAAAATTTTTAATTTTTTTCACAAAAGTAATATTTCCTTACTAAAAATGAAAGAAAACACAAAATATTTTATTTAAAAAATAAAAAATATATACATATATAAATATTTACAGTTTGTTCGTCTAGAAATTTTATATTGAAATTATTATTTACTCTTCAAATAATGTCATTTTATATGTTAATCACTTAAAGTGGACTTTATAAATAAAAAACGTTTATTTACATCCCCACTTTCAAACTAACACTAAAGACAATTTTGATGTGTACAAAATGAGAAATGTCATTTTTTAGAAATGTCAAAAGGGAAAAATTGGCATATCTCAATTTTTTGGATTCTTGACATAGACCACTATCATTCTATCTGGCACATATATTCTGGATCGTGCTAAATTCTAAGATGTCCAAGTCTGTCTGTGTGCCAGTTTGTTGAAAGCACCTGCGAACAAAATGAGATAGGAGGATCAAATTTTACTTTTATGCGTCTAATATTTGGGGATCGATTGTGAATGAAAGTTTGCGATTTGTGTTCTAACAAGGATTGAAAAACCCCTTATTTTTTGAGTATTATAATATCTTAAAACTTTGTACATACATTTACTATATAGCGTAAACACGAACCAAAAAGCTATAATATACTTATAAGGGTTAAAAAGGGATAAAATTAGTATCAATCAAACAACAACAGCTGGAAACATGAAATTAGGTTTCTACACAAAATAAACGGGAAAAGAGGATGTTATAGAATTTTCAATTAGGAAAAAGATTTTAAAATGAACGTATTTGAAAATATTTAAAAAAGAATAAAATATTGAGATATTTCCATAAACAATACATTTTATTGTATTTGCCCAATTTTGCTGTATAAGCACATCAATATTTATATTCCCGACACATAATTAAGATATAAGGAAATGTGATGTTTTGACATATCCTTACAACCTCATGGCTTAAGGTATTCTAAGCTGGTCGAAAGAACACAATTTTCTAATAAAAATATTAAAAATGCTGATACCTTATACACGGACCTGATATATATAAGAATTTCTAATGCCCATAAGTGAACTTTATTGGCAAGAGAATACTCTTATCAGCTTATAACCAAAGAAATCTACGTTGCACAGTGGTTCTGAATCAAAATCCATCGGCCCAAAGTGGACTACTTTTTGTATTTTTCGATTTTAAAGAAAAATAAAATTTGATTTGAACTGGGATATTGTCCTGGCTCAAGACCATCTTGCATCTATATTTAATAGAATGCAAATTTATTTACAAATGGCATGGTGACATTTATTACTTGGCTGCATTCTTGCATATGCAACTCAATGAGATGCTTGTGTACTATATTACTTGGTGCGATTTTTTAAACGCAAATTCGGCAAGTGAGTTGTGCTTCTCGTTCGTTTGTGAGAATCATCTCCTTATAGCGGCCGGGTTTGATGCTGAAAAGTCGCTGCGAAGCCACTTGAAAAGACTTTTGACATGGTCGAACTCATGATGGTGGTAGTCTACAGCCAAGTAATAAATGTCACCATGCCATTTGTAAATAAATTTGCATTCTATTAAATACAGAGATACAAGCCGACCGATTTGAAGCAGACAATCCGCCGCTTGTTTCTGCACGAGCCGCGCCGCCGCCGAGTTCATCGGCTCACATCGACTTCAACCACGCCGCCGATTGGATCGACTTAAACCACGCCGTCGAAATTTGACGGAGTTCTAACTCAATCAAATCTTACTACCAAAATAAACAACCCACTTAGATTACAAAAGAAAATACTACTGTCGATTTAGACAACCTTCTAATGTGAAATTAGTATCCCACTATATGATGACGTCTATAGAAAGTGTAATGATTGTATATTGAAAGTAGCATTTATATATGTGAGTGAATTCCAGTATACGTGGCCATGTGTTCCTATGAAATACAATAAACAACAGCTCCTCTATTGTGCTTATTTCATGTGTCAAAGTAGGGAGTTTTATCAATCTTTGGAAGGATTATGATATTCAAGATGTCTGGTCAAATATGCCTCACATGAAAAGCTGTAATTGCAACAAAATTTATTAAATTCATCCATATTATAAATTTTGGGAATGGATTCCCACTCCCAAAAAAATAATTGTATAGAATAATAATATTAAATTATGGGAGCATTGGCTAATATTAGCGAATATTGAAGCACTTGCCAAAAAATAAAAGAAAACGTATTAAAAACGAATGATCGAATGACAGAACGAGCCGGCAAATCAACCGAAAGCTGCCGCCGACCCATTTTGAGTAGCGCCGCCGCCGATAATTATGGGCCGGCTTGTAACTCTGATTAAATATAGATGCATAATGGTCTTGAGCCAGGACAATATCCCAGTTCATATCAAATATTGATTACAGACCAAAAAAAATACAACCGAAAAAACTAAGAGAAAATTACAATTTTTATTTTTTTGTGTTTATGTTTTTTAACATATTTTTACGTATTTGTGCATAATGTGAAGAAAAACTTTTATTTTTTTTTTTGTATTACAGATTTTGAAAATTGAAAAAACGTTATTTATTTTTTTTACTTTGTCGAACTCTTTCTCACTCATTTTAAGAGATTTTGCACTCAGATTTTTTTATTAGAAATTGTGGTTTCTTAGCTTTATTAAGACGTAAAAACTATGTTTGTGCCAAATATAGTTCGTTTGTAAATATATTGAAAAATATCCTTTGATATTGAACAAATGTCTGAGTTTGAACCAGCACAATTTTTTTCCTTCAAAAGCCTTTAACGAAATATATACATATTTGGAAAGGTTGAAGGGTTCCCCGTTTTATCGGGGTAACTTTTGCCCATCCGAAATTGCACCCTTGGAAGATAGGATACATTTAATGTTAGATTTTTAAGGTTATTATCCAAAAATAATCATTGGGTAATTGTCTAATTTTGATTTTTTACAGGACTCAAAAATGTCTACTAGAACAAAAGTTATTGAATTTTGGCCGATGGATTTTGATTCTGAACCACTAAAAATCCTGAATATAAGACTTCCTGTTAAACTATATATGTAAAAAAACTATCTTTTCCTGATTCTCATATATCTATATAAACAATTTCATTTCACTATCATTAACAGAAACTGAACTATGAACTACGGGACAAACTTTCTACGTTGCAGTTACGTTGATCGCCCCACCGAAGATGAAATCATGTAAGTACTACATAATTATATAAACCACACTATTAATACCCCAAGTTATAATTATTATCAGTCCATTGAAATATTATGTTTTTCTTAATTCTCCTAATTTTAACTAATATAATATAATTTTATTAATGCTATCACGCAATCTTTCCGCTTGTAAACATCTTCTAATATATCTTCTACTTCCGAATTAATAGCCTTTACTATTGTGACATATATATATATATATATATATATATTTAAATGTATAATTAAATTTGGTTGAAAAGGCATGACACGTACGATTCTGTACGATTCTCTTAATCTCCCTCCTTCTATCATATCCTTATTCCCTGAGCAAGGTTGAGCTTAACTTTTCGAAAGCGGTTTCGTTACATACTTTGAATGGTACAATGGTTAAGGAGGGATAGAAATCGGCTGTAGCTTGAATACTGAAATTCTGTGTATAAAATATGTATAAAAAATAATAAATAAATCTAGTAATAGTATTTTCCTAATCCTCTAATCTGCCAGTAATACTTGTTTCTTTCCCAAATGGTATATATCCCCACCATGTAGAGTGATGATATAATTATCGTTGTAAAACAATTAATAGTGAGATAAAACACTGCAAATAGAACGTTCCTTGTACTTGTGGACGTGAAAATTGTCCGCGTAGCAGGCATTTGCTAGTAGTATATATATTCTTCCAAATTTTCCAGGAATACGTCTAGGAGCTAAATAGGTCCAGAGGAACAAAATTCTTACAAGGACAGGAAGTATTTATTAAATTTATTAAATCAGTTTTGAAGATTTCTGCCTTGAGTTTACTTAATCTTTAGCAATTTCAATCCTTCTACAATATACAGTGATTCACACGTTTATTAATCTACAAATGCTAGTAACGGGAAATATGAAGTGTACTCCCCTTAAATCGCATGTACACGTAAAGATGTGTACTTCCCTTAAATCATATATACAGTACAGGGATTTTTCGATATTCGTACTTTTAAGGGTAAAATGTGGTCTAAATTTGTATGTATAAAAATGAGATAGAAATGGAACCGACCAATGGGGCTGGAACGAAATTCGATGAGCATGCTCCTCTGATTGAAAAATGTCGAAATGGGGATGGTCCAAATGTAAGGATACGATTTTAATAATGCATTAATAAGCTCTAAAACATATAAAAATAATTTAAAAGGTTACAATTTTGCCTATTTAGCCAGTTTCACCGGTTTTATCAAAATGTAAAAACCGATAAAAGCGGTTTCCTGAAAATGGTCGGTTTCAGAAATCCCAAAGCCTTAAAAATAAAAATGCAATGCGATTAAATACCAAAATTCAACCGTATTTTATTTTGCTTTAATATCTCGCGGAAACTTGTATGTTTATGAGAAATGTTTTTTTTTCTTCTTTCAGACAACTTTTTCCTCAAAAATAAAGACATTTTATTAAAATGGCAGAAAAGGGCGCTGAAAAAGGAGAAAAAAAACTTCTTATTGTGATATATTGTAGAAAAGATCGGGAAGACAACAGTTTCAGAAAAATATTTAAAATTATTTTAAATTTCTCTAAATGTAATGCTAGGATGGGCTACTCTGCAAGAAGTAACTGAGTAACGGTAAGATAAAGTGTTTCGTGAGTTTTTTTCATTATTACACAGTGCAACTCGAAAAAATATAATCATATACGGACACTACTACGCGATAAAAGGCAAAAAAAGACCCGTGTCTCCCAGTTTTGCCCGTTTGGATTTTTAATTTACTCTCTTTTCATAATTCAAGGGAACAATCAACTACAGAAATGTACCTAAGATCTCAATAAACAACTTACTAGAACATATGAACTTCCTAGGAATGACTCTTAACAACGTTTAGGCAGGAAAAATATATCTTGCAGGACTGTTGCTATTAATGTTCAGACCGCCTACAGTGCGTATGAGTTATATTATACTTAATCAACAGCACGTATACGTTACATACACACACTACAGGCTATAAGATATGTTTGACTACATTTGCGATTTTGACCTTGAAGATGAATTTTTTTGATTTTATAAGTTTACAATTTTTGTTCTTTATGTTAAGAGCTACAACTTTGCCTCAAAGAGTAAATATCCAAACGGTTTGCAAGATATGAGCCTGAGAAAATTATCGCTTTTTTGCATAAATGACACCGAGGCCCCAAATCTTTGGGGACCCATAAAAAAGTGCATGACTTTGGGCAAAACTGGGAGACACGGGTCTTTTATCACATAGTGGTGTCCGTACATGGTTATATTACCATGACTTAAAAAATTACACACAGTGTTATTAGCAGTTAGGCCCGCGGGAAGATAATTGAAGTGTGTAAGGAATGTGTCCACTTCAAATGGCAATCTCTCCCACTGTTCCTCGCGAACTCAATGTCAGTGCACAGCTAATCCTTCCAATAATCAAGGAATTTTTGCGAACAGAATGGCTGCACGACGAGTCCCATATTATTACTAGACAGCGGATTTATATGCAAAATCATATTTTGAACGAATGGTTATAATTGAATGCCGACTTCACACAAATGATTTTAATTATGAAACAATTCAAAAAAACTGTTATAACCTATTTTATATTAACATATTTTGCGTTGCCATATCCATAGTCTGTACAAATATGGATTAAAAATGGGATTTGCATAAAAATCCGCTGTCTAATTATTACTTTAGAACCAAAACTTCGGCCAGATCAGGCAGGCTTTCGTCCAGGAAAATCGTGTGTGGACGGCGCTTGAAGATATCGACAATTTCTGCTATATCGGCAGCATTATTGATAATAAGGGTGGATTAAAAACCGCATAAACTGAGCTTGGCGCTTCTTTGGTCTCCCTAACATTTAGCATTTAATATTTAACTCCAACGTCAAATCAACGTTATGGAATGAGACGCGATATAAATGCACTCCAAGTATTTTTTAAACTGTAGGCTAAGAAGTATAATGAAAATATTTTGGAAGAATACGATCTCTAAAACAGACTTACAAATCAAGTCCAGCCACAAACCGAAATATTAAAATGAAAATGGAACTGGGTAGCCCACATTTCGCGTAAGTCATCGGGTGACGAGGACTTGACCTATTGAGTGGAATACACAGGGTAGCAGAGGAAGACCCGCCCAAACGTAGTGAAGAGGTGGCAATGGCGAGAATGGCCAAGAATGAAATAAATCAAGTAGCTTATATCTGATTCGGATGGAATATATTTTTAATACTATAAATTCATCTTTAGTGAAAGTTAACGAATATGGTAAATAATATGATAATTGATGCAATTTTCCGGTAGATATTCCGAGTAAAGTAAATATAACATGATCTGGAAAAATTGATCAAGATCCAATGACAAATACAGAGTATACAGCGGTAATATGATGAATCGGACGGTCATTTGAAGGGGACCTATAATAACACTTGGGGTCTGTGCGAAAACATGGACCTATATAGTTCTCATTCACTGTAGGTATTCCTAGTTGAAAAATATCATGATCTGCAAAATTTGATCAAGATCCGGTGTGCTTTGTAAAGGGTGAATTTTTAAAAGCTAGAGGAAAGTTAAAAAAACACATAAAATTCAGAAAAACGCATGAAATCTTTATTTGAATCGATAGTACGGTCCATATAATTTAATGTTTGAAGATTATTTCATGCAAATGTTGACCTTGACTGCGCCTCAAATGGTCCATCCGCTTAGTACCAATTCGGGAAGAATTGTGCGTTTTCATCCACTTTTTACATATATTAGACGTGATTTTGTAATATATATACTTTATATTGAGCGCCCCGGTAGTCGATTTGGTAGCGTGGTCGGCTATCAGCATGGGGGTCGTGGGTTCGATTCCAACCAGAGGCTCTGGTCTGTTGCTGCAATAACTAGCTACAATGGTCTTAGTCACCCCGGTTCAATACCTGGGCCCAAAATTAGAATATAAATTTACTTTGTATTTTAATTCATAATAAATAAATAAAAAAATATACTTTATAGGGTCTCAGCTCGATATTTCATGGCGATACAAACGGAATGACGAACTCTCTTCATACTACGTACTTACATATTTTTTTACTTATACTCTATTTTATTTGCACACTATTGCTATTTTTCATTCAACGGCAAACTGAGAAACGCAATATAAAAGAACATGTTTTTCAATTAAAAACTTTTCACACACTTACTCACACAAACATATGCCAACTACGAACTGAAGTGTCAAACAATAAACGTATGTGGTTCAACTTTCAGATGTCTTCGAAACAGACAACAAGAACGAAACCAGGAATCACACAATTTCCACAAAGTTTATTGGATTATAAAGGCAATTCCAAAGAGTGGGTGTTTTTGCATCAAAATATAACACAGTGATATAAAAAATATAAGTAGAATCTCCCAGGAAGTGACACTATTTTTTGTAGTTATTGTCGAGTAAAACAAGAACCTTTGTATGAAATTTTCCAGACACCTTCAAAATCTTGACTTACTTAAACTTTATTTTGTGAAGTAGCCGTACTATTTGTGACTGAGTAGAAGAGTATGTAGCTGCAGTTGAAAATAGCAGCGACGAGATATTTTTATATCAAAGGAAAAAATATATATGTATATTAGTTTTGCTTTGAAAACCTTAAATATTTTACGGCGATTGAAAGGTGGTATTGTGCCATAACTTCCACATTTTTAGTTCGATTTATGTTTTTAGGGGCTCCTTGGAGAGATATTGATAACCAATTGCAATTTTAAGGATTTTCTATTATTATTATTATTATTTTGTTCTTACTGTTAATATTCAGTGGGTTAAATGTGAAGTAAAAACTTTCAGTTGGGATTATTTACATCTTAAACACATTCTAGTCTTATATAAAGCTAATTTTTGGAAAAAATTCAATCATTTAAAAAATTCCCCCTTAAAAATTAAAACATGAAAAATCTACATAATCTTATTCTTTAAAGGGGAAAAATTGAAATGATTAGAATGCTAAACTAATAAAGATAGAGACATGAAATTTAAAGTATATTTAACAGATGTTCTTCTCTGTGAAAAATGTGATCAAAACAAAAATAATATTTACGGATGTAGGGGTTGTCCATAAAATACATAAATGGTTTACAAATCTGAACAGGGGATTAGAGGGATGATGAAATTATTCTGTGTACGAAGTAGTAGCGGTAACTTGCACGAAATATTTTCAAATTTTCGTTCACCATAGATGTTTCTAGTGGATACGTGGCGTTTTGTACTAAATTTTAAGCATACAATTTGTGGTTTCTAGAGCGTAAAAAGTCAAATCGGGCATATTTTGGTATGGGGCCAATATACAGATCTGAACCAATTTATAAATGCTTGCTTGAATTCGTCCGTTTTGTAGCACACATAACTAGACTCTGTAACAAAGCGAGTCTTAAACCCGCTAAATAAATAGAGTGCGGTAAAGCAAAAGATGACGAGATCACAAAAGCCCACGTTTGATTAGGGATGGGCGCGACTCACGTGATTCACGAACAAATTTTCGTGCGTGATTCTAATTTTTGCGTGAGTCGCGCTTGTTTATTATTTCTATTTCGTATTTACCATCACATATTTTCAATCAGTTTGTTGGGTATTTTCAATTGGATTGTTTTCAATATAACATTATTACTGCGCGCGAACAAAGTCAAATTAAATACTTCTTCGATGAATGGAAACTTTTTTATTTTTGACTGCAGTTAACATTTGAATTCCAGCTATTCGATCAATTTTTTTGGTAATGGAAGAAAGGAGAACCTCACTCAACCATACACACATCCCTTTTATTAATATTATAAAACCTTAGTGCTGGTCTGTCGGTTTGCTTGTTCCGCAATTACGCCTAAAAAGCTAAACTGATGTTTTTTAAATTTTCAGTACAGATCTGGAATAGGCTATAGTCTTATTTTTATAAAATATGTTCTGTGGGTGGAGAGGGCTTGGCAAAAGTGTTTTTTAGAGCTAGAAGGCTGACAATTTATATATATATATATATATATATATATTATTCTGATCACGAGAAAAAGTTAAAAGCGGTGTGGCAAAAGTGGTTTTGAGACTTTGATATGCAAAATGATCCTGTATGACAATGATAATAAGAAATATCTCTTTGAAGTCGTACTTCTGATTTTCAGATTGAGGGCGGAGGGATGTAGCTGAAGACTGTTTAGAGCTAGAGGGTACAAAGTGTTAGATGAGTAATGCTGATTATCTTTGGTTTTTATATAATGATGTGTGTACAACATAATCACATTATTTGAGCTTTCAATGTTAATAAAATATCCACTGATTTTCTGCATCTGCAAATGTGTTCAATTGCATAATATATAAATTTTAACTTTAACCAAAATTTGTTAAAAATTAATATCTTCATTTTTCGTTTGTTTTAAAGGGTGGTTAAATTTTAAGGGCCAATGTTGGTTTTGAATAGTAAATTATTGTCATTCCCTTCTATTATGCTAATATTAGTATGGTTCAATTATGTATGGAACAAAATATCGGCCAAATGGACGCCGCGACATCAGCTGCACACCTCCATCCGATGGTCTAAATTTTCGATGACGCTGAGCCATAATTGAGGTTCTAGGCCTTTAATGTGCCCAATTATCTCATCCTTTAGCTCTTGAATTGTTGCTGGCTTATCGACGTACACCTTTTCTTTCAAATAACCCCAAAGAAAGAAGTCCAACGGTGTCAAATCACATGATCTTGGCGGCCAACTGACATCACCACCATTTGAGATATCACGGCCATTGAATTTGTCGCCCGAGCCATTGTTTCGATAGCTGTGTAGCAAGTGGCATCGTCGTGTTGAAACCACATATGGTCCACATCCATATCGTCCATACCAAAATTTGCCTCATCACTGAAGATGCCATTTCTTGCCACCATTCTGACCATTGACGACGTTTGGGATGGTCAAGAGGCTTTAGCTCTTGAGTCAATTGCACCTTGTAAGCGTGTAAATGCAAGTCTTTATGCATAATATTCATCAACGACAAGCGTTAGAGGTGCAATTGTTAGGCACAACGACGAGTTGAGGTAGACGGCTCTTCAGCCACACTATCCCGAACAGCTGCAATATTTTCTACTGTACGAGCATGCTCTGGTGTTTTCACATCGCCTACTGACCCGGTTTGCTCAAATGTTTTGCGCGATTTTTCCGATTGTACGATTGACCGAAAAAATCACGAAGTGCACGATATGCATTTTGATTTGAACTCCCATTTGCATAATAAGCCTGAATAACTTTAATGCTCGATTGTGTATCTTTCCATGGTTCAAATTGAGTTAGTCTGAAATTGAGAAATATCAAATAAAACGCAGAAAAAACTTGACGTTTAGGTGTGGTTCACATTCAACATCGGCCCTTGCAATTTAACCACCCTTTACAACAAACACACGGACAAATGTGGATCGTTTAAGAACTTTATCTCGACCCAGAATAGATACACTTCAATGAATATTACAAGATGATATAAACGGAATGACCATTGCACTCCATCCTATGGTGGAGGGTATAAGAAAGTGATGGAATATTTGCAGTGAACATTTAACGTTACCATCGCAATGCAATTTGGCCAAACGGCTAATAATGTACCAACATACAGGCCAACGTACATACATCTTAATTTATGTGTCTGTCTTCAGTCGCATTTAATATTGCTGTCAAATGTTAGATAGCTGATGATTTCATCCCTAATGGACAATAATCAGCAATTCGAAGTGACTACAATTTATTGACAGCATTTGTTGATGTATTCACTCGCTGTGCTAGATTCGAATCATTGAAATGATGAAATAAACTAAGTGCAAAGCAATAAGGTTGTTCAACCCAATATTGCTGTTGATCATACGATAATGTCCGATTTGCAAACTTAGATGTGTTATTACAATTCAATTCGGAGACAGAAATAAAAACGGGAAGCATATTAGTATGGGTTTTATATTATAGATGGATGTGGTCATATTAAACATGGAACGAGATGACCCTCTTTCACCATAGGTACTTTTAGTTAAAATATCACGTGTTGTGTCAAGTTTGAAAAAAGGGATTAAATTATTTTATTTTTAAAACTGAAAAGATCAAATTGAATGAAGCCTTTGAATAGGGCTATGTGTAAATCTTAATCGTGGAAGCCACTTTCAGCTTAGTTGGAATCTAACGTGCTGTACCATTCAATGAAAATAGTTCAAAATTTGAAAAATAATCCCCTAAGATAAGTAGTTTGTAAAGGGTGATTTTTTAAGAGCTTGATAACTTTTTTTTTTTTAAAAAACGCATAAAATTTGCAAAATCTCATCGGTTCTTTATTTGAAACGTTAGATTGGTCCATGACATTTACTTTTTGAAGATAATTTCATTTAAATGTTGACCGCGGCTGCGTCTTAGGTGGTCCATCCGCTTAGTCCAATTTTGGCATTTCCACGTTTTTGAGTAACAGAGACCCAATTGGTGCGACCGGCGACGAATCGAAAATTGGTGGTCATCATTAACACTGGCCGATACAGCTGCGATATTTTCTTCAGTTCGCACTCTACGTAAGCGTGTTGGTGGTTTAATGTCCAACAATGTAAATTTGGTGCGAAATTTAGTCACAATAGCCCGAATAGCCGCTTCAGTGGGTCGATTAAACTGACCATAAAATGGAAGCGCGCAATGAACTTTCTTAACAGAGCACGCATTTTGATAATAAAATTCAATAATTTGCAAGCGTTGTTCGTTTGTAAGACGATTCATGATGAAATGTCAAAGCATACTGAGCATCTTTCTCTTTGACACCATGTCTGAAATCCCACGTGATCTGTCAAATACTAATGCATGAAAATCCTAACCTCAAAAAAATCACTCTTTAGAACGGAAAAAGTTAAATCGGAAACAACATTCCTTTGATTCCAAAAGTGCAAAATAACCTAACTAACATGATTCAACCAATTTTTCCATGAAAGTAAAAAGTACGAATTTGGAAAAATCTTTTTATTTTGCGTGTCTATGCAGTCAGAGGAATGTATACACCGAATTCCATGATTTATATCTTCTTTATTTTTATCCCCCTTTTCTTATTTTACCTCCTTAAGAGTACGACTTTTGTACGACCATTGTATTTCTTGAGAGTACAAATTTGGAAAAAAATCTTTTATTATTTTATTATCCATGTCTACGCAGCCAGAGGAATGTATACTCCGGATTTCATGACTCTAGTCATTTGGTCATGACTCTGCGGTCATTTGGTTGGTACTATTTGTATCCCCTCTTTCCATTTTAACCGCAAAAAGTGCGAATTTCGAAAAATCCGTCTATTTTACGTGTCTACGCAATCAGAAGTCTTTATACACCGAATTTCATTATTCTAGGTGCAGCCGTTAGGTTGGTACCATTTTATCCCTCTATTTCCATTTTACCCCTTAAAAGTACGAATTTGGAAAAAATATTTTATATTACGTAAGTATTCAATTAGATGAATATATACACCGAATTTCGTGTTTATATCTCTTGTCGTTTAATATGTACCATTTTTATCCCTTTTTGTCCCACTACGAATAAAATCGCTTTATGGTGCACGTTTTTGTTGTAGAGGGAATTCGCATATCCAATATCAAGTAAGTTCAAGCAGACATATTGGAAAATATGCATAAATTCTCTAAAATATTGGGGGTTATTATGGGTATTTTTAGTCCTTGTGAGGAAAAAATGTTCCCTTTGGTCGATTTTATTGATGTGTGAATTTAAAAAAACACGTTTATTTTGGGGTCTATTGAATTAAAGATTATGGCGATTCGATTACAACGACATATTTGTAAAATTTGTTAGATTATCACAGTGATAAAAGTATCAAAATCCATCGGCCAAAATTCAATAACTTTTGTTGTACTAAACATTTTTGAGTTCTGTATTGAAATTAGACAAGGACCCAAGGATTATTTTGAGATATTAACACTTAAAACCGAGCAATGGGAGATATTTTAAATATTAGCCCAAATTTTACTATTTTTCGAATTTAAAATGCCATTTGTAAATAAATTTGCATTCTATTAAATATAAAGCAAAATGGTCTTGAGCCAGGACAATATCCCAGTTTAAATCATATATTGATTACAGACCAAAAAAATGCAAACGAAAAAACTAAAACAAATGAGCGTTGGCACGGCAGAAGTATTGCTGGGTAACTATACCTGCATATACACATACTTAAATATGCAACTCAATGAGATGCTTGTAAGATGGCATGTGTACTTTATTACTTGGTGCGGTTTTTTTAAACGCAAATTCGGCAAGTGAGTTGTGCTTCTCGTTCATTTGTGAGAATCATCTCCTTATAGAGGCCGGGTTTGATGTTGAAAAGTCGCTGCGAAGCCACTTGAAAAGTCTTTTGACATGGTCGAAATCATGATCGTGGTAGTCTGCAGCCAAGTAATAAATGTCACCATGCCATTTGTAAATAAATTTGCATTCTATTAAATATAGAAGCAAAATCGTCTTGAGCCAGGACAATATCCCAGTTCAAATCAAATTATTAAATTTTATTATTATGAAATTTTTTTTGACAAATTTTTTAATTTTTTTCGTAGTACAGATTTTCAGATTTTGAAAACTGAAAAAACGTACTGTTTCTACCACAAATTAAAAGATTTTACACTCGAATTTCCTTTTTTAAAAATTGTGGTTTCTTAGCTTTATTGTTACGGTTAAACTGTGTTTGTGTAAAATGAATTATGATTGTAAGAAATAATAAAAAACCTTTTTTGAAATTTTTAAGATTTTGGACCGTTGAAGAAAAAACTACATATTTAACAAGTAAGGAAAGGCTAAAGTCGGGCGGCCCGACTATATGATACACTCCACTTTCTATACGAATACAATTCGGTAAAAAAATGAAAGAATTTTTGTATGTTTCTAAATCAAAGGCTAATATGTCCTGGCCCAATTTGTCAAATCGAGAAGAATATTTGTATCAGGGAAGTGACCAACTTTCACAATAAGTTCTTTCAGTTCAAGTATAATGTGTTATGCTCAATTTGAATAAATTCGGCGAAAATACATCTTTTCTGATGCGGAAATTTGTATGGGAGCTATATGTAAATATATATATATATATAAATCTAAACCACAGGTGTTTCCAGTTGATATATAAGATGTTTTGCCAATTTTGAAAAAAATCTGTTAAAATATGTGGTATCTAGAGTGAAAAGAGTCAAATCGAGAGTGAAATTCGTATGGGGGCTATATCTAAATCTGAACCGATTTTCTTCAAATTAAATAGCGTTCGTCCTTGTCCCGAAAAACTTCGTTGTGTAAAGTTTCATTTGGTTCTGGCTACAATTGCGACCTATACTTTGATTACAAGAATAGATGGACAGACAGACAGACGGACGGACATCGCTAAATCGATTCAAAAAGTGATTCTAAGTCTATCGGTATAATTAACAATGGGTTTATCTCACTTCCTTTTGGGTGTTACAAACAAATGCACAAAGACATAATACTCTCGTTGAATGTATAAAAATGTTTTACAAGGCATATTTTGCCTACACGAAATTGCTCCCTTGGAAAAAGGGATACATTCCAAAACGCAAATTATTCATTATTTTCTCATTACTTTTGAAACTGTTTTAATTCTATTTGTCTGCAAGATCAAATATTATAACATTAATAACAATAAAAAACGTAAAATAATAAATTTTACTTTTCTTTAAAATCGAAAAATATGAAAAGTGGTGAACTTTGGGCTAATTTCTAAAATATATCCGAGTGTTTGATTTTAAATGTTGATTTACAGAATTAAATTTAATTTAAATTGTTTACAGAACTCAAAAAGTTTTTCTTTAAAATCGAAAAATATGAAAAGTGGTGAACTTTGGGCTAATTTCTAAAATATATCCGAGTGTTTGATTTTAAATGTTGATTTACAGAATTAAATTTAATTTAAATTGTTTACAGAACTCAAAAAGTTTTTGAATTTTGGCCGATGAATTTTGTTTCTGAACTACTGTGCGACGGCCTGAAATGCAATTCAATCTACTGATTCTTAATAAATTCGGCTTAGGCCACTGTTTCATTAAAAATCGCTGTAGCAATAAAAACTATGTAACTCAATTATAAATTTCCTAGTTATGCAACTCCTCCTCAATGAGCAAAATGACACCTTCACACCTATACACATTTCCTATACAAATCTATCTGCTCTGTTTTCAAGAAACGAAAAGAGTCAGCTTTAATAATTTATTTCGTAAGAAGTAGAGCTCTCATAGATATAGAAATATCTAAATTTTGCAATATAAAAACGCTATTTTATAATGTCATAATGACTCCGTGATCAAAATGAAATTATGTTTTAAACTAATATTTAATGTGATATGTTGAGCTGAATTATATTGTAACTGATTCGAATTATACAAAATGCAATTTTTGTGCTGAAACATTTCCAACTAAAATATTTCGAATGTATCTTTTTTTGAAAAATGTCGTCAAATGTCACAGTTTTCACTGAAAAGTTTTATAATATCTTTTTTTCTACACCTTTTTCAATTGTAATTCAAAAGACACCAGTTGTAACTCAAAAATTCAATTTGCAATTCAAAAAATATCACTTGAAATTCAAAAATTCCATTTGAAATTCAAAAAATTTCAATTGAAATTCAAAACTAATCACTTGTAATTCAATAGACATCATTTGAAATTCAAACCTCTTCATTTGTAATACAAAACTCTTCATTTGTAATTCAAAACTCGTCATTTGTAATTCAAAACTCGTCATTTGAATGATATTTTTTGAATTGCAATTGATATTTTGAGTGAGCTCTTTTAAAAAATAATCGCAAACCACAACAAAAACACAATAAATAAACAATATTAGTTAAAATCAAAATAAATATTATTTTATTACAGAAGTGTGACTCTACAAGAGCTTTCCAATGTTAAACAAACATGGTATCGAAAGAATCCCGCTTACCTTATTTATATGATGATAATGACGATGATTACTTATTATACCCTACACCACTTCGTGGACTAGGGTATTATAAGTTAGTTTCGCGCCAAATGTTTGTAACACCAAGAAATAATCGAGCTAGACCTTTAAGACCTTTAAGTATACCGATCGGCTTAGAATCACCACCTGAGTCGATTTAACGATGTCTGTCTGTCCGTCCGTCTGCTGATCATCTAAGCTTGTTCGCACTCTACAGGTCGCAATTGTTGTCCGATTGCCATGCAACTTGGCAGAAGTTATTTTTTCTGGCCAAGGCCCATCGGTATTGAATTTGGAGGAAATCGGTTCAGATTTAGATATAGCTCCCATACAAATGTCGCTCCCGATTTGACTTTTTCCGCCCTATAAAGCACATATAAATAGTACCCGATAAAGCACATATAGTACCCGAAAGCACATATAGTACCCGATTTTCTTCAAATTTGGCTTAACACCTTATAATCTAACTAGAAACACCTATGCTAAAAGTGGGTAAGATCGGTTCAGATTTAGATATAGCCCCCATACAAATGTCGCTCCCGATTTGACTTTTTCCGCTTTAGAAACCTCATATTTTACCCGATTTTCTTTAAATTTGGTACAACATCTTATAATCCAACTAGAAACACGTATGCAGAATTTGGGTAAGATCGGTTCAGATTTAGATATAGCCCCTATACAAATGTCGATCCCTATTTCTCTTTTTCCGCTTTAGAAACCACATATTGTACCTGATTTCCTTTAAAATTGGCACAACATTTTATAATCGAACTAGAAACACCTATGCTGGGTAAGGTCGGTTCAGATTTAGATATAGCCCTCATACAAATGTTGCTCCCGAATGTTTAACCGATTTTGGCCAAATTTTACATATTATATTTCACCAATAAACAGACATGGTGAAAGCGGGTCACATCGTTCCAGGTTTCAATATAATTCCATACAAATGTCCTTTCCGATTTAACATTTTTTGCCAAACACATACATTTACAGGATGCAGAAATCCTTCCCAATTTCACTTTTTTACCGAATTGAATTGTAATGAGATAGAAAGTCCGTCCGTCTTTATTAGGGTTTGCATCCCGGGATTTCCCGCGGGAAAATTCCCGGGAATCCGCATATTTTTCATTTTCCGTATCCCGGGAAATTCGTACGGGAATCCCGCGGGAATTCAGTTGAAACTTTTACATATTTCTTCGCATATTCTTTCTATCATTTTCACAATGAAATTAAAAATTTTGTAAAATAATTTAGCTCATATGGCTTTTAATTAGGTATGCCAAAAATTGCAGTTGGATGACAAACTATTTTTAAGCTGCGTTCACCCAAAATCCACTTTTTCGGATTTTGCCTGTACGAACGCCCAAAATGAATGAAGTCATTTGTTTGAAAATATTTTAAACAATGCTATGAAATACACCAGTACAATTATACACAAAGTACACAATTGTATTAAAAAGTCAAGATGACTGTCTAAAAAAGAGTTTAAAGTTTTCGAAGCGAGAGGACAAACAGACAACTTAAATATTTTATTTATATCTGTTGAATGTGATCGCTCGTTCTCCGTCGCTTCCACATTTTCCAATAAAATAAGAAATATCTGATTAGGCCATCAATGCATTGCCTGTTCTTATTTCAAATATACGCTTGCATATGTACATACATTTCATTAATTTTGAAACTTGAATTGATCCCACATTGCACTTTATTATATAAATTACATATGTAGCAGGTTCGTTGTGAAATACATATTTATTTTACTTTAATAAAATGTGTATGTTTCATTGGAAAAAATAAATTTAACTCGTGATCCCGGGAAATTGAAAAAATAATTCCCGTGTCCCGGGAAATAAAAAGTACGGGAAAATGCAAACCCTAGTCTTTATCCTTTCCTTACTTGTTTGGGAGATGCCCATATGTCCATACTTTGGTATAACCCAAATGGGGCCCCATTCTGATCTATTACAGTTCTAGAAACTACATCTTACATCGTATCTTCATCAAATTTTACAGATCATGATATTTTTCAACTATGAATGCCTACCGTGAATGAGAAATATGTAGACCCATATTTTGGACCAGCCACAAAATGTTGTTTGAAATGTCGGCCCGATTCATCCTATTACTACCGTATAATTTGTATTTGTCTGTCGGATAATTAGATCAATTACCATATTATTAACCATATTCATTAAATTTGACTAAAGATGAATTTATAGTAACTGTATAATTTATATGAACTACATAAAATTGCTCCCATGAAATACCTGGGTTTAGTAATCAAAGCGAGGTACACGCAGGGAGTGGTGTAGGGTATTATATAGTCGGCCCCGCCCGACTTTAGCCTTTCCTTACTTGTTTTAAGAATCATTTTATTGCTGGTAATATATATAACGGGGGTGCATATTTCTTATGATGAATCGGCATACGAATTCTTGGGACCCGTACATGCGGAGATATGGTTTACAATATACATATGCCTTTTTATATCTTCGGATCGGTATTTCAATTTACCACTAATAGAGTGATAATCGACATACAAACTTATTTCCGTTTTGTAGCTGTTTCTCCAATGCAGTACAATAACACCATATTATACTGACATACATATTTCGGTCCACATACTTATTTCACGAACACAATAAGAAAATGTCATTTCACAGCAGACGTTTTAGTGTGCCACAAAAAGCATGCTATTCCATTTATGTGTGTGTGTTTAATAGATCTTTCAACTGAAATATCTGGATTTAATGATTTTTCCAAAAGTAATTAATTTAATACAATTCACAATGTGATCTCATGTAAGCAACATAAAATAGCTAATACGGTTTAGTCTCCGAAACAATAGTTTTTATTACTGCGCACTAAAGTGAAAATGTGGAAATGATGTGCCTAAGCTAATTGAGGCGGATTTCGAAAAAAAAAAAATATTTTAAAAATCTATTTTATGTTATGGTATAACCAACCAATAAATATTAATTCAAGTAACGATTATTAAAAAATTTCAAATGAAGCATTGAAGTGAAGTATTTGGAATATATTCATAATGACTATGGCAAAGATAAATATTCAAATTTATTTAATCTGCTTAAACCTCATGTACACACCAAGATAACCGGGTACCTTTGGCGCTTTTCCGACTTACATTTTTTATCGAAGTTGAAACTTCTTGTTATGTTAAGGCGTTAACAAAACGTAAGAAGATGATCTGTAGGGCATAAATGTTTTCTGCGCAAATTCCATATAGGTACCCGAGTGTCCGGGATAGAGAAGAAGTTTTTTTTCGTGCACATAATGGTTAAGAGAACAAAGGCAGCACCAAGTTAAAGTATTGCTGAACATTAGGCTGGGTTGCGGTCCATACAAATGGAAAAACATTGAAAATATCTCACGTGTTATTAACTCTCTCATGCATGAATTTTCTTCTTAATAAATATATAAAACTTACTATGATTTTTGATGAGGTAAGGGTCTAAATATGATTTCTATAGAGTCGTGTGGTTCTAATTCATACAGGACGTGAGTAACAGGATGTTTTTTAAAGTCATTATACTGCAGATATCGGTTAAACAAAAAACATATCTTTATTTTAAAAATCTTTGTTATATATCACAGTTTTTCTGATACTCGAAGAAATCCATTAAAAATAAGAAGAATTTCAAAACAATTTCTAGTTACACGAAACTCAAACAATTGAAATTTGCGACTTCACTTTTGTTTTCACCTTCCTACGCAGACCCAAGTTACCGAATTTGTTGGTTCTCTTTTAAATATTCCTTGTTACATATGTAAAGAAAAATAAATATTATTAATTCCGCAAAATATGTGATTTTATAGGACTAACTCGCAATGTTGCCTATAGGCAACATTGGGCATGGAAGGCTTAACTTCATTTTTGTTGTTGTATGGGCTAATGTGGTCATCTTTTTATTGAAAGGAAACTAATTTCTTTCATTTTTAATCAGAATCAAAATCCATCTACCAAAATTCTATAACTTTTGTTCTAGTAGACATTTTTGAGATCTGTAACAAATCAAAATTAGACAAGGACCCAAAGATTATTTTGAGATATTAACCCTTCAACCTTTCCAAATATGTATATATTTCGGCAAAGGCTTTTTGAAGGAAATAAGTTGTGTTTGTTCAAAGTCAGACATGTGGATATTTTTACAGTATTCATTACAACCCAACTATATTTGGCACAAACATAGTTTTTGTGTCATAATAAAGCTAAGAAACCATAATTTCTAATAAAAAATTTGAGAGCAAAATCTCTTAAAATGTGTGAGAAACAGTTCGATAAAAGGAATTACGATTTTTCTATTTTCAAAATCTGAAAAACGTGAAAATCTATAATACAAAAAAATTGAAATTTTTTCTTCGCATTATGAAAAAATACATAAAAGTATGTTAAAAAAAAACATAAAAACAAAAGAATACAAATTTAATTTTTCTTTAAAATCGAAAAATACGAAAAGTAGTCAACTTTGGGCCGATTTCTAAAATATATCTGATTTTCCGATTTTTAATGTTAAGTAATCCTTGTCTAATTTTGGTTTTCTACAGAACTCAAAAGTTATTGAATTTTGTCCGATGGATTTTGATTCCATTGTGCAACGTTTTTCTGGCTTGTCTCCAGCTTCTTCAGAGGTCTGTTTATTTAAAAATCCTACCAAATAAAATTTTCAATTACACATATGTTGTTGTTCTAAGCCAGTATCAATTCTACTTACAATTAGTTTGCATTAGAGCTGTCATTATTATTTATTATTATAAAAGCTGGACATCACTCACAGTTAAGTATAATTAAAATAAGTAATAATAACTAAATGTGAAAATCACTGTAGAGCTTAATACTAATATCACTGAACATAACGTTTCAACTTATTGCAACGGAATACTGTAAAATATATTTTTTATTCAACTGGAATGTGCAGGATAATGATTTTAGAAAGCTTCCTGTTACTCATGTTCTATATAAATTAGAATTTCAAAACTCATCATTTGTAATTCAAAAGTCGTCATTTGAAATTCAAAAGTCATCATTTGTAATTCAAAACTCGTCATTTGTAATTCAAAACTCGTCATTTGTAATTCAAAAGACACCATTTGAAATTCAAAAGTTTTCATTTGAAATTTTACAATCACTTTATACCTGTAAAACAGTTATGATTTGTTGTACCTCCCACACAAATAATCCGACCCTAAGTAAAATGCAAGTCCTTATAAATTATATGCAGATGCTCTCTGAGCTGGTGAAGGTTATAAACTATATATGAAATTACCGATGCAAAATCATTATAATTATTATTTGCTTATCATTTTATTAAATCTGTTTTCAAAACTGAAGAATATCCAAATTTGCAGAAAAAATAAATGCTACCCCACCTAATGTATATTTTTCTTAAATAATTTTGTTTACATTTTTTAATTTCAAGTGGAATCTTTTGAATTTCAAATGGTGTATTTTGAATTACAAATGACGAGTTTTGAATTACAAATGACAAGTTTTGAATTTCAAACGATGAGTTTTGAATTTCAAACGATGAGTTTTGAATTTCATATGACGACTTTTGAATTTCATATGGTGTCTTTTGAATAACAAATGACGAGTTTTGAATTTCAAATGAAAACATTTGAATTTCAAATGGTGTATTTTGAATTACAAATGACGAGTTTTCAATTTAAAATGACGAGTTTTGAATTTCAAACGATGAGTTTTGAATTTCATATGACGACTTTTGAATTTCAAATGGTGTCTTTTGAATTACAAATGACTAGTTTTGAATTTCAAACGATGAGTTTTGAATTTCAAACGATGAGTTTTGAAATTCATATGACGACTTTGAATTTCAAATGGTGTCTTTTGAATTACAAATGACGAGTTTTGAATTTCAAATGGAAACATTTGAATTTCAAATGGTGTATTTTGAATTACAAATGACGAGTTTTCAATTTCAAATGACGAGTTTTGAATTTCAAACGATGAGTTTTGAATTTCATATGACGACTTTTGAATTTCAAATGGTGTCTTTTGAATTACAAATGACGAGTTTTGAATTTCAAACGATGAGTTTGGAATTTCAAATGATATTTTTTGAATTTCAATTGATGTTTTTGAATTTCAAATGGAATTTTTGAATTACAAATGGTGTCTTTTGAATTACACTTGAAAAGAAGGGTGCTTTAGCAAATTATAAGAAAATCGGTTGCGAAATTTGTAAGGAAACTATATCTAAATCTGAACCGATCTGACCCAATTTCATTATCAATTATACGGTACTGTACCAAACATAAAACAAATCGAGTAAAACATATGGTTTTTAGAACGGAAAAAGTAAAATCGGGAGCGACATCTGTACGGGGCCTATATCTAAGCCTGAGCCGATTTGCTTCACATTAAACAGGGTTCGTCATGGGCCCGCAAAACTTATTTGTGTACAATTTTGTTAGGATCGGACAATAAATGTATTTTGTATTTATACATTGTATTTTAAATGTAATAATTGTACCCAAAATGGTACAATTGTACCATACCAACTTTTGCATCTCTGGCGTATACCGCCTATACAAATCACTGTTTACACTGAAATATAACACGATGTGGAAAATACGTCTAAAATCGTATCTGAAGAAGGATCCATGTTTATGAGGACAATATTAAAACATGGACCTAATTATCTGACTTACAAAGTGGGTGTTTCTAATTGAAATGTAACATGACATACGAAATATCAACAATATCCCAAATTTGTAATTCAGAGCAATAATAATGTATATCGGAGGTACATTTGTATGGGGGCTACATCGAATCATGGACCCATGTAACCCTCTTTCATGTTAGCTGTTTCTAGTTCGAATATAACATGATCCATAGTGGTGTAGGATATAAAAAGAAAGAGGCCGAGCGCCCCGTTAGTCGAGTTGGTGGCGTGCTCGGCTATCAGCGTGGGGGTTGTGGGTTCGATTCCCACCAGAGGCTCGCTGCAATAACTAGCTACAATGGTCTTAGTCACCCCGGCTCAATCCCTGGACCCAAAATTAGAATATAAACGTACTTTATATTGTAATTCATAATAAAAAAAAAACAAATAAAAAGAAAGAGATATATAAACGGGGAAAAAAATCACTCAAATTTGATTCGATTTTTAGAAAAGTAGTCACCATTCGTTAATTTCGATCGAGCATCAAATTACAAAAAAATGTTTCTAGCAGCTGCGTCCATAGATAAAATTAAGTTATTACTTTTGAATTCGGTGTTTTGGGTTTCGAGAATTAATTATCAAAATTAATTTTTTATGCGAATTGGTCATATTCTACTGATCCAGCTGAGCGTGTTATTGTAGTTATAGTAAAAGGTCAACGTATGAGGCTAAACAAATATACTAAACTTTTTCTAATGATTGTTTTGAGATTTTTTTATAATAAAGTTATATTGTATTGGAGTGTACCTACCAGGGAAGTGTGTTGGCGAAAATTATTCAGGAAGGGCATTCAACTCCTCTAAATTAAGTCTTCTTTTCGATAAATAATTTGCTCCTATAGAAAGAAAGAAAAAGTTAAAAGCGAAATAATATTATTTAAAAATATATTTTTTAACCACTGTGTGGGCACGTTGTGGACAGTATTGTTAGCATAGAGAGATGCACGTCTTGGGGGAATGTAATATTATTTATATAATATATTTCATAACATTAATACTGGATTGATTTTTCAATACGTAGTGGTACCACCCATATAACTAGAATATTTTAATTGTCATACTTTTAGAACTATTAGTGGTAATTGATTCCATGTATACGGTATATATTTTATTGGTACAGAAGGAATTAAATCTGAGGGGATATAGGTAATTGTTACTTTGTTAACATTTCACGATAATTTTCTCATATAGGGCACATTAGGTCACGACTGGACAACGAGGCATGTCATTGCCCAAACTTGGAATTGTGCTTCATCTATTGAACTATTACAGGAGTAAAGAAAATATTAATTCGAAGTGAAATAAGCCGATAAGGTCGACGTTGGTGGTTTAAATACACACAACAACAAATTACTGTCAAAACACCATGCAACTTCATTATACAATTTAAAATTTTGTATTGTGAACAATTGTATAGTTTTATATTGTATATATTGTTGTGTTTTGTTTATACTAGTCTGGTCTGCATATGGTCAATATGCATTTTGCAAGAAAAATTAATTCAGTCTCTATATGTATGAATGAGAGAGAGAGTATGTATAACAGTGCGAGTAATTGTCGCAGGTATTTTTATTTGCAATCATTAAAAATGATGTCGTGATATGTACAAAAGTTTTGTTGAAGCAAATTTGAAATATTTCATATTAGAACTCAAATTTTGTACTAATCACAAAACTTTTGTGATTAAAATAATTAAAAACCAAAATAAATGACAACACATACAACATAACAGACCAACTATACATACAAACAACAATAATTAAAAAAGTTATAAAGAATTCAAACCATTTAGCTCATTCTGCGCCACACTGTAGAAGCATTGAATTCGGTCTGTATATCCCTATAATTGCGTAGACAAGTAAAATAGAGGGATTTTCGAAATGTTTACTTTGTAGGGAAGTTGAAATCAGGAAATTTGGTGTATACATTCATCGATGCGTAATATATCCTCCACCTGGTTAACTTAACGTTTTTTTGCTGTTGACATTGTTGGTGCTACACCCAGCTATACTTTCCTCAAATGTGAGACTAAATTTTGAATCTCCTGACTGATTTTCTGTATAGTACAAGTTTATTTGCATTTTCTAAAGTGTTCCATACATTCTGATTTTATTGTCTGCCTTGATTCTGGACATCTGAACAAATCAAATATAACAATAGCCTACAAATAATATTCGCCAATCTATTTAAACGGCTTTTATTTAAAATAAAAATTATAATTTTTTCAAATCCCCTGGCCCTTAACGACTTTCGTAGCTCTGTTGGCATTATAACAATGAAAATGTTAAACCATTAAGAGCAGTAAATCGAACAATAACCGCATCAAGAAACTTCTCATTTTTTAGTGCTATGAAACCAGTTGTGTTTGCTAACTTCCGCTGTGATTCGTCCCGGTTACTTTTATCTCATTTTATGCCATGACTCTAAATTAAAAATGTGAACTACTCATTAGGACATGTTAATTCTTGTAACTTTAGGTAAAAGTAGCTAATTTCTAAGTGCAAAAAATCAGTTTTAAAATTATAAGACTCTCAAGTATTGGACCACATTTCCCGAATATTACATTAATTTGACGGAACAAAAAAAATGAATTAAAATCGCCTCGTTTTACTTTAAGACGCGTAATAAGACCGTTGCTCTTTGTTTGCAAGGTTTGCCTATTGCAATTGTAGCGCAGTCGGTTCAGACATAGCATTTTTGTTTTATTTTATCGCGAGACTTTCTGTGTTTATTGTTTTCAATTGATTCCCTTTTTAACATGTTGTACCGAATACATCAAATAATGAAATAGTCTACATCTTATATTATTATTAAAAATCTCAGGATTTTTCGGGATCGGTATTTGGCTGATTGACATCGCTACCCCATACACATAGGTCCATATTGTACGTCCTTTCCGAATTATTTAAATAGCACTCAAGATGCAGCTTATTCCACCCAATCTTGATGAAAAATACATACAAACAACAACAATACACGCGAGGTACAGTGAAGACGGGACATACCGTACAACAACAACCTTTGCATTGTTGCGAGCACATGCATAACATTGAATTGGCAATGTGAGCTTTTAGTGTGTCGACTTAGTTCGGTGGAATATTTTGTTTATCAGCGCTTCTCATTTGTCGTATGTGACCGCTGGTACTAATATGAACCCTGATTTAAGTCAAAGACATACATTCGTTGCGAAAGTTCTGACGAGACGGGAAAGCGCCCATCGAAACTGCACAGTCAACATTTAGCTGCAACAATAAAGGCCTCACTTTGCCTTTTTGCTAATTTTGGGTTCTGCTGAAGACTTCAGCACAACCTTTGGTCTTAAACCAAAATAAATGACAACACATACAACATAACAGACCAACAATACATACAAACAACAACAATTACCCATATATTTTATATTTATATTTTGTTCGTGTGTGGGGCCCATCTAGGAGTAGGAGTAACATTATGTAAAACATTTTCCTCAATTTTTTCATATTTGTTAAATTTGAATAAATGTGTATTTATACAGTATAACTTATAAGGGGTGGGGTGGTTAAATTGTAAGGGCTGACGTTGAATGTGAACCACACCTAAATGTCAAGTTTTTTTCTGCATTTCATTTGGTATTTCTCAATTTCAGACTAACTCAATTTGAACCATGGAAAGATACACAATTGAGCAAAGCGTTAAAGATATTCAGGCTTATTATGAAAATGGGCGTTCAAATCAAATTGAATATAGTGCACTTCGTCATTTTTTTGGTCAATTTAATCTAAGAACTAAAGCCTCTTGACCATTCCAAACGTCGTCAATGGTCAGAATGGTGACAGTGGATGATCAATTTTCGAAGACAATCATCTTCAGTGATGTGGCACATTTTCACCTCAGTGGATTCGTCAATAAGCATAATTGCCGCATTTGGGCGAAGGACAATCCAAGAGTGATTGTCGAAAAACCAATGCACCCACAAAGAGTTACTGTTTGGTGCGGTTTTTGGACTGGCCGTATTTTTTCCAAAATGAGGCCGGTCAGGCAGTTACTGTGAATGGTCTTCGCTATCGTGAGATGATAACGAACTTTTTATGGCCCAAATTGAAAGATATGGATGTGGACGATATGTGGATCCAACAGGACGGTGTCACTTGCCACACGGCTAACGAAACAATGGCTCTTTTGCGCGACAAATTCAATGGCCGTGTTATCTCACGTGGTGGCGATGTCAATTGGCCGCAAAGATCATGTGATTTGACACCGTTGGACTTCTTTCGTTGGGGTTATTTGAAAGAAAAGGTGTACGTCGATAAGCCAGCAACAATTCAACAGCTAAAGGATGAGATAATTCGGCACATTAACGGCATAAAACCTTAATTATGCCTCAGCGTCATCGAAAATTTGGACCATCGAATGGAGGTGTGCCGCCGAGGTCGCGATGGCCATTTAAACCGTCCGGCCTTAGGCTTTGCTTACTTGTTTTTTAATGAATTAATTACAATACAAAGTAAACATATATTATAATTTTAAGACGGGAATCAAAGGGCGTTGAAACTATTTTTCCAAGATCAAATAGTATTGTGGCAATCGACTCCACTACTCACACACTTACAGATGAGCACGCTATGCTCGCGTGCTCTATCCGACATTTAACTTTGCAATCATTTACACTTGTCATTTTCATCAGACAAAAAATTCGGAATTTTTAAGCATTACAACGAGCAAAACGCATATATTTAATCTACGCCAAAGGACATATCTTAACAAATATTTTTTAAAGAAAATCTCAGTAAAATATTTCCCTATAATATCATAAAGTAACCTTCTTGTCACAATATCCAACAGACAGCATACCTTGCTCAGCACCAACGTGTTCTGAAAGTGATAGTGTTCATGACATGCAAGTGACTGGCATAAGCTCCTCTACATTTTTTAACATTGTAACTAATTTGTGTTACTCTTCCCGTCAGATACGGAAGGTCCTATTAATGCAAGCTATGACAACAATGTCTTCTACAGTGTCTATCCAACGTAGAATAGAGAAAATTTACATAAAATGAAAAGCAATCTAAAACATTTGCCCACTTGTGCCCTTATACATGGACGGTTTCTGTGACATTTAATGCTGGCCAGAAGGCTATGGCATGGAAAAATGCATTAACTGCGATGGCACCGTTGAAGATGATGACGACGATAACGTCGTAATTTAGTACACATCTCTGGTTGAGTGACAAAAGATTTTAATTTATAGTCACAATATTACACATTAACTAACTAACTAAATCCTGGTTTATATAACACGACGAACATAATTATCATTCCATTGCCTTTTGTGTTCTTCGGCACAAGGAACTGTTAAAAAGCTAGTGGATATTAAGTGAAAATCTTACTTCCTCTATATACAAATAAAGGATAATAAAAATATATCTTTGATACGTGTTTAGTAGGCTGGGTCACGAAAAAACAAATGTGTTCACCACCCAGGAATAACATTTGGAATGTTCAATACGAATCTTTAATAATGTAATAATCAGGGGGCTCCTTGTGTATGTAATTTCCGCATTTTGACGATATGTATAATATTTTTTTTACATATTTCCATACAAACAAACGAGATAATGACCGATATTTAAGACGACAGAAAATCAATATCGCTTTAAATATAGTTAATTATTACGTACCACAACAAAATTTTGAATTTGAACATTTGAAATTATTTTTGTTTATATGGAAATATGTCAATTACCCGATTATCCGGAGTAGTACTCTAAAAATGTAATATGTCAATCAAACAATTTTGAAAGAAGCCTACTGGAACATTAGGATGCACTTTCCATACTTTTTTTGCAAACTCTACTACTGACAGTGACAGAAAGAAAACTTATAATACTCAAGAATTTAAAATAAGATTTAATTGGCTTGGTGTGGGCGAATTACGATTTTTAATGTGATATTATTTGCAAACATTTTGGAAAATTAAAAATTACATTACATCACTAGATTACGCATTTTAACGGCACTCCAAAAAAGCATTATGTGCTTAATTTCAAGATTCAAACTTTCATTTATTCAAACTTCGTGACTGAAACTGTTTTCTATAATCCGCAACGTATTTTTTAGAAAACATTCCAGCAATATTCTACTTTCAATTACGTATGCACATTCGATTGTAAAAAATCTATTCTACTAACGAATGGAAAACATTTTTAGGTGAATTTGAGTGGTGGCGGTAAGGGATGTCAAAAACCGGTCGTATTCGGGAAACCAGTTTTCGGTTTGTTCAAAAATTTACAATTTTTAAAAACTCGGTCAAACTGTTTTTTTTTTCATATATAAGCTAAAATATAACCCTTTATATTAGAGCGCCCCGGTAGTCGAGTAGGTAGCGTACTCGGCTATCAGCGTGGGGGTCGTGGGTTCGATTCCCACCAGAGGCTCTGTCGCTGCAATAACTAGCTACAATGGTCTTAGTCACCCCGGCTCAATCCCTGGACCCAAAATTAGAATATAAATTTACTTTGTATTGTAATTCATAATAATAATAATAAAAACCCTTTATATTATTTTTATACTTTTTTTAAGAATATTGAACAAAAGCATTAACAACCACAAAAAATCAAATACTATATCGAGCCCTTAGCGCGGAATTATCGTAAGCGACATTTTCTGAAAATATTTTTTATTGTTGAATTTAAAATTTTATGGGCTGATACATAAATAAAAATTGTCAAAATGTCAAAATTATTAACGCTTATATAAAAAAATGGGGCTAAGATTTTATCGTAAGTCGCTGCTCACATTTTCAAAGAAAGCTATTTTATCGTAAGCGACAGTTTATGAATTTAGGCAAATACTGTTAGATAATGTACGAGATATTTATAAATGTTTTAGATAGGTCTATCAATATATTGATGCAATAATAAGTGTATTTTTATACCCTCGGCCATAGAATGAACTGTTCATCTGTTGGTTGAAAGTACGATAGAGGTTCGAAGTTCCCAGATATTTGATTTATATTTTTTATCGATCCATAAGAAACAAATTTACCCAAAAGAACTGAAAGTAGCTCTAAATTATTGTCTTTTTGGAGAACACAAAGCCTTTTTGTGCCTTCTATACAATAATTTAATATTCTTTGAATATTCGTATATTAAGCCAAATACTATATATATGGTTTTGATATCATTTCCCTATTATTGTGGGTAATTGTTAACATTTCCTTAATTGAAATAGTGTCATAATATTTAGCTTAAAATAGTGATGAAAACAATTCTATAGAGTTAAAGATTAAACAAGTAAAAACGGCGTTAAGTTCGGCCGGGCCGAACTTTATATACCCTCCACCATGGATTACATTCCACAGAGGCTTTCGATTTTCGTAGAAGTGCAGTAATATTACAGGAAAATATAATATTTTTAATATGGCCAAACCAAAACAAATAAAAATATAGAAAAAATTAAAAAAATTCGCCCAGTTTCAATCCCAACCGATCTACGACTATAAGACACATTTATGGAATATTTGAACGTCCTAGCTCGTTTAGATGCTAGGGTGCTTTCAACAGACGGGCAGATGGACTGACATGGCCACATCGTCTTAGAATTTTATGACGATCAAAAATATATATATACTTTGTAGGGTCTTAGGTCGATATTTCAAGGTGTTACAAACGGAATGACAAAGTTAGTATAACCTGAAGGTGGAGGGTATAAAAACTTCAGTTTTCTTTAAGAATGTTAACATAACATAACATTTAAGATTCCCGGTCATACAATAATGTCAGTTGATTCTATACACACTACAATTGAATCATTTTGTAAAGGAAGAATAATTTGGGCCCCTTCTGAGTGGCCGACCATAATTACAAATTCCCGCACAATACCGAAGTGTTACGAAAGTACTTTACTAAATCATTTATATTTTAAGGACTGGAATTCATTTTCTACAGCATTTCTATCGCCAAATATTAAAATAAAATTTAATTGTTTGAGATCGACATATTTTGAAAAACTGGGATTTTGCGCACAATTTGAATGTGGATATCTTGCAGATAGTAGGGTGGATGAAATGAATATTAATTTAATTATTCGTACAAAGAAAATTTCAATATCGAAATTACCTAAAAGCTTTTACATGAAATTTAACTATTAATCATGGGAATTCAAATGTGTCTAAAATAGTTTGTAATTAACGATTTGAATTACTTTACTTTTCATTTTCCCTTTATAATAGTAGTGTTATCTATTTTATTATGTTGTTTTAGTAAATCTTTTATAATAAAAAGTGTGTTTTTACAAAAATTGCGATGTTTAATTAAAAAAAATGATATCGTAAGCGCCATAGTTTTTCCAGTATTTGTAGCCGCAAGTACAATATTTGTATCGCAAGCGCCAAAAGTACCGTATGATGTAAACAAATGATAAATTTTTGATAATAATTCGTTGTGGGCGGCTGAATTAAAACATTTTGCATTAAAACATATTTCATTTTATGCAAATATTTCAAAATAATCAATAAAAACCTTCTCCTGTAAAATGTGTGTTTTGGCGCTTGCGATCATTCCGCGCTAAGGGCTCGATATAATAACTTTTTTTTGAAAATGCTAAATTTGAAAGTACAATCCTTCCGGTTAATAATGGAAAATAATTTCATTCAAATGGCTGCTGAGGGCACCCCACAAATAATAGTCCAACGGTTGAATAGTTGAAAAATAAACGTTAGATGGCGGACCGTATATAATACATACTTCTTTAAAATTTTCTAATTTAATGTTCTGTTCATATTTTAAATGAAAATTTACTTAAATCGCCGATCTTGTTTATTTAAATTATAAGATTATTGTGAAGTTTGTTTTGAGATTTCTTTTGGACACCACAAGACGTTAGAGGTGCTATGCTATGTTATCAAAAATTTTCTCAAAAAGTATATCAATATGCATTATGTCTAAATCAGGGATACTGACATAATTCAATATGAAACAAAAGTGCTTATAAATGTCCTTTGCAAAGTAATATATTCGAAGATTACTTATTGATGGAAATATACAGAAGGTATTTAAAAAGTTTATACGTTTCGCTGTTAATATTGTTATTAAATTCACATTTCGTACTTTTTCTGTCCCAGAAAATACCCCTTAAAAATCATGTTTTTGCGTGTAATTATACACTCCACGAGAGTATTATGTCTTTGTGCATTTGTTTGGAACACCCAAAAGGAAACGAGTTAGACCCAACGTTTATTATACAGGTCGGCTTAAAACCACTTTCTGAGTCGATTTAGCAATGTCCGTCTGTCTAACCGTCTGTCCATCTATTGTTGTAATCAAATTACAGGTCGCAAGTATAGCCCGATCTTAACCAAAACTGACACAAGTAAGTTTTGTGGTCCAAGGACGAGCGCTATTTAATTTGAGGCAAACCGGTTCAGGTTTAGATATAGCCCCCATATAAAGTCACTCTCAATTTGAGTTTTTTTCACTCTAGAAACCACGTATTGCACTCGATTTTTTTAAATTCTGCACAACATCTTATAATCTAACTAGAAACACTTATAATGAAAACGGGTAATATCCATCTAGATTTAGATATATCCCCCATACAAATGTCGCTCCCGATTTAACTTTTTCCGCTCTATAAAGCGATTTTCTTCAAATTTGGCTTAACACCTTATAATCTAACTAGAAACATCCATGGTGAAAGTGGGTAAGATTGTTTCAGATTTAGATATAAATTTATTTATATACAAATGTTGCTCCCAAATTTTTAACCGATTTTGGTCAAAACATGCAAATAACTCCATATTTCAGTTTTTACATCACATTTAACCCACTGAGAACCAACAGAAAGAAAAAAGTGTCGGCCCTTAATGGGTTAGGAAGTTCTAAAAACTGCAATTGGTGATCAATACCTCTTCAACGATCCAACAAAAACACAAATCGAACTAGATATGTGGAAGTTATTGCGCTTTTTATAAAAAAATGCAACAAAAATTGTACAAAAATGTTAAAATTGTACCCTCTATTCCGGATTAAAATGTAAGTTTTTCATGTGGACCAGATTTTAACTTCTAGCAATTTTTTTCTAAATACTATTCTCGAATTTTATTCAAGAAACCCCTGATTTATATAGGTTATTTTGAACGCGTCCAGCTCACGAACGGACAATGATAAAAGCGAAATATTTTGAGAAAACACATAAAACAAACCAATCTTTCATTTTAGTTGGGAACATCCAAAATTTTTATTTTGAAGCCACTCTAAGATATATATATATATATATATATATATATATATATCGATAATACTTCAAGTCAATTAAAAAAATAAATAATCTTATATTAATATTTTCAAAAAAGCTACTACAGTGAAATTCCCCTATCTCGAAGTCCCCTAACTCGAATTTTTCCCTAACTCGAACTGTTATGTACGAATCTTGGATTCTCAATAGCTTTTTCTTATGTGTTTTTCTCCGTATGTCGAATTTCCCCTAACTCGAACTTTTCTGTAAGTCGAATTAAAAACTGATACAATTTGTGACACTTACTATTTGAGTTTATTCCCGTAACTCGAATTTTTTGTTTTGCTAATTTTAATATTGTTTTCTCGTTAATAAGTAGTACATACATACATATTTTGGTGGCACTTCTTTGCGAAGCCTTTAATTCAGTGATGGGCACCGCTCTCTTTTCCTATGCACAGTGCATAGGAATGAAAATGCTGCTTCTGTCACGGAGAGACACATGTACACATCGTGTACATATAAAAAATGTTTAATTTCCATAACTCGAATTTTCCCTAACTCGAAGTGTTTTGTCGTGCCCTAGGCGATTCGAGTTAGGGGAATTTCACTGTAGTACTAGTTGGTTGTATTTGCATCCTATTTTAATTACAAAAGTACAAATTTTGAAAATCCATAACTCACGTACATAGTGCAAAATAACCTAACTTCATGATTTAACCAATTTTTGCCGTAAAAGTAAAAAAGACGAATTTGGAAAATTCTTTCTATATTGCATGTCTATGCAGTCAGAGGAATGCATACACCAAATTCCATGATTCTAGCTGCGGTCATTTGGTTGGTACCATTTTTATCCCCTTTTTCTATTTTAACCCTAAAAAGTAGAAATTTAAAAATATCCGTTTATTTTACGTGTCTACGTAATCAGAGGTATGTATACACCGAACTTGATTATTCCAGATGCAGCCGTTTGGTTGGTCCATTTTTATCCCTCTATTCCCATTTTACCCCTTAAAAGTACGAATTTGGAAAAATACTTTTATATTATGTATCCACTCAATTAGATGAATGTACACTAGAGCGTAACAGGTTACAAGTAAAAAAAAAAAGTTCGCCGTACACCTTCGAATATGAAGTATTATTGAAAGGTAGTTTCAAAAAAAAATTTTTTATTTTTTTATGCCGAACGTAGGGGTCGCGCTTTTACATTTTTCTATATAACTTCTGCATTTATAAACGGATTTTAAAGTGTGATACATCGATGTTTTTGTCCGATTTTTTTGTCTTTGAAGTCATTGAGCTCAAACATGATTCATGATTTTATGCGAGCTTTAATTTTCGATTATTAGAGTGGTACATTAGGGTAGTAGCAACTGAGAAATGATGGGTAAGTACCAGAAGGGGGTGCTTGAGCTCAATGACTTCAAAGACAAAAAAATCGGCCTCGTCGAGACAAAAACATCGATGTATCACACTTTAAAATCCGTTTATAAATACAAGTTATATAGAAAAATGTAAAAGCGCGACCCCTACGTTCGGCATAAAAAAATAAAATTTTTTTTTTGAAACTACCTTTCAATAATACTTCATATTCGAAGGTGTACGGCGAACTTTTTTTTTGAGGTACGCCCTAATGTACACATCAAATTTCATGTTTCTAGTAGTGAATGGTAAATCGATTCCGATTCTAATCGAGAATCGATTCTGAGCGATCAAAAACGATTCTTTTGGAATCGATTACATTCGCCCAACTTTATACTGGAATCGATTATCGATGCTTGGGAATCGAAATTTAATTTAATGAAAAACACCCAAAAGGTATGTACTAACTTTGTACGTACTTTTGGTGGTAACAAGTTGTGAAATTTAAAAGCTGCAATTTTATTAATTAAACAATAGGAAATGACACTAAGTGTGGAATAAAAAATTGACAGTGGTATAAAGGTTAGGAGCTTAATATGTACCAAACACTGGGGTTTTCGTACCTCCAAACAGTCCAAGCATTTGGAAAAATTAAATTATTGCGTAAAAATACATCCCAATGCTAGATAGATCGCTTGTAATGGAAGTAGTAGACGATAATGATTTAACATATTATACAAAATATGCTTAAATAAAACTGCCAATGGAAAAGTATTTTTAAGTGTTTATGGAAATATTATTTATACAGAATTGATCCATGTAGAAAGTTTTATTCAAAATGTTGAGAGCGGCCACGTAAACCAAGATAGTTTTCTATTATAATATTATTTATATTTCGTGAAATAAATTATTATATGTTAGATAAACACGAATTGTTAGTAACACCAATAAAAAAATCTAACATATACTGAAAACACGGTGAATTAGTTCAGTCGATTTTTTCTTTATCATTGCTCACTACCAACAATACAATTTCCTGAACTTTTGGATATCATTTACATTTTAATATCAAGATCTTCGAGAAAATCTGATATATTCATACCACATCGGTCGTCGCTAAAATCGCATTTGACTAATGAAACTATCATTAGAACAACTTTTTATAGTTGTTTTCATGTTAGTGTTAATTAGAAGGTGTTAGTTTTGATGAAATATTACACAAAACTTGATCGAATTCATCAGTACTTAAAAGACCTCAAAATAAGTGACAAATGTCAAAACATAGTCTAGGCGAAAAAAATGAGAAACTAACTTTAAAATACAATATCACAAAAACGAAGAAAAGTAATAGTTTGAAATTTGATAAACTTATCGACAATTTTCTTCTAAAAATATTAAAAAATAAAAGTGTCCGCAGATTTCGAAATGTTAAATTTATTTTTAATTCCTAAAAGTAAAGGTGAACATTAAATTACATATTTTTGCGATGGTATCATTCAATAGATCGGAAAAAATCTATAAACGATTTCCAAAAGCTATATATAGTATATATTATTTAGAATAGACGATTAAGGAAGAGCACCTTAGTGTAAAACAATTAAAAAGGCGTAAAGTTCGGCCATGGCGATTCTTATATACTCTCCACCATGGATTGGAGATATTTTTATGCAAATTTAAATAAAATTAAAGTCCACTCTCGCTTGTAGGGAGAGGCTCTCAAAACATTTGGACAGCGTGTATATCGTTCTTAAGTACCCTAACTTTGTTATTGTGGGCATTTTCTGTACTAGTTAGTTAAAATTATACCTCTCGAGATTTATGGTTAAACATTTCTACCGATTCCGATTAAGAATCGATTCTCAGGTCCGATTCTTCGATTCTAAGAATCGGATTCAAAAATAGTTGATAGGGAATCGAGAATCGATTCTTGTTGTAACACCTGACGGAATGACAAAGTTAGTATACCCCCATCCTGGAAGTGGAGGGTATAAAAATCAATTTAAACTTCCAATTATACGACCAATGATTTATTCTAAGACAAGAATAAAAATTTATATTTAAAGTGTTTCCAAGGGTATACTATTCAGAACATAAGTTTCCTTTGCTTGGCTGGTAAATTATAACCCTGACTTAGGGGTAAAAACCCGGTTTTACATACCTTTGCAGTCTTATAAGCCTATATCGATTTCTCACCGCATTTAAAAAGAAGAAACTTGGACCTTCTGTTTTACAATTCGTCGGAAATTGATTGAGTTATTGCAGTTATCTTCATCGCTTGATAAAAAGCCACAACAAATATAATTAGTTTAAACTAATTAACATATTATTTTTATTGAGAATTTTAATTCAAAGGGGTTTATATTTGTAATATATTTATTATATTTATTTTAATTTAAGCAAATACAATTTTTTGCTATCGCGCGTCGTTCTAGAGCATGAATCTTGCAATTTGTGGCGTAAATAATCGTACACCTTAGAGGTATGATTCAAATGGTCTGACTAAAAGGCTGGAGCTAGAATCATGAATACGTTAAAAATGGATATTTTGAAAAAATCTTACTTTTGGGCATACGGAAATTTAAAAAAAGTGGAACAAATCCAACATGAAATGCGGTGTGTAGACCCGTAGTAAATAAAGCGGATTTTTTGGTAATCGTACGTAAACGGGGAAAAAGGTACACAAATGGACCAAATGATTGCAAAAGAAGAAGAAGAATCTTTCAATTTGGTGTCTACGTTCAGCTTTATCGAGAACGTGCACCAAAAATGGCGTTTCGTAAAAATAGTACCAGTCAAACCTTAGAAACTGGAATCATGATATTCGGTATATACATGCCTCTTATTCAGATGACACGCAAAATAAACTTATTTATTTGGGTCTGAATGAAAAGATGATTTTACATATTCGTACTTACAAGGCCAACGGACAGAAAGGAATATAAATTCACAAACTGCTGTAGGTACTCAGCTAAATCTCGGTAATGACACCTCATTATTATTTGCATTACCTAGTAATGACAGCCCATTACGCCCTGCATTATTTTGAAGTGTGAAATAATGACCTCCTTACAATGGCTTAAAAAAGTAGTTATTGGTAACAACACATCCATGTTTTGCTACACATAGAGTTCTGTGTAGCTTTGTCTGCCAACCATTCCGACGTTGACAATGTTTCACATTCTGTTTGCGATGACCCACTTTCTGAATTCTGTTGATTTTTCACAAAAATTGCAAATGAAAATTGTTTAATGAAACTGCCATACAGAAATCTATTGACAGTGCACTTACCCACTGCATGAAATGACCATCAATCAATCGAGTTAAATGAACAGGTTGTATCATTCGTCCTTAACAGCTTTCCCCATTAAAGTGTTTTTTTCTTCACATTAAATGTAATTATTTTCACCCATCCATATATGTTGGTCCATTTTAACACACTACTGTAGTCTAGCAAAGCTGTCAACATTCCTTCAATGTGTATTTAAACAATTCTGTACTGAAGCAGTCACTTACATATTGCAGATTGATGTACAAACGATCTAACTAACATTTGCATTTATTTCACATAGGCTTATTTCTATATTTGTATATATAGCGATTGCTTGAAGCTACGGGTTTATAAAATAAAGAGTTTAAAATATTAACTGTAGTCTTTCGCAATTATTTTTTATTTTTTTAGTTGTGACACTTTGCATTTCATTCAAATGTAAAACATTTAAAAATTACTAGAGCATAAAAATTGCACAGAATGTATGCAATGTCGTAATTGTTAGACAATAGGTTATAGCATAAATGAACGCAAGAAAACGAAGGGAGAACGTGGTAAACATAAAGGACGTTTATTGACAACGCCGCTCATTGTCTGAAGTATCACATTTCATACAGAACTGAAATCAGTACAATAAGTACTGATTGGTCGACTTTTATATATCGTACACGGCGGCGTGTATAGCGGACTTTGTCTGCTGCTTCTACAGCAGTTAGTTGTTTGCTGAAGCAGCAGTTATTTTTTTGTTGTTTTTAGTAGATTTTTTCTGACTTTACAGCAAAAAATTGTATCTGTTCCAGTTGGTATTTTTTTGTATTGAGTAGAAGCAAATTGTTTGTTAAAAATGCCAACAATATGAGGCTATACCAAAAAATTTGCGAATTACGCCGGCTATTGCACTATTTTTAACAAATAAACAATTATCACAATTTTATTTTAAATCATTTTTTGGTGCCTTAAGGTACTACTAGACGATCACATGAGATCATCCATGTAAATAAGAAATATTTCAAATAATCTGAACTATAATTATTAATTACGCCGCTATAATTGTTGGTTAGCACTAACGAAGCTACATGAAAACGACAATTTCGTAAGAAGATTTATTTTATCAGCAACTTCATGCGTATTATGGCATTGTGCATTTGTTTGTAACACCCAAAAGGAAGCGAGATAGACCCATTGTTAAGTATACCGATCGACTTAGAATCACTTTCTGAGTCGATTTAGCAATGTCCGTCTGTCTGTCTGTCTGTCTGTCCGTCTGTCTGTCCATCTATTGTTGTAATCAAATTACAGGTCGCTCCCATCCAAATGTCGCTCACGATTTGACATTTTCCGCTGTAGAAACGACATATTGTACCCGATTTTCTTTAAATTTGGCACAACATCTTATAATCCAACTAGAAACACCTATGCCGAAAGTGAGTAAGATCGGTTCAGATTTAGATATAGCCCCCAAACAAATGTGGCTCCCGATTTGACTTTTGCCGCTTTAGAAACCACTGCTCGATTTTCTTTAAATTTGGCACAGCAGCTTATAATCCAAGTAAAAAACCTTTGGTGTAAGTGGCTAAGATCGGTGCAGATTTAGATATAGCCCAAATACAAATGTTGCTCCCAAATGTTTAACCTATTTCGTTCCAGATTTCAATATACCCCCATACAAATGTCCTTTCCGATTTAACATTTTTTGTAAAACACATACATACAGGATACAAAAATCCTTCCCGTTTTCACATTTTCACCGATTAAATTGTATTCAGATTGAAAGTGGAGTGTATCATAGAGTCGGCCCCGCCCGACTTTAGCCTTTCCTTACTTGTTTAATTATTTTTTGATGGCTCATAACAGCGTCCGGCGTTATCGACGTGCGTTTATACATACATCGTTTGCTAGTGGAACAAGCTACCCAGCAAAACCTCTCAATACCAAGTAATGTTAGACATAATGCTTAACCAAAAGTCTTCACTACTTATTTTTCGGATCCGTTTCTATTAGTTTTATAAAGCGATTGTAAAGAAAAAAGTACATCTACGCGAGCGTAGACACTAACAAGTAAAAACGGCGTTAAGTTCGGCCGGGCCGAACTTTATATACCCTCCACCACAGAGGTTGTTGGTTTTCGTAGATGTGCAGTAATATTACAGGAAAATATATTTTTTTTTAATATAGCCAAACCAAAACAAATACAAATATTGAAAAAATAATTTTATAAATAAATATAATATTTTATTTATTTCAAACCACGCTTATAAGGTAATGCTACCAATACGTCACTTCAAAAAATAAATATTCTTATATTTATATTTTCAAAGCCATAAATATTGGTAGATAGTGGGTGCTACAGTTGGTTGTATTTCCATTCTATTTGAATTCCAAAAGTACACATTTTGAAAATCCATTGTCAGACGTACATAGTGCAAAATAAGCTAACTTCATGATTCAACCTATATTTGCCGTAAAAGAAAAAGTACGAATTTGGAAAAAAAACTTTTTATTTTGCGTGTCTATGCAGAGGAATGTATACACCGAATTCCATGATTTCAGCTGCGCCCATTTGGTTGGTACCATTTTTACCCCCTTGACGTTTCTACGCAATTATAATTTCATCATTCTAGCTGTAGTCGTTTAGTTGGTACTATTTTTATCCCTCTGTACCATTGTATCCCTTGAAAGTACTAATTTCGAAAATTTCGCCTATTTTCCGTGTCTACGCAGTCAGAGGAATGTATACTCCGAATTTCATGACTCTAGCTGCGGTCATTTTATTGGTACTATTTTTATCCCCTTTTTTCATTTTAACCCCAAGAAGTACGAATTTCGAAAAATCCATTTATTTTCCGTGTCTACACACTCAGAGGAATGTATACTCCGAATTTCATGACTCTAGCTGCGGTCATTAGATTGGTACTATTTTTATCCCCTTTTTTCATTTTAACCCCAAAAAGTACGAATTTTGAAAAATCCGTTTATTTTACTTATCTATGCAATCAGAGGTACAGCCGTTTGGTTGGTACCATTTTTATCCCTCTATTCCTATTTTACCCCTTAAAAGTACGAATTTGGAAAAAATACTTTTATATTATGTATCTACTCAATTAGAGGAATGTACACACCGAATTTCGTGTTTCTAGCTGTTGTCGTTTAATATGTACCATTTTTATCCCTTTTTTGCCCCATTTCAGCCCCAGCAAATAAGAATCACTTTATGGTGCACGTTTTTGCTATAAGGGGAATGCGCATACCAAATATCAAGCAAATATAAACAGATATATTAAAAAAATATGCGATCTAACGGACATGGCTAGATCGTCTTAGAATTTTATGACGATCAAGAATATATATACTTTATAGGGTCTCAGGTCGATATTTCAAGGTGTTACAAACGGAATGACAAAGTTAGTATACCCCCATCCTGGAGGGTATAAAAAGTACAGTTTTGTTGTTGTAACAAAAGGAACAGAACAATTAGAACAATGGGAAATGTATTTTCCATTCTTCTTATTGTTGTTGTGTTGATATGATAGTATTATAATACTATTCTAACAATAAAATAAAACATTTTTCTTAAATTACAATATAGTTCTACCCGTTACTTCATGAAATAAATCACATTCCACGTAACATGTGCAAACTTCGATTGGCAAGAAGCAGCTAAATTTGATTCGTTTTAATCTTCGAGAAATGGCTGGAAGACAAAACTACAAACAACTTTATAAGTAGCAAAACATGGATGTGTTGTTACAAATAACTACTTTTTTAAACCATTATAAGACGGTCATTATTTCATACTTCAAAATAATGCAGGGCGTAATGGGTAGGCATTACTGGGTAATGCAAATAATAATGAAATGCCATTACTGAGTTTAAAGGCGTTGGGAAGTTTTGCTGTATGGTAAAAAAATTACTTTGCAAATCTGACAATACTAGATATTGTTTTGTTGAGGTGTTCCGCTAATTTTGGACCATGCTGAAGAGTGATGCGTACAGAGGTATCCCTCAAATACGAAAATGTTGTCATATCTGCAACAAAAATTTTAATTCTAAAAACGATAATTAACAGCCTTAGAATAGTTTGGATCTACTTTGGGCGAAATTAATTGATTTATGTCTCTCACTATTCATTGTTGTACATTTCATATGGGTTTTTAAATAGAATCCGTCGCTTGAATCCATAGGTACCAATTTTAACATAACATTTCGTAATTTTTATATTATTTTCAAGGAGGTATCTTTCCAAAATGAACTGCCATTTCTTGGTCCACCTCACACAAAATGTCACAGCCTACTTCTAAAAATTATTTGGTAGCTCCCAACGTAACAGTTTCATTTTAAAAAAGCTAAGTAACATTTAATTTATTGTGTGTAAATGTTGGGACATTTCTATGGTTGTTCAAAACGGTTCAGATTTAACAAATCTGAACACAAATTTCGCTCCCGATTTTACTTTCTCCGCTATAGAAACCACAAATTTTTACAGCTCTTCTTCAAATTTGGCAACATATCTTATATTTAAACTAGATACACCTATGGTAAAAATGGATCAGATCGGTTCAGATTTATATATAGTTCTCGTACAAATTTCGCTCCCGGCTTGTCGTTTTCCCCCTAGAAACTACGTATGCTCACCGATTTTCTTCAAATTTGGCACCGTACCTTATAGTTCAACTATAAATAGCTGTGATAAAATGAGTCAGATCGGTTCAGATTTAGATATAGCTCATATACAAATTTCGCTCTTGATTTGACTTTTTCCGCACATATTTTGACCAATTTTCTTAAAATTTGGTGTTGTGCCAACCATATAAAATAAGTATCAACTGCCTAACTAAAAAACTCTTCAAGTAAATAAATTATTCTATTATTACTAAGTTAGAATACAATTTGCATTGTATTCATAAGTGGAAATCAATTGTACTGTGTGATTTCAAAAGATGTGAGAATCGGCAGCAATAATTTTATACAGACTATACTTAAATCATTCGTGGCCTAGGAATTAGACCGGTCTACATTTGAAGCAAAGAATTTCATTTCAAGAACCCAACAAAAAAGAACATCCAAAGAAGAGAAAAATATGTTCATATTGTGATTCAGAAACGGTGAAAAAACGGATCTTCACCAATGAATTTTACACGGGGTTGTCATAGGAGGGATGTCCTTTTTTTAGGCCACCTTTTCAGTGCATTGTAGTCAGTGCTCATAATGTTATGAATGAATTAATTAGCCAAGAAAGTTTAAAAATTATGGAAAATAATTCAAATTGTTGTTAGTTGCAACTAAACTAAGAAATATTCGACGATGGCGTTGTAACCACAAATGAAAATTTTGCAAAAATATTCAATTCGTATTTTTTGTTTACCGTGATCTACCGAAATATCCATTCTTTGTTAAAAAAAAACAATCTTCCAAATAACATGGACGAATTTTAACTCTACACCATTTCAAGTGTAATTTAAAAGACATCATTTAAAATTCAAAAATTCCATTTGAAATTAAAAAAATATCAATTGCAATTCAGAAATTCCATTTGAAATTCAAAAAATGTCATTTGAAATTCAAAAATTCAATTTGAAATTCAAAAAATGTCAATTGAAATTCAAAACTCATTATTTGTAATTCAAAAGACAACATTTGAAATTCAAAAGTCGTCATTTGTAATTCAAAAGACATCATTTGAAACTCTAAAGACATCATTTGAAATTCAAAACTCGTCATTTGAAATTCAAAACTCGTCATTTGTAATTCAAAACTCGTCATTTGGATATTCTGCAGTTTTGAAAACAGATTTAATAAAATGATAAGCAACTAATAATTACAATGATGTAAAATGTCGGTAATTTCATATATAGTTTATAACCTTCACCAGCTCAGAGAGCATCTGCATATAATTTATAATGACTTGCATTTTACTTAGGGTTGGATTATTTGTGTGGGAGGTACAACAAATCATAACTATTTTACAGGTATAAAGTGATTGTAAAACCATTCCCAATATTAAATTGTTACTGATCAGTTTTATTTTAATCAAAGCTTATGCCAATTTGTGTGAGAGGTCTTGCAATAGCGCTCATATTGCAGGCGTATATACCGTCTATGAAAACATTACCAAATATGAAATTTCAGAGTATTCCGATCGTCCGTATAGAAGTTATAAATTCTTTAATTTGCGTGGGAAGTACGTGGCAAAATCCTCTGTGTTTCATACGCTCAAAGTAATTATAGAAATTGTATCAAATATCAAAATATAACTGATTGCTAATATCCGTCTGGAAGACACATTTATGTGGAAGGCACCAGAAGGGGCGTGTCAATGTCGCCCATCTACGAACGTAAATTAAGTTTGAATAAATGCCTTAACTCCCTTCGAATATTATCATGTACATAAGCCAGGCAGATAGACAGACGGACATGGCTCAAACAGCTTAGAAAGTTGTGAAATGGATTTGGTCCATACGTACTTAGGGTCTAAGCCACTCCTCACTCTTTGTAGTGAGGATATAAAAATAAAAATATTACGCATTGAGAAATTTGTTTCGATTTTAGAATACACAGCCAGAAAAAGTGGTGTTATAGAGATGATTTTAAATTAAAATATTCATAATTTTCTCTAATTAGTTTATTTAATAAACAGCAGAATATTGTTTTCTAAACAGCAGAATATTAAAATTTACAGATATAAATAAATGCTACCCAAACTAATATATATTTTGCTTAAATAATTTTGTTTACCTTTTTTGAATTGCAAATGGAATAATTTTTGAATTACAAATTTCAAATGGTGTCTTTTGAATTTCATATGATGTCTTTTGAATTACAAATTACGGCTTTTGAATTTCAAATGTTGTCTTTAGAATTACAAATGATGAGTTTTGAATATCAATTGACATTTTTTGAATTTCAAGTGGAATTTTTGAATTTCAAATGACATTTTTTGAATTTCAAATGGAATTTTTGAATTTCAGTTGATATTTTTAGAATTTCAAGTGATGTCTTTTGAATTACAATTGAAAAATGTGTAGTAGTTTTGTTACATATGTTGGCGTGTACTTTTGATATTTAAAATTAGTTTAGACTCTATATGATTTTTTGTTTACTCTAAATTATTATATATGATTTCATAAATTTTCAGTATATTCAGTATATTTATATATATATATATATTTATACCACATCCACAAGAGGTTCACATCTGAAGATCATCAACATATCGATACAGATTTTGAAGTTCTAAATAATTTCGTAAGTTGTTGCCTCAAACTAATCATCTTGTATCTATCTGTACGTACATTCTTCTAAAATTTAAAATATTTTTGTTTTGAACAACCTTAGAACTTGTAAAATTGCGGTTGGTTAAGCGTAATTATATGTTTTTTTTTATAAAAAAAGTATAGATTTCTAAAATTTCATACATTCGTATATAGTAAGAAGGCGTTAAGTTCGGCCGGGCCGAATCTTATACACCCTCCACCACGGAGTGCATTCCACAGTATTACCAGCAGATTAAATGATGTCGACTGTACATAGAAGCACAGTACCATATTACGAAAATTGCGATATTTTTATGAACATTACTATATTCGTTTACTATTTCAAACTATAATGTATACTTATGCGCACTGTTTAAAATCGACTACTATATATAAATAAAATGCTGAAATTGTGAAAGTGAACATGCCTAAATATTAGGCGATTGTCAGTCGCCATTAGAAAGAAGCATTTTCAAATACAGACAAAGTGATAAGAAAAGCATACATTTTAAAGATATCCCCATTCCCCATATCCCCAGATTCGCCCCATTCCCCCACCAAATGTACAAATCTCGAAAAAACCCTTTTTTCGAGTCTCCATAGTCAGAATGTATATACCGAATTTCATGATTTAATCTTCAGCGGTTTGGAAGGTCCCATTTTGTCCCTCTTTTTCAATTATATCCCTTAAAAGTACGAATTTCGAAAAATCCCTCTATTTTATGCAATTGAGGGATGTACACACCGAATTTCATGATTCTAGCTGTTGTCGTATCATTGGTACCGTATTTTATCCATTTTTGTCCCATTTCTTTGTGGTGCTTCCAAGCTACAAGAGGAATGTCCGCAACAAATTTCAAATGCATGAAAATCAGAAATTTAATTAATAAGCCAAGGCTACCAATATTTGTATACTATGTATATATAAAGGAAATAATACTTCAATTCATAAAGTAAATATAATACAGCAATCATAAATACCCTAAATATTGGGGGATTTACAGCTACAGTCGTTTGGTTGGTTGTATTTCCATCCTATTTTAATTTCAAAAGTATAAATTTTGAAAATACCTTATCTCTCACGTACGCAGTATAAGACAACTTCATGATTCTACCATTTTTTGTCGTAAAAGCAACAAAATAATGTACCAATTTGTAAAAAAATAGTTTACGTGGCTATGCAGTCAGAGGAATGCATACACCGAATTCCATGATTCTATCAGCGGCCATTTTTTGGTACCATTTTATCCCCTTTTTCCAATTTTGCCCCCCCCCCCCCCATGAGTACGACTATCTAAACTCTGTTTATTTTACTATCTACATAATTAGAGGGATGTACACACCGAATTTCATCATTCTAGCTGTGTTCGTTTAGTTGGTACTATTTTATCCCCTGTAGCCATTGTATCCCTTGAAAGTACGAATTTGGAAAAAACGTTTTATTTTTCGTGTCTACGAAGTCAGAGGAATGTATACTCCGAATTTTATGATTCTAGCTGCTGTCATTTGGTAGGTACTATTTTTATGCCCTTTTTCCATTTGAACCCCAAAAAGTACGAATTTTGGAAAGTTCTTTTATTTTACGTGTCTACGCAATCAGAGGAATGTATACATCGAATTTAATTATTCTAGGTGCAGTCGTTAGGTTGGTACTATTTTTATCCCTCTATCCCCATTTAACCCCTTAAATGTACGAATTTAGAAAAAATACTTTTATATTATGTATCTACTCTATTAGAGAAATGTACACACCAAATTTCGTGTTTCTATCTGTTGTCGTTTGATAGGTACCATTTTTATCCCCTTTTGTCCCATGTCGCCCCCTACAAATAAAAAACACTCTATGGTGCCCTTTTATGCTATAAAGGGAATGCGCATTGCAAATATCAAGTAAATACAAGCTAATATGTTCAAAAAACAGGCTGAAATACTCTAAATATTAGTGGTATTTTCAGTCCTTTTGAGGGAAAAATTTTTTCCCTTTGGTCCGATTTCGCCCACTTTCAATCCCAACCGATCTACAACATCGGAAAACATTTAGGAAAAATTTGAACCTCCTAGCTCATTTCGTTCGGCCGCTATCGTGCTTTCAACAGACAGGCAGACGGGCATGGCTATATTGTGTTAGAATTTTACCACGACCCAGAATATATATACTTTATGGGGTCTCCGATGAATATTTAAAGTTGTTACAAACGGAATGACAAAGTGAATATACCCCCATCCTGGAGGTGGAGGGTATAAAAAGCATATATATTTGTCTTTTTTAATAAAAAGAGGTTTAAAACAAAACTGAATCATTTCATTTCTATTGTTCCTGAACTCATTCAGTACCAGGAATCGGAATTGTGCTACAAGTTGAGACACCATATTTAGATAGTTTTGAAATTAGCACATGCTTCCTCCTTGGCATTACTTTTTATTTGCGTATTTTAATGTTATTAAAAAGAACTTTATAAACAACTTCTTCATGAGCTGAAAATCATCACACACTGCAACTTCGGAATGACTTTATATGTACATTTGTTGATGCAATTTAAAAGAACTTCTTCCAAAGTACATTTTCAGCGTATACAGCTTCTTTCAACGAATTTAAAATGTTATTCCTTTGGAAATTCTTCCATTTTTTTAGCTGGGGAATATATAGAAAGATCTTCCTTTTGTATGTTACAAATATGTACATAAAGTCTGTGACATAGTGTAGTACACTCGACCTATTGCGCATGCTTTCACAAACACTCTAGGATCGCTGAGCTGTTCTGTAAGTAAACATACATATCATGACGAGTTCAAAGAAGCGTATGAAAAACATGCAAACTTATGATGAGGAGTTAAAAGAAGCGTATGAATTTGTCCTGTCACCTTACTAGGTGACATAATTGCGCTATGGAGTATATTCTGAAATTATGCTATGCCATGAAATATGAATATCTTAAAGAAGAAAACCAGCCAAATATGAAAATTTAATTCGTAAAAATCAAGTTCTGGAAAAATATAGCTAAATGTTTGGAATAAGAACATAATGGCAAAACTACAAGCGGTTTTTTTGTGATCCCGAAACTTCATCTGCTGCATCTGGAATACGAAGCAATCAAGGGTATGGATGTGTTCTCAAAGAACTTTCCTGGCACCGGACTTACTAAAATCACTCGCTCAGCGGTATAGTTAATTCTGGTAATTTTTCACAGATTGTACGCGTTTTAAGGTTAAAGCCGGCGGGGTCGACTGTATGATACCCTCCACTCTCCACCCCATTACAACGATTTTATTATGAACAATCATTAAATTCGATATCTAAATATTGTTATTTATACACCAAATGACTAGTTGGAAAAATTTAACTTATTGTGTTAAATTGACCGGATTTAATTATTACAAAGTAATTTAGCAAAATCGTGCGTCCTTGACTCTCAAAGTTATATTGTTGATTACCAGAATAGATGGACTTAGCTAAATCGACTCTGAAAACAAGTAAGTAAGCTTCAGTCGGCCAAACCGACTTATGTATACCCTCACTCTCAGAGAAAATATATAGGGAATTTTAAGGAATACAATTTTATATAGGGCGGTATATTTTGTGTGGAAGGAGCTAGGAGGTTCTTGTCATATGATCCCAGCTTCCACGATTATAAAACAATTGTAACAAGTAAGAAGGCGTTAAGTTCGGCCGGGCCGAATCTTATATACCCTCCACCACGGAGTGCATTCCACAGTATTACCAGCAGATTAAAAGATGTCGACTTTACATAGAAGCACAGTACCATATTAAGAAAATTGTGATATTTGTATGCACATTACTATATTTGTTTACTATTTCAAACTATAATGTATACTTATGCGCACTGTTTAATATCGACTACTATATATAAATAAAATGCTGAAATTGTGAAAGTGAACATGTCTAAATATTAGGCGATTGTCAGTCGCTATTAGAAAGAAGCATTTTCAGATACAGACAAAGTGATAAGAAAAGTATAAATTTTAAAGATATCCCCATTCGCCCCATTCTCCGCCCAAATGTACAAATTTCGAAAAACCCCTTTTTCGAGTCTTCATAGTCAGAATGTATACACCGAATTTCATGATTTCAACTTCAGCGGTTTGGTAGGTCCCATTTTTATCCCTCTTTTTAATTATATCCCTTAAAAGTACGAATTTCGAAAAATCCCTCTATTTGACGTGTCTATGCAATTAGAGGGATGTACACACCGAATTTCATGATTCTAGCTGTTGTCGTATCATTGGTACCATATTTTATCCCTTTTTGTCCCATTTCGCCCGCTACAACTTTTATTTTGATTGTGGTGCTTCCAAGCTACAAAAGGAATATCCGCAACAAATTTTAACTGCATGAAAATAAGAAATTTAATTAATAAGCCAAGTCTACCAATATTTGTATACTATATATATAATGGATATAATACTTCAATTCATAAAGTAAATATAAGGGAGCAATCATAAATACCCTAAATATTGGGGGATAGAGAGTGTACTTTCAGCTACAGTCGTTTGGTTTGTTGTATTTCCATCCTATTTTAATTTCAAAAGTATAAATTTTGAAAATACCTTATCTCTCACGTACGCAGTATAAGACAACTTCATGATTCTACCATTTTTTGTCGTAAAAGCAACAAAATAAAGTACGAACTTGGAAAAAAAAATATTTTACGTGGCTATGCAGTCAGAGGAATGTATACACCGAATTCCATGATTCTATCAGCGGCCATTTTGTTGGTACCATTTTTATCCCCTTTTTCCAATTTTGCCCCCTCAAGAGTACGACTATCTAAAATCTCTTTATTTTACGTATCTACAAAATTAGAGGGACGTACTCACAGAATTTCATCATTCTAGCTGTATTCGTTTAGTTGGTACTATTTTTATCCCCTGTAGCCATTGTATCCATTGAAAGTACGAATTTGGAAAAAACGTTTTATTTTTCGTGTCTACGCAGTCAGAAGAATGTATACTCCGAATTTCATGATTCTAGCTGCTGTCATTTGGTAGGTACTATTTTTATCCCCTTTTTCTATTTGAACCCCAAAAAGTACGAATTTTGGAAATTTATTTTATTTTACGTGTCTACGCCATCAGAGGAATGTATATATCGAATTTCATTATTCTAGGTGCAGCCGTTAGGTGGGTACTATTTTTATCCCTCTATCCCAATTTAACCCCTTAAAAGTACGAATTTAGAAAAAACACTTTTATATTATGTATCTACTCTATTAGAGGAATGTACACGCCAAATTTCGTGTTTCTATCTGTTGTCGCCCCCTATAAATAAAAATCACTCTATGGTGTCCTTTTATGCTACAAAGGGAATGCGCATTGCAAATATCGAGTAAATACAAACTAATATGTTTAAAAAACATGCTGAAATACTGTAAATATTAGGGATATTTTCAGTCCTTGTGAGAGAAAAGATTTTCCCTCTGGGCCGATTTCGCCCACTTCCAATCCCAACCGATCTACAACCATAAGATACATTTAGGGAAAATTTGAACCTCCTACCCAATTTCGTTCGGAAGCTAGCGTGCTTTCAACAGACAGACAGACGGACATGGCTATATCATCTTAGAATTTTACCACGACCCAGAATATATATACTTTATGGGGTCTCCGATGAATATTTCAAGGTGTTACAAACGGAATGACAAAGTGAATATACCCCCATCCTGGAGGTGGAGGGTAAAGTGATTATAAAATGTTTTTTAAATATCAAATTGCAAAAGATGTTCATCTTATATCGGTTTTATTGTGACAAAAGTTTATGCCACTTTGTGTGGGAGGTACCAGAAGGGGTGTGACAATATCTCCCATATTCCATGCGAATGTAACCACTGTTAAAACATTGCCAGATATGGAATTTTACAGTATTCCGATCATCAGCATAGAAATTATAACAGCTTTATTTTTACGTAGTTTTGCGTGATTTGTGTTGGAGGTACTGGAAGGGACGGTCATATTTCATTATAAAAACATTATTAAACACCAAAATATACCTGATTCGGAATATCCGTGTGGAAGTTATGTGGATTTTAATTTAACATTGGAATATGGGCTATTTGTGTGGAAGGTACCAGAAGGGGAGTGGTAATTTCGATCATCTTCGAACTTAAACTAAGTTTGGGAAAAATATTACCATGTGCAAAGTTTGAATTGATTTCTTAACTCCTTTCGAGACTAATCGTGGACACCAGCCAGACGGACGGACATGTCTCAAACAACTTAAAAAGTCGTGAAACGGATTTGGTACAAACATACTTAGGTCTTATGTCACTCCTTCAATGCGTTACACTTTTTCTCTGTCCCAAATGATATATACCCTCCTACTCTGTAGAGTGAGGGTATAAATATACAACGTCGATCGGTGTAATAAGCGATAATACCGTCACAAAAATTAACACTAGCAAATCGCTTAGGGACGAAATATTTTGCAAATCAGAAATAGTGGAGAGTGTTTTTTATTGTTGGCCCAGTTTAATATATATGTATTTGTTCAAAAAAAAACATGTAAAGTACATTTTTATTATCGATGTTTAAACATTAAGTTTGGTTATATTTGCAGCTACTACGAGCGAACACATAACTTTGAGTTATTGCAAGTTTTCCCAAACTTATGAGTTGCACAAATTATGTTGTCCCTGCAACATTCTCTTTTGAACTATCATAATTCTTAAAAACACATAAGTCTGCGTTGTGATGAGTTGATTTTGGAAATGCAACATATGGTTGGAAATAATGTTAGTTTTGGTGGTGGAAATTCTTGCAGCAATTTAATGCGTGTTTAATATTTCTTTTCTACAAAAAACAACACATTCTCTAGTGATGTCAGCGCATATTGTTGCGGATGATTAATATTTCAGTACAGACACTACGTCAATCATTCGACCAATGAAGTCGATAAAGATATTATTGGCAATGTTATTTCAAATAAATACTCGCGCATTTGTAAAATGACTAATGTTGATGTTTTCCCTTACACATTGAAGGTCAATTTGTAAAATTTTTGTAATTTAACTTGATCTGCTTTGAAAAGTTTTCATTATTATTCAAGTCAACGGATATAAACAATGCGGTGGATTCACCAAACCGTTGCTTTACGCTAAATTGGTTTCCTTTAGTGTTACCCTACCATCCTGAATGACAGGGCACATCCGCTGGAATCATGCGCTTCGTCGAAATATTTTCTCACGAGAGACATAATGTAAATGGGTTTGTCTCCAACAACAAACTGCTTGGCACGGCACATAGCTGAATTGACACGAAACAATTTTCGAAATGAAACGAAAAGGAATACAATGGAATAAAATTTATTTCAAACTGGTGAAGACATACAGTCAGTTGCTCCCTGCAGCACGTATCAACTAGTCAGTAGATAATTACGGACACTTTTTGTTTTAACTAAAATTTATAAAGAAGATATAGAACGTAATATTAAAAAAACCTTACCGGACCGCCCTAAATGTAGACATGTTTAAAAATAATTAAAATTAAGGAAAATAATTAAATTAAGAAATCTATCTTTCTATATGTATATGAAATATAAATTGTAAAATTATGTAACTGTGCATTTATTTGTAACAGGCAAAATAGTTCCAACATTTATTATACAGGGTTTTCCAACAAGAGGTGTTATCTTGGTATTCAAAGAAAAATGTAATTTTTGAGATAAATGATCTGATGTTTATTTCATAACATCAGCCAAATGGCCACCACGACCACGCTTACAGGACCATATCCTCATCATGAAATTTTCCATAACCAAATCGCAAAGTGGCTGCCCTCACGAATTCTTTGAGGGTTTGAATCGACGCTGGGCTGTTGGCGTAGACCTAATCTTTCACGTGGCCCCAAAGGAAGAAGTCGCAAGGTGTTAAATCACAAGATCTCGGTGGCCAATTGTGATCACCGAGAGATAACACGATCCGGAAACTTTTCCCGTAAAAGAGCAATGATTTCGTTGCTTGTGTGGCACGTAGCGCCGTCTTCTTGAAAGTAAACCTTGTCCAGATCAATACCATCCAACTCCGATCATAAAAAATCATTAATCATCTCTCGATAGCGCAATCCATTCACCGTAACTGTTGATCCAACCTAATTTTCGAAAAAGTAAGGTCAAATGATTCCGACGACCATAAACCACACCAAACAGTCACACGACGAGGGTGGAGAGGCTTCTCAACAATAACTCTAGGGTTTTCCGAGCCCCAGCTGCGATAATTTTGCTTGTTGACGTAGCCACCGAGGTGGAAATGGGCCTCATCAGTCAAGATGATTTTTCGATGGAATTCCGGATAATTTTCATTCATGAATTTTAATAATTTCAATGCGTTGTTGAAGCGTGTATCGTTCCATTTTTAGTAATGCTTTTAGTGACAGCTACCGAAATACCGCAATCGCAATTGTTGTCAATCCAAATGAAATATTGCACAACGGACTTTTTCGGTATCAATATGGCTGGATTTAAAACAAATTGATTCAGATTTACATATAAAGAGTGATTTTTTTGAGGTTAGGATTTTCATGCATTAGTATTTGACAGATCACGTGGGATTTCAGACATGGTGTCAAAGAGAAAGATGCTCAGTATGCTTTGACATTTCATCATGAATAGACTTACTAACAAGCAACGCTTGCAAATCATTGAATTTTATTATCAAAATGCGTGCTCTGTTAAGAAAGTTCAGAAAGAAAGAAAATGTGTTCAGCGACGAAGCTCATTTTTGGCTCAATGGGTACGTAAATAGGCAGAATTGTCGATTTTGGAGTGAATATCAGCCAGAAGCATTGCAAGAGCTACCAATGCATCCAGAAAAAGTCACAGTTTGGTGCGGTTTATGGGCTGGTGGCATCATTGGACCGTACTTCTTCAAAGATGATGCGAATCGTAACGTAACTGTGAATGGTGAGCGCTACCGTGAGATGATATCCAACTTTTTTTTGCCCAAAATGGAAGAACTGAACTTGGTTGACATGTGGTTTCAACAAGATGGCGCTACATGCCACACAGCTCGCGATTCTATGGTCATTTTGAGGGAAAACTTCGGAGAACAATTCATCTCAAGAAATGGACCGGTAAGTTGGCCACCAAGATCATGCGATTTGACGCCTTTAGACTATTTTTTGTGGGGCTACGTCAAGTCTAAAGTCTACAGAAATAAGCCAGCAACTATTCCAGCTTTGGAAGACAACATTTCCGAAGAAATTCGGGCCATTCCGGCCGAAATGCTCGAAAAAGTTGCCCAAAATTGGACTTTCCGAATGGACCACCTAAGACGCAGCCGCGGTCAACATTTAAATGAAATTATCTTCAAAAAGTAAATGTCATGGACCAATCTAACGTTTCAAATAAAGAACCGATGAGATTTTGCAAATTTTATGCGTTTTTTTTTTAAAAAAAGTTATCAAGCTCTTAAAAAATCACCCTTTATGTAGCCCAATACAAATGCCATTACATTAATTTGGCAAAATATGTTCCCCCAGAAATATCTAGGGTGAAATGGGGTCACATGTGCATATATAATATATCCGGAACATGTATATAAATCAAGATTTCACTTTTAAAGCTATAGAAACTAAATATTTCAACCGATTGTGATGTAATACAGGAGGGTGATTTCACGTAAAGTGACCCTTTTTTCGACAAATTTTCAAAATCAATTTATAATTAACAACAAGTAAGGAAAGGCTAAAGTCGGACGGGGCCGACTATATGATACACTCCACTTTCTATCGGAATACAATTCAATTCAGTAAAAAAGTGAAACGAGAAAGTTTTTTGTATGTTTCCTAATCACAGGCTAATATGACCTGGTCCAATTTGTCAAATCGAGAATAATATTTCTATCTGGGCTATATCCAAACAAGTGACTACCTTTCACAACAAGTTCTTCTAGTTGAAGTATAACGTGTTATGCTTAATTTTAAGAAATTCTCTGAAAATACGCGGTTTCTGGGGGAACGATGAGAATGAGAGCTATATGTAAATCTGAACCGATGTGACCCATTTTCACCATAGGTGTTCCTAGTTTAAATATAAGGTGTTTTGCGAATTTAGAAGAAAGTCTGTTAAAATATGTGGATTCTAGAGCGGAAAAATTCAAATTGGTAGCGAAATTTGTATGGGAGCTATATATAAATCTGAACCGATTTAACACATTTTTACCACAAGTGTTTCCAGTTGAAATATAAGGTGTTTTGCGAATTTAGAGGAAAATCTGTTAAAATATGTGGATTCTAAAGCGGAAAAATCAAATTGGCAACGAAATTTGTATGGGAGCTATATATAAATTTCAACCGATCTAACACATTTTTACCACAGGTATAGTTGAACTATAAGATATTTTGCCAATTTTTAAGAAAATCTGTTGAAATATGTGGTATCTAGAGTGAAAAGGGTCAAATCGGGAGTGAAATTCGTATGGGGGCTATATCTAAATCTGAACCGATTTTCTTCAAATTAAATATCGTCCGTCCTTGTCCCGAAAAACTTCGTTGTGCAAAGTTTCGTTTGGTTGTGGCTACAATTGCGACCTGTATCGTGATTACAGCAATAGATGGACAGACGGACATTGCTAAATCAGAAAGTGCTTCTAAGCCGATCTGTATAATTAACAATGGGTCTATCTCCCTTCCATTGGGAAGACATAATGCTCTCGTGGAGTGTATAAAACACCGATAAACGCTCGTAATGTTTATTCTTGACATAATACTTATTTTTGATTATATTTCAAAAAAATAATGTCAATAATCGCTCTGATCATTTCCTTTTCCAGATATAGACTGGTGTCGTAACAGAATGTCCGTCAAAATATCACGCCCGTTACAATTTAAATATCCTATATTACCTATATTCACAAAGCGATGTCGGTAACGAATACTTTTGAAGAAAGTGCATGAACTACTCTTTCGATTAGCAAAAATGAATAAAGTCATGTAATGGAAGAACATTACAGAATTCAAGAAAATAAGTAAAAGCTCAATATTTTCTTCAAAGCTAAGGTCACACCCGTGACTTTCTAGTTTGTTGCATATCTCCAATATTTAAAACGCTAAGACATATTTATATTTGCAATAATATTCCGATTAACCTGACGTTTTCAATTGGCAATATAGTAAGAATCTCATTCAATGAATATGGGAGATATTTAAACATATTTAAGGAAAAGTGTTACACCCGTTCCTATGGAATCACCCAGGACAATACGTCATCTTTCACCCACAATATCAAGCATGGAAAAGGGGGGGATCGACTATATGATTCAATTCACTTTCTACCCCAATACAATTCCATTCGGTGTTCTAATGTGACCCTCTTCATATATATTTATATTTCCAGGTAAATGTAAGGTTTTCTGTCAAATTAGATCAAAATCTATAAAGGTATGGGGTTTCTAGAGAGGTCACGATACATGTTTTTATTTGAAATATAAGCCATATCTGGGCTATATCTGATTCTGACTCGATCTGACCCATTTTCACCACAGGTGTTGCTGGTAAGTATATAAGGTGTTGTGCGTAATTTGAAAAATTGGAAGCGACATTTGTTTGGGGGCTATATCTAAATCGGAACCGATTTATTACAAATTAAATAGTATCCGTCCTTGGCCAGCAGTGCCAATTTTTTAAGGATCGGACAATATTTGCGACCTGTACTTTGATTACAAGAACAGATGGACAGACAGAAACACGCTGCAGATTTTTAGAGTAACTTCGTAACACACAAGACAAATTAAACCTATTATGTTTAAATTTAAACATCAAATGCATAAAATTAAACATTGAAAGTTAAATGTTTTTGTACCCTACACCACTTCAGATTTAGATATAGCCCCCATACAAATGTCGCTCCCGATTTGACTTTTGCCGTTTTAGAAACCACATATTGTACTCGATTTTCTTTAAATCTTATAATCCAACTCGAAACACCTATGCAAAAAATCGGTTCAGATTTAGATATACCCCCCATACAAATGTCGCTCCCGATTTGACATTTTCCGCTCTAGAAACCACATATTGTACCCGATTAGATATAGCCCCCATACAAATGTCGCTCCCTATTTGACTTTTTCCGCTCTAAAATCCACATATTGTACCCGTTTTTCTTTAAAATTTGCACAACATCTTATAATCCAACTAAAAACCTATGATGAAAGTGGGTAAGATCGGTTCAGATTTAGAGATAGCCCTCATACAAATGTTGCTCCCGAATGTTTAACCTATTTTGGTCTAACTTTACATATTATATTTCACCAATAAACATGCATACATATGTCCTTTCCGATTTAACATTTTTTACCAAACACATACATTTACAGGATGCAGAATTCCTTCCCGATTTCACTTTTTTACCGAATTGAATTGTAATGAGATAGAAAGTCCGTCCGTCTTTAGCCCTTCCTTACTTTTCTGTGAGATGCCCATATGTCCATACTTTGGTATAACCCAAATGTGGCCTCATTCTGATCTATTACAGCTCTAGAAACTACATCTTACATCGGATCTTCATCAAATTTTACAGATCATGATATTTTTCAACTAGGAATACCTACCGTGAATGAGAAATATATAGGCCCGTGTTTGGACCAGGCCCAAAATGTTGTTATGTCGGTCCGATTCATCCTATTACTACTGTATAATTTGTATTTGTCTGTCTGATAATTGGATCAATTGCCATATTATTAACCATATTCGTTAAATATGACTAAAGATGAATTTATAGTAATTGTATAATTTATATGAACTACATAAAATTGCTTCCATAAAATACCTGGGTTTAGTAATCAAAGCGAGGTACATACGCAGGGAGTGGTGCAGGGTATTATACAGTCGGCCCCGCCCGACTTTAGCCTTTCCTTACTTGTTTTTTTATTTTATTTCATACGTCTGATGTTTAAGTTTAGACATATATTTATGTATTTATATATAAATATTGAGTTTTAGTATAATATAAATCATTTTGATGTTGAAAATTCGACATTTAATATGTAAGTTTGAACATAGAATGATTAATACTAAATCATTGAATGTGTAAAGTTACATTGCTTGAACTTTTTTAATGTGTAATTTTAAATAACCACAGTGGCTACATTTTCGAAAATGCTTAGTACCATTTTGTTCTGAAAACGTAAGAGTATGATATCTGCAAATTTGAAAGTATAAATCGATTTTCCTTGCTTATATTATATTTGTTTGTTCTTTATATGTTATATAACAAACAATTTTGGATTTACTGTTAAATTTGAACTGTATGTAAATACTCAAAACTTTTTTTTCAATGTGACAGCTAAAAACTCATATTTTTTGGAAACATTTTGTAAGATGTGTTATGAAAAATAAATAGAAGGAATCAATACCTTTCGAATGATGTCTAAATGATGCGTATCGGACAAAAATTACATCACTGACTCCATGTTTGTAAAATAATTTAATACAGGAAATGGATTTTCAGTGCAAAAATGTTCAAACGGTTTTTACAAAAATGAGCGCTGCGGTGTCAATTTCTAACGATGTTCACGATTTACGCATCATTCGAAAGGTCTTGCAGCTATTTATTTAATATAATATTTATATAATAGTATAATAATTATATTTTTATTTATTTAATATTAACACCAAATATGAAAAACACAAAAAAATACTATAAAGGTCCAATTATTGGACCAATAAGTAACTCTAAGACGAGAATCAAAATTTATATTTAAAGTGCTTCCGAGGGTCTATCAATTCAAAAAAAAAATGGACAAATAAGCAAAGTAAAAAAAATTACAACATTTTTAATTTTATTGTGTAAATAATGGCAAGAATGTGCGAAGAAATATGTAAAAGTATCTACTGAATTCCCGCGGGATTCCCGTACAAATTTCCCGGGATACGGGAAATGAAAAATATGCGAATTCCCGGGAATTTTCCCGCGGGAAATCCCGGAATGCAAACTCTAGTTCAAATCAAATACTGATTGCAGACCGAAATAAAACAAACGAAACAATTACAACAAATGAGCGTTGGCACGGCAGATGTATTGCTGGGTAAGTATTACCCCAGCGGAGGAATTTACAAGGCCTTCCCAATTTTAGGCATGTGGAAGGTCTTATATGGTAATGTCTCCCATTTATAAGGCCTGCTAAGCCATGATATATTATCTGTTGTAGGCCTTCTACAGTCAGGGATGTCAGAAGACCTTATAAGCCCTTCTAAAAGTATACATTCACATTCTCACTCGTTGTTTCAAAGGAGTAATTCGATGTGATTCGATCACAAAAATACTTTTCAATATGGTGAATAAAGATGTAATTCCCGATATTCAAAAATACACATTTGGATGGATCGCACAAAATATATATATATTTTTTGTAATTTCGGCAAATTGCTTCTAGTTTTACAGAGAATTTGCATATGTTAAAAAATATATTTTTATTTTATTTTTCTTATGTATTTGTAAAATGCCAGTATATGGTACTTACTCTACAACAATTATAAACGTGATTGCAGTCGAAATTATATACAGTCTGAGACTAAAGCTCACGTACACTTTTTTAAATTTGGATTTTAAAGAAATTAATTAATTAAATGAATTATTTAATTAAAATTTATATTACACCGTACGACAATTTAAAAAAAGTCGTTATGGAGTTTCTTGGCTCTTTGATTTTTTCATTTCCTAATCCTGTTGCCCCTTCACAGGACCACAAAGTCGCAAACGATAAAATTTAAAAAAAATATTATACTTGATAACTGCATTAGTGCCAAATTAAAGATAAGAATATCTTTTAAAAATACTTCAAATATCGTCATCTATTTCAAGTTTACTCTTTAGTTTTTCTAGTTGATCATATCTTGATTTTTGAGAGACAAAATTTTAAATGGTTGTTCATACTAATGTAATACAGATAGAAGATTAAATTTTAAAGTATTTTTAGCACATATTCCCTTCTTTGATTTGGCATTTATAGGGTGCGAAGAAGTATTAAAAATTATTTTTGAAAAATTTTATCCTTTGTAGTTTTTTTAACGGGCAACAGGATGAGAAAAAAATAAAAACGCATATTAACTCTATTTCACATATAGTTTCAGATGATGGTTCATGTGTAATATGGACAGTCGGCCAGTGTTATATTTCTGAAATGATCAAAAACATGGTTTTGTAATATGTTTCGAAGTGATAGACGTGCACAAGTCTGGTTATGGAAAAATCATCAAAATTGATAAAAGTCGATTAAGGGCAACAATGGCTACACACATATACACCTGTAGCAGGCCTGGATTGTCATGACATGCGAAAGGGCTTCTATGCGAAGACCTTCTACAGGCCTTCATTATAGAAGCCGAATGGAAGGCCTTGCCTCCCAATCTCATGTAATGTTAAATGGAAAGGAGTTGGCAATGTGTCTGGAAGGCCTTCCGAATTCTAAATCAGGCCTATTAAAAGGCCTTCAAGGTCATGATTTCCGCCGCTGGACCTGTATATGCACATACTTACATATGGGCATCTCCCAGTGGCCCGGACGCGACATTCGCACGCCTTAAACTACGCCAAAAACAAGAAAGAAACTGAAAAAGTCGATCAGCCTTTTTAGTGTTCTAAAGCGATTAAAGAGTTCTACATTTTAAAAATATATCGTCAGGATTTATTACAAATTATAACAAAATTACAAACAATTTCACATCGAAACGGACGCGACAAAAAAACAGAAGTACTTTTGAAGGTCTTATAGAAATATATCAAGTTTAGGGATTTTTTGGGAACTTTATTTTTCCATATATACATGTAAATGAAGGTCAGAGGATATATTTTGTTCGTGGATTTATGAAATATGAGAATTATCTCTTAAATTTTTTTAATTAGGTACAGATGGGACAAAAATTTCCGCTCGTAGTAAAAAAATAGTAATTTTCGTTATAACACTTGAAATTTTAATAAAAATAAAAGAGAACAAGTTAACTTCAAGTTTCATAATAAAAAAGATGTCGAAATAAGGAAAAAATAAAGTTAAAAGCTATTAGTGTGGTCTGATTTCATTTTTTTGGTAGACCTTTTTTGGGAGATACCCATATGCAACACAATGAAATTTTTGTAATGTGGCATGTGTGTTTTATTTTTTGTCTGATATTCAGAAAGTGGGTTGTGCTTCTCATTCGTTTGTGAGATTCATTTACTTAAAGAGTCCTAGCACTATGTTGAAAAGTCGCTGCAAAGCACCTGACGAAGGCTTACACAGGTCAGAAAACATGATAGTGGTAGTGTGCAGCCAGATAATAGATGTCGCCATGCCATTTGTAAATATATACAATCCTATTGAATAAGACATTTTTCGAACATGGAACCTTAGTTATTCTAACCGGCATGACGTTATAAGCAATGTCGTTATAAATAATCTCCACAGTATTTTTTACTTTTCGCTTTGAAAGAAAATATTATATTTTTTCTTTCATCTTTGACAAGGAAATATTACACTTTCATATTAAAATAAAGTATTTGTTTGTTTTTATAAATATAACATTTTCAATTATTTATTTTTCAATTTTGAGTAGAAAGGAAGTAGTCTAAGTCATAGCAAAATATTTTTCAAAAAAAGTTTGACATCTACCACCATCATACTAACTGCCACATTAGGAGATATGTAAATTAAAAATCGTATATATTTTATAAATTAGCCCAAAGCTACTACTTTCTTTTTTTTTTTTTGATTTAAAAGATTTGACTGCAAAATTAGTTATTATTATGGTTTTTGGACATAGTTCCGTCTAATGAACTCTTAATACTTAGCTTCCTTATAACGAATCACTCCAGTTCCAACGTTCATAACTTTCGACCGTTTATTGTCTATTTAACAGCGGAACGTTTGTTAGTATTGATTCTCGAAATGGTGTTTTGGTCGGAATCATAGGGATATAACTAACAAGACGTCTTCGCCTTCATTCTTTCCTTTAAGAATTGTTGCTGTTCACAGTGCAAAGGGATTTGATTTTCAACTGGAGATTGCGAGTAGGTAATCTGGTATAGAACGTTTAAATTCTGTCAGATTGTTGTCAACACCATTTTGGCTGGATTCCGTTACTAATCCACCGATTCAATTTTTATTTGGAATAATATTTAGGAACATCCAACCGAGTTTTATTCCAAGGCTTATTGTGCGCCATAGTACACCCTACAATTCTCACAATGGATCGAAACGTTATCCATCTCAGATGGAGTTTAGTCAATTTGCACATTCCTTGCTATGCATGACAGATTATGAATATTTATGTTGCCGATTCAACAGCAACAACAGAGCGTTCGTTAGAATTTATACTCGCAGTTATATTCTTTTTTCGGGTCCCAACTTTTGATTAACTGAGTCATGCATCGGATAGTTGGGAGCTGTCATTCCTAATTGAGATAATATCAATGTCTTAAGTCAATGCCTGATTGTGAATTTTCTCCCTCAGTTTCAAACCTAGACGATCAGACATGTCGTCTTTGTATTTGGTCCATCGGTAGCTAATGGACACATCTTGAGATAATTATAGAAAATTACTTTCGTATTCGATGAACATTTGTCGCAATCAAAACATCGATGGTATAATCCCAATGGATTTCACTGTTTATTGAAACAAATTGTAGTACTCTGGCATTGCGCAGTTGAGCGTCGTTTGGATATAGTCGTCATTATTTCATTACAGTCGAAACTCTCTATAAGAAACTCCCTTTTCTTTATTGCGAATGCGTTTTCATTTTATTTTCAGTATATTTTGATCTCCTTAGAGCGAATCTCCCTATAGCGAATATATCCTTATAACGAAAATTTTTTGCAAAGGGAGAATGCTATGTAACAAAGGGAGAATGATATGACAATCAATAGATCGAATCTGTCGATATTGCTAAACCGCTGCCCATATACGGACAACATTCTTCATTTAAAGGTTACCGTACAATTTTTATACACTCACGAGAGTATTATGTCTTTGTGCATTTGTTTGCAACACCCAAAAGAAAGCGAGATAGACCAATTGTTAAGTATACCGATCGACTTAGAATCACTTTCTGAGTCAAATTACAGGTCGCAATTATAGTCCGATCTTAACAAAAATTGACACAAGTAAGTTTTGTGAATCAAGGACGAACGCTGTTTAATTTGAGGCAAATCGGTTCAGATTTAGATATAGCCCCCATACAAATGTCGCTCCCGATTTGACATTTTCCGCTCTAGACACCACATATTGTACCCAATTTTCTTTGAATTTGGCACAACATCTTATAATCCAACTAGAAACACCTATGCAAAAATTGGATAAGATCGGTTCAGATTTAGATATAGCCCCCATACAAATGTCGCTCCCGATTTGACATTTTCCGCTCTAGAAACGACATATTGTACCCAATTTTCTTTAAATTTGGCACAACATCTTATAATCCAACTATAAATACCTATGCAAAAATTGGATAAAATCGGTTCAGATTTAGATATAGCCCCCATACAAATGTCGCTCCCGATTTGACATTTTCCGCTCTAGAAACGACATGTTATTCCCCATTTCCTTTAAATTTGACAGAACATCTTACAATCCAACTAGAAACACCTATGCAGAAATTGGGTAAGATCGGTTCAGATTTAGATATAGCCCCCATACAAATGTCGCTCCCGATTTGACATTTTCCGCTCTAGAAACGACATATTATACCCGACTTTCTTTAAATTTGACACAATATCTTACAATCCAACTAGAAACACCTATGCAGAAATTGGGTAAGATCGGTTCAGATTTAGATATAGCCCCCATTCAAATGTCGCTCCCGATTTGACATTTTCCGCTCTAGAAACCACATATTATACCCAATTTTCTTTAAATTTGGCACAGCATCTTAAAATCCAACTAGAAACACATATGTAAAAATTGGATAAGATCGGTTCAGATTTATATATAGCCCCCATACAAATGTCGCTCCCGATTTGACATTTTCCGCTCTAGAAACGACATATTGTACCCGATTTTCGTTAAATTTGACACAACATCTTACAATCCAACTATACCTATGCAGAAAGTGAGTAAGATCGGTTCAGATTTAGATATAGCCCCCATACAAATGTCGCTCCCGATTTGACATTTTCTGCTCTAGAAACCACATATTGTACCCGATTTTCTTTAAATTTGGCACAACATCTTATAATTCAACTTGAAACACCTATGCAAACATTGGGTAAGATCGGTTCAGATTTAGATATAGCCCCAAACAAATGTGGCTCCCGATTTGACTTTTGCCGCTTTAGAAACCACATATTGTACTCGATTTTCTTTAAATTTGGCACAACAGCTTTTAATCCAAGGAGAAAACCTATAGTGAAAGTGGCTAAAATCGGTTCAGAGTTAGATATAGCGCAAATACAAATATTGCCCCCAAATGTTCAACCGATTATGGCCAAACTATACATATTATATTTCACCTATTTCGTTCCAGATTTCAATATACCCCCATACAAATGTCCTTTCCGATTTAACATTTTTTGTGAAACACATACATTTACAGGATACAAAATACTTCCCGTTTTCAGTTTTTCACCGAATTAAATTGTATTCGGATTGAAAGTGGAGTGTATCATAGAGTCGGCCCCGCCCGACTTTAGCCTTTCCTTACTTATTTTAAAATTAAAACAACCTACCAAATAATGCGCTTGCTTTTCTTGAAGGGTGGAAAATAAATAAAAAGTATAAAATGGCGCATTTTTTCTGTACAACGAATTTTCCATATAGCGAAGTAATTATCAGGTCCCTTGGAATTCGTTATAGAGAGTTTCGACTGTATATCATTAAAAAACTGGCCGATGTTGTAGACGATAGTCGATCTGCTTGTTGTACTGAGTTATCCGCTTTAAATACTTATCATATGCAATGGGATCGAAAGACGATAGTAAACACGAATCATTAAAAAGATCGTTCCTATCGCCGATTACCATAAACGTGCATAAAATATTGCGAATTTTTGCAATTTGTCCGAATTTTTGTACTTTTCTTTATAATAACCTTAATTTTTGTGTATTAAAAACTTTCGCATAACGAACAGAAAAAAGAAAAGAATTTCGCATATCCATTGCTTAAATTGAGACTTACAATCTTGAGTTGATTCAAAAATCCCATATAAAAAGGCATTTTCAATGTTTTTTTACGAATTTTCAAAAGTTTTTTATCTTAAAACCTAGTTCGGATTACTACGAACAGTTTGTAACAACAATCAGCCAAATCGGTTTAGCCGTTCTCAAGTGAAGCGATTACCAACGAACAACATTTCATTTTAGACAACGTGCAGAATTATCTGCCTTAACAAATCTGAAGATTTGGTTTGCTGGGTGGATGCTCATCTGGTAAAATACCTTTGTCCGTACATTTATGTCCCAAAGTGTGATTTCACCTTGGAAAATGACTTTTATGTTGTATTTATAAACACATGGATAAATATGAAATACCGGCTAAGAACTTTTGAAAATGTTCAAATGTTCCCGAAAATGTTGCAAGGCATTTGGAAAACTTTGTTTATTTTCTGGCAAAGCAAAGTTGTTGTCGTGGTATGCGCTTTTTATCTGTAGTCGTTTCTATTTGGTGAGAGAGTTTGTACATTAGGGATGTTTTTACTGTTATCTATTAATTATTGTACTTTTCCACATGTTGGTCAAAATTTGTTTCCAACAACCATATTTGTACATTAGACAGATTTAATTTTTTAGGTGTTACATTTTCAGATATTTTCGATTTTTCATTTAGGGATGCAAAAATTACCGAATATATACAGAAGTGGTCCAAAAGAGTAAATTGAATGTTATTTAAGATAAGTGGATTGAATGTCATTTACACTTTCTTTTGTGTATTGAAATATAAATATTGCATATTTGTACAAATAATGTTAGTAAACATCATTATATTACAACGGCAAGCATGCATTTTTCAGTACCATTTACGGCGTTTTAATATATAAATAAATATCATTGAAAAGGTATTACCATAGAGCTACCCCTAGAATCTTATTTGTCTACAAAAATATGTTTACTTTTATAAAAAAATAATGTTTATTTATTTTCTGTGTTTTTTGATCGAATGAATAGTATTTGTGTTTATGGGCAAGTGCCGAGAATTTTCAAAAAGATCCACAAAAATTCGTTTTTCTAAGAAAAAGTCGCACATAAAGTTTCATTAAGGGTTTTGTATAAAAAAAGCACAACAATTGAAACAACAATTAACATTGAAAAAATGGCTAACAACCTCATTTTGAAGAAATTCATTACTTGGAATCAGATCTTGTATTTCGGTTTCTAGAACGTTTTTAATTGTAACCTATTATATAGTTAACTAGCTGAACCTCCGCACGCTTCGCCAGGCGGAAAAAAGACGGAAATTAAAATCAAGTTTCATATTGTTTTTTCTTGTGATCGGTAATATTGTACCACTTATAATAAATTTTCTTCCCTAAGATACTAAAAAAATGGATATGTTCCATGGAGAATATTGAAGATCAGAACTTTAGTTTACGGCGAAAAAAGGAAGAATTGTCAAAAATCAAATTGATTTTAGGTTGAGTGTGATTTTCCTCCTTTCCATTACCAAAACTATAAACTTTCTAAACTGGAATTTGAATGTACTACATTCAAAACACATAGAAAGTCAATCAAATTGTTCACTAATCAGACAACACAAAAACTAAAAAATTTATATAATTTCCCTTTTCTTGACTTAAGTCGGCTTTTGACGAATGAATATTTATTTTTTTGTAACATTTCTTTACTATTGTGCTCAAAAAAACAAGGAAAACGTGTAATTTTACAAAATTCAAATAAAAAATTCCCCATCTTTCAAATTTCGCCCATTTGTATTTTGTCTAAACAGGTTACAAATAAATTAACTCACACAACAATATAGGAGTATCGGATTCGAATATACTCTAAAACAGGTTTTAATTTCGAATGGGAAGGGTCACGGCCACTTTCCGCCCAACTGGATCTACTAACACAAATTTTCAGCACTCTAGGTGTTATAGAACTGACAGTATTCGATAATAGGTTTTAACTTTGTATGTGAGATACCACGCCCACTTTTCGAATACCGCCATTTTTGGCACAACTACGCATATTGATGCCAGATGCACTCACACAAAATTTCAGCACTGTAGGTGTCCTAGAACTGACAATATTCAAAATTGGGTTTTAACTTCGTATGGGAGGTGCCACGCCCACTTTTCCAATACCGCCCATTTTTGGCACAATTACATACATTGATGCTAGATGCACTTACACAAAATTTCAGCACTCTAGGTGTCATAGAACTGGCAATAAGTTTTAACTTCGTATGGGAGGTGCCACGCCCACTTTTCCAATACCGCCCATTTTTGGCACAACTACGTACATTGCTGCTAGATGCACTTACACAAAATTTCAGCATTGTAGGTGTCATAGAACTGGCAATAGGTTTTAACTTCGTATGGGAGGTGCCACGCCCACTTTTCCAATACCGCCCATTTTTGGCACAACTACGTACATTGATGCTAGATGCACTTACACAAAATTTCAGCACTGTAGGTGTCATAGAACTGACAATATTCAAAAATAGGTTTTAACTTCGTATGGGAGGTGCCACGCCCACATTTCCAATACCGCTCATTTTTAGCACAACTATGCGAATTGATGCTAGATGCACTTACATAAAATTTCAGCACTTTAGGTGTCATAGAACTGACAATATTCAATAATAGGTTTTAACTTCGTATGGGAGGTGCCACGCCCACTTTTCCAATACAGCCCATTTTTAGCACAACTGTGCAGACTAATAATTAGCGAACTTTCACAAAAATTCAAGACTCTAGCTGCAACAGTACTCCGAATATGCTAATTTATAAAAAACGAATAAAACTCCAATTTGTGTTTGAGGTGCAACGTCCACTGAAAATATCAAAAAATTATAAAGCCTATTTTCACCACCGGTTCAGTATGAACATACTGTGAAAATTTCAAGTAGATCGGTCCAGTAGTTTATGCTGCTATAAATAATAAACAAACAAAGATTCATTTATATATATATATATAGATTTTTCATTAATGATCATGGGATTGTAACAATATTCTTTACATACTCTGGAGTTGCCGACAATTAATATTTTGTATGCCGCTACTTTGTGAGCTTCCGAGGAAATAAAAAAGCCATATTTTCATTTATATTCTTCCCCTTTACTAGGAGTTTTTTAATATTGTTGGTTTGACTTACTAACGAATACCAATAATTGGTGTCCATTCATATAAACTTTAGCCATAGAAGTGGATATATTTGATAACAGCGTCCGACAGTACTTATTAAATTAGATGAAGTGCAGATACACATGAAACTGAAGATGATACGTAAAAAAATTATGGTGGACAAGCATCGATCGGCATGAAGACCTTCAGGTCAATATATAATTTAATCTTTCACTTTCGTTTGACTCGATGCACAACACTTTTTAGGAGCTGTAAGGACTGAGAGCGTTGAACACTTTCCCTGTCTCTGTCTAGCTAAACGCTTTTTCAATATTTATACCATAATCAGTAAAAGAAAACACAATTTGAGTACAATTTAATGTACAAAACTGTTTATATTGTGTATATATTCTTGTTATTGAAGTACAAGTCGCAATTATTATCCAGAACTTGGTACAGCTAATTTTTTCGCATCAATGTCGGACGCTATAAATTTTGATGCACATCAGTTCTGATTTAGATGTATCTTCAATACAAATGTCACTGCCGATTTGACTTTTTCGATCTAGATATTTTAATTTATATTACTATTTTAACCGATATCGTTCAAATTTACCACAACACGTTATATTTCAACTAGAAACATTTATGGTGAAAGTGGGTCACATCTGTTTAGATTTAGGTATAGCTTCCATACAAATGTCGCTCCAGATTTGACTTTTCCGCTCTTGTAACAAAATTTTTTACCCAATTTTGTTCGCTTTTGGCACATAACTTTATAGTGCACCTACAAACAGCTGTAGTTAAATTCGCTGACATCGGTCCATTGCAAATTACTTAAATAATAAGTTTTCGTCATATTCTAAATTCCAGTTGTACAATAAAACTTAATTTATAAGCACACATAAAGAGTGACTATTTATACCCTACCCTACACTTTGTGCATTTGTTTGTAACACCCAAAAGGAAGCGAGATAGTCTAGATTGTTAAGTATACCGATCGACTTAGAATCACTTTTTGAGTCGATTTAGCAATGCCCGTCCGTCCATCTATTCTTGTAATCAAAGTACAAGTCGTAATTGTTGTTAGAACTAAATTAAATTTTGCACAACGAAGTTTTATGAAATAAGGACGATCGCTATTTAATTTGAGGCAAATCGGTTCAGATTCACATACAAATGTTACTCCCGATTTTACTCTATCTGCTCTAGTAACCACATATTTAAACAGATTTTCTTCCAATTTGTCAAAGCAACTTATATTTCAACTAGAAACAGCTCTGGTAAAAATGGTCCAGATCGGCTCAGATTTATATATAGCTCTAATACAAATTTTGCCAATAAATTGATTATTTCCGCTCTAGAAATAGCATATTTGAACAGATTTTCTTCAAATTTGGCAAACCAGCTCATAATTCAACTAAAAACATCTATGACGAAAATGGGACACATCGGTTCAGATTTATATATAGCTCCCATTCAAATGTCTCCTCCGATTTGACTCTTTCCGCTCTAGAACCCACATATTTCAACAAATTTTCTTCAAATTTGGCAAAACAACTTATATTTCAACTAGAAACAACTCTGGTAAAAATGGTCCAGATCGGTTCATATATATAGCTTCAGTGCAAATTTCGCCAACGAACTGATTATTTCCACTCTAGAAATAACATATGGACATTTCCATGATGTCGAACGTGACCGTCGTACACATTTAAAGTGACAAAAAAGTCAAAATAAAACGTTTTTTTGGTTTGACCATATGCTTAACTTATAGCTCTTAATTAACTGTATAAGTGGTGCTAATGTGGATTTTGGGTAATTTTTCGTTTTCAAGATAATCTAAAAAAACCAAGGCATTCGCACGTGACCAAAACAGAAGTCGTTTTCGCGACCAACAATTGAAACGCCGATTTCAGCGAAACCTGTGGCAATATTTCAATGTGACCAATTTTAGAACGTTGTGCACCGATGTCTCTTAAAACTGGCTTTGATTTTATCCGAAAATTATTAATACTTTTTTTGTAATTTAATTTTAAGGTCGGTCGAACGTGACATGACATTTTTGGCACGTGACATTTTTTTCCATCGTGGTATTTATGTTGTTTTTGTTGCACTTTTTACGAAAATTTAATTAATTTATATATTTTTAATCAATAGAAGTATTCAATGTATTTATTCTCACATAATAAGAGTAAACAATAAAATTTTGTTTTTTGTTTTTATTTATTGTTTTGTAAATGTAGCTGATCTTCTTTCAACTTTCACTGTGATTTTTAACTTTCTTTACTTTTTTGGCCTCCGTTTCTTCTCATCTAGATTTAAATAATAAAAGCAAGCATCTTTTACACAAATAAATTATTTATGCAAGAATTTTTTTTTAATTTTTAATTTTCACACTCAAGATCTTTCTGCGTATCTAACGTGACATCGAAATATGCGATAATACAAACCAAAAAGATACAGTTTATAGCAGACGTATAACTCCGTATCCTTTCTTTTTTGACTCTTTGTACTCCTTGAACGATTTTAGACACCAAAAGTCAATGCGTAATGCCTCTATTTAAGAACTTTGATCAAAACAAAACATGCGAAAGAAATATTCATACGAGTAATGTTGCACTTGCGCGACTTTGCATTCGAATATCTCAAGATAGAATATGAATTAATGTACAATTAGTTTATACTAGTTAAATTTGTTTATTTCTCTATGAAAATATGGTAAAAGAAAATGTTTAAAAGAACTTTTAATTTTTTTGTCTTGGTGGACCTTTCTGTGGAAATGCCCATATATTAAAATATTTTCTTCTAAGTCGGCACATCAGCTAATATTTGAAATAGAAACATCCATGGCGAAAGTGAGTCACATCGGTTCAGATTTATATATATTTTAATTCTTTCCGCTCTAGAGACCACATATTTAACAGATTTCCATCAAATTTGGGAAAGCGTCTAATATATCAACTAGAAAACCTATGCTAAAAATGGGTCAGATCGGTTCATATTAATATATAGCTCCCATTCAAAGTTTGCGTTCAAGTTTTCTTATAAATACAGATAGAAGTATATAATTTTTAGTATATTCTTCTCTTATAGCTGTATCGTATATCACCCGGTTCAAATGTAACGACGTTTTTATACCCTACACCACAGGGTATAATGACTAGGTGTAGGGTATCATATAGTCGCCCACGCCCGACTTTAACCTTTCTTTTTACTTGTTTCACAATTTATTTAATAAAATAAATTGAAGCAAAAAACGCGCAACATGTAATTGCGGAATATTGAAGCTAGTACATTGTAATTTAATTAGAAATTCACCATCTTGCGGTATGTTACAGAATTCACATTTAAAACTCCATATATATTTTGAAAATACCTTAAATTTAGATATATTTTTAAAAAATGTTTAAAAATATTTCTACAATACTTTCGTTAAAACATTTCTTTGTAAAATAAATACTCTAAAATAACTGAACTTGAAAATTCCATAATCTAGGTGATACTTTTCTTTAATGGGCAAAAAGATATTAACCTTTAAAATATGTCAATTTGAACTTTTCACAACTGATAGCGTAAATCTCAAAACTTTCTTGACTTTAAGGCAGTTCAACTGGGAAAGTAAACAACACATGTCATTGATATTTTCGTTAGTGATGTTTTTATATTCTTTAATCGTATAATACAAAAATTACAAAAAATTAATTTTAATTTTTGAATTAATCTCCATTTTTGGCGATTTCAACCCTCTGTGCGTCGGTAAGGAAAAGTGTTTCGCGAGTCGCACAGGTTGGTTCTGACAAAGGAGTTAAAAGCCCGTGTTTTGTCTAAGTGAGTCCGCTGCTTGCCTCCTGATTGGTACCACAACCTAACCTAACATAAATATTTTATTCAAGAACAATAAAATACCAGTTTCAAAAGGAATAGGAGAGACTTGTAATCAGAATTTTTTAAATATTTTTATGATTAATTTTAGAATGTTCTACAGTGCTCGAGTGCAATTTCTCCAATCACTTATCGAAACTAATAAAATCCCAGTGGGAAATTCAGTAAAGTAATCTAGAAATATTCCATATAATATAAATAATAACAACTATTTTTTTATATACCCTCCACCATGGATTGCATTCCACAGAGGCTGACAATTTTCGTAGAAGTGCAGTAATATTACAGTAAATATATATATATTTTAATATAGCGAAACCAAAACAAATATTGAAAAAATAATTTTGTAAATAAATACAAAATATTTTTATTATTTCAAACCACGCTTATAAGACAAGGCTACCAATACGTTTACATTTCGAAATAATGCTTCAAGTCAATTCGAAAAATAAGTATTCTTATATTTATATTTTCAAAAAGCTTAAACTAATATTGGTAGATAGTGGAAGCTACAGTTGGTTGTATTTTAATTCTAAAAGTACAAATTTTGAAAATCCGTTATTTCACGTACATAGTGCAAAATAACCTAACCACTTTTTGTCGTAAAAGTAAAAAATACGAATTTGGAAAAATCTTTTTATTTTGCGTGTCTATGCAGTCAAAGGATTGTATACACCGAATTTCATGATTCTAGCTGCGGCCATTTGGTTGGTACCATTTTTATCCCCTTTTTCTTAGTTTACCCCTTTAAGAGTACGACTTTCTAAAATCTCTTTAGTTTACGTGTCTATGCAATTAGAGGTATGCAGGTTATATAACTTCTGCATTTATAAACGGATTTTAAAGTGTGATACATCGATGCTTTTGTCTCGACGAGGCCGATTTTTTTGTCATTGAAGTCATTGAGCTCAAGCATGATTCATGATTTTATGCGAGCTTTAATTTTCTGATATTAGAGTGGTACATTAGGGTAGTAGCAACTGAGATATGATGGGTAAGTACCACAAGGGGGTGCTTGAGCTCTTCAAACTTCTGCAAGTAATACATCCAGTTTTTTCATCATCTTCTAAATACATTGTGCGCTTAATAGGGATCTTGAAAATTGGAGAAACACTTTCCAGTGCCTATGCGGCAAGTAGCGTTACGTGGTTCGGTGGTGGAGCGTGGCACAGTAAAAGTTGCCACATATTATTTTGACTTCAATCTTATTTGTTCTAATAGCATAAATAATGCATACACAACATCATGTTTTATCATAACCAATTGGGTATTTTACCCAGATTACTTGACAAACAATCGGTAAAGTATTTTTTAGAAATATTTTAATTCTACGGTTATGTTTTCATACATCTGGAAATTACAACCTCTTGCGATTACTTAATTTGGTGTGCATTGCGAATTAAATAGACGGACGGACGTAGATAAATAGATTATAAAGCGATTGTAATTCGGCATGATAATTTTTTGATATAGCTGATTTTCTTTGTACGTTATGTTACAAAATTACAAAAGCCCTAATATTCTTTAAATTGGACTTGTTTACAACATAAAAAGCGTTAAAAATAGTATACAGATATATTTGTACCTGTACATCTGTTTGTAAACGCTGTTGTGCACATTTGTTGCAGTTTTCCTGAAGTCCGTGCTTTTGTACACAACCAAGTTTTACATTTTTCCCAGAAGCAAGTACTGTCGAATAGTACAAATGTTTCCAAAAACACTAACGGACATTTGTATACACTTGCATACGTACGTATTATACATGTACATTATACCGGGTCGATTTCTATGGAAAAAACTTTTCGGCATCTAAAATGAATGTTTGGTTTGTTTTTGAATACCCCAACAATATTTCGGCTATATCTTTTGCATTCGAGTAGCTAGGGTGATTTTATAATCATGCTTCTCTTAGAAATGATCGGTGCGTATCCATATGTGGCCAAATTAAACGTATGACAATATTTTTTTCGCATACAACGGTGTCAAAGTGTTCAATCTGTAGCTAATAGTTGGAAACTGATTTGAGATTTTACTGGGTGGTTACACTGGGTGTGACACTGATATTGAGTCATGAAATTGAAATGTTTGCGAAGGATTTGCATTCTTAAAAATTAAGTCCAGTAAAATGTTAAGTAGGTCAGAAAATCAAAAATTGAGTGTTTGATCTGAATGTTAATAAGAACATAGATTTGTTGGTGGTCATTATTTAATTTTACGAAGAGCAATTTTAAGGATATGTAAAAAAGTCGTCAGTATATATGTAAAATAGTTCTAAAAATTAAGCAAACTAACACTGAAAGATGAAATTTGGATATGTACAGTAGGCTGAGTCGCTGTCCATACAAATGGAAAAACAATTTCCAGTCACCCCACGAAAATAAAGTTTGGATTGTTTAATGATGTTTTGCAAAATATTTCGTTCCTACAACAAGCCGTCTGTCAGCTAAACGCTCCTGAAAATACCCCTAAAAATCATGTTTTTCCCGTGTAATTTTTTTTACGTTGCATATTAGTTGAATTTTTTTTTCTGAATTTATAGACCATTGGATACTTTAACTTTAAATATAAATTTTGATTCTTGTCTTAGATTAACTTATTGGTCGAATAATTGGAAATTTATAGTATTTTTGCGTTTTTTAATAGTGACAACTGAACAATTATTCGTATTTGGAGTTATTATTTTAGAGCTTCCAAGGGTCTATTAATCCAGAAAAAAATGTTAGCCAAAAATACAACATAAAAAAATACACGAGAAAAACGTGATTTTTAGAGATGTTTCAGGAGCGTTTAGCTCCCAGAAGGCTTGACCCAGTGACGAAATATTTTACAGATCATCATTAAGCTATCCAATCTTCATTTCTGGAGGGTGACCGCTGCAATTTATTTTCTTGTCCCAGCCTAATGTACAGTGGTACAGTAAGGTCCATAAAATATATTTTAGGATGATGATGCTCTGAAGGATAACGAAGGACATTTATTCGACTTTTTTGTTCCACTTCCTAAAACGACAAAAATAATTGGATTGAAATAAATTGTTCAAACTCGACCAGTCAATGCAAAAAGTGTGTTGTTATATTTCGTGTGAGCTTTCTCAGTTATATATAGAACGCGATGAACCGCAAAAAATGCGTATGACACACCCCGATTGCACAATTTAACTCCAGATAGAACCAAAAAACGTTATTGATCGTATCAATTTTGGCAACGATTAGCTCGCAATTAGCTGCTCTTACTTCATCTGCGTTTTTGGAAGGCGCCCGAACAAGAAACAAGTTGAGTTTGTTTGCTATCTTTCAAAGATCAGCGATTACCATAAAATTCGTTGGGAGGATTTTCGACATACTTTGCCAGTGTTACCACGGCATACTCCAGCCGACGCACAGTGGATCAGAAAACGGGGAACCCTTCAACCTTTCCAAATATGTATATATTTCGTTAAAGACTTTTGAAGGAAAAAATTGTGTTGGTCCAAAGTCAGACATTTGTTCAAAAAGGATGTTAATATATTTATTACAAACAAACTAAGCTAAGAAACCAACATTTCAAATAAAAGAAATTTGAGTGCAAAATCTCTTAAAATAAGTGAGAGACAGTTCGACAACGTCAAAAAGAGAAATTACGTTTTTTCAATTTTCAAAATTTGAAAAACGTGAAAATCTGTAATACAAAAAAATTATATTTCGCATTGTGAACAATTACGTAAAAATATGTTAAAAAACATAAAAACTAAAAAATAAAAATTTTAATTTTCTTTAAAATCGAAAAATACGAAAAGTAGTCAACTTTGGACCGATTTCTGAAATATATATTTAATGTTAATATCTCAAAATAATCCTTGGGTCCTTGTCTAATTTTGGTTTTTTACAGAACTGAAAAATGTCTACTAGAACAAAAGTTATTGAATTTTGGCCTATGGATATTGATCCTGAACCACTGTGCGACGTACATACATTGTGGCAAAGTTGTTGCTCTTGTCGAAAAGAACAAAAATTGTGAACGTATAAAATAAAAATTCCAAACAGTTTGCAAGATATGAGCCTGAGAAATTGTTCAATTTTTTTTTGCAAAAATGATACCGAGGCCCCAAATCTTTGGGGGTCCATAAAAAAGTGCATGACTTTGGGCAAAACTGGGTGTTTTTTGGTCTTTTATCACGTAGTGGTGTCCGTATATGGTTATATTTCCATGACTTAAAAAGATTAAAAAAATTATACACACATTATACACAAAATTATTCACTGCAGTCTTAATGCGATTATTTATGCAAAAATTGGCGGAAATTTGGCATGAGAAATCCCTTACGAAATTAAAACCTATTATAAATTCACTTGTGTGACACCGAGAATCCTGAAATTGTGTATGAGGTGATTAAGAATTAATGTATACATGGATACAAATGATGGATTCGAAAGAAGCGCGTTGCACCTCCTATACAAATTTTAAGCCCATAATAATATATCTGTCATCGTGTGGAAACACGATTTCAGTTTCAGTTTTGTGTGTGATCGTTAAGTATTAGTTTGCATTATGAGTCCCAATATAATATCGTACGACAACATGACAAAAACTATATGGGGGTGATTCCATTGGAACTGGTGTGACACATTTGCTTAAATATGTTTAAAAATCTCCCATATGGATTGATTGAGATTTTTACTATACTGCCAATTGAAAATGGCAGGTTAATCTGGATATCATTGCAAATATAAATATGTATTAGCGTTTTAAATATTAGAGATATACAACAACCTAGAGCGTAACGGATGTGACCTTAGCTTTGAAGAAAATCTTGATTTGGGAATGTTTTTCCATTACATGCCTTTATTCATTTTTGCTTATCAAAAGAGTAGTTCATACACTTTCTTCGTTAAAGTATACGTTAAATTGTAACTGGCTGACATTTTGACGGAAATCCTTTTACGACACCAGTCTATATCATGAAAATGAAATGATCAGACATATTGTTGTCATTATTTTTTTTTTTGACATATAATCAAAAAATGTGTTATGAGGGGTAAAATGGGAATAGATGGTTAAAAATTGTACCAACCAAACGGCTGCACCTAGAAAAATGAAATTCGGTGTATACTATCGTGCTTTCAACAGACGAGCGGGCGGACGGGCTAGATCGTCTTAGAATTTTATGACGATCATGAACAAGAACACAACTTTTCAGCAGAGCGAAAAACTGATTTTCTCCTTCATTTTAAGTGTAATTATTAATCATTCTTCCACATTTTAGTCTAAAAAGGATTACATTATTCACAGCTTTATGGTTAATAGCCACTTTTGCATGTTTAAAATTGAGCACTATGAATGTTGAAATAAGCACATAGCCATTAATGCCCACATATATAAATTAGATTTATTGTAAACTCGATAACGTTTTTCATGAAATCTTGGCTATGTTGTGTAGAAAACACATTTTCTGTGTTGTACACAGCGAAGTTACCAGTATTTTATCAATGTTATCCCTTTTCCAATTTTTTATAAAAAGTATATATTGCGATAGGGCACGGTAAGCTAAAAATAAAAATTGGATATTTTTTTGGAAATTTTTCATTTTCGCGGGAAATATGGCTAAAACGATTTTCATGCATGACATTTTTGTTTTGTTTTTTGATTTTCTCGCGATCTGGCCAAAGGATCCGGCCGCATTTTTATTTGTTTATTTAGAACCAATGTCGCTTGTTACATATATGTAGTCAGTCGTAAAAATCGCTGCAATTGTTGAAAAATCCAAAATTTGCGGTTGCAATTGCTTAAATTTTAACTTTCTTCATCCAGAATTCTGAAACTTTTCTGACACATACATTCCCCTGAAGTCAGCAAGCACATGTCAACGAAATATTTTGATATTCTCAATATAATAAAAAGTCCTAAAGAGAACAGCAGTTTTTTTGGAATTTCATGTGATTCTTTGGAAAATAACCCAATTTAACCATCCGATAAATTATCCATCTTCGAAATAGTTCATAGGGATATATATTTAAATTAATTAGCCAGAGCGTTGATATTCTCTATTAATATTTCCTTATATTTAAATTATATACATTTTAATAACTTCTTATTACCAGCTTTTTATTCCAAAGAAATTTATTTGTTATCACTCCTCAACATCCAATTACTTTCGAATTCTAAGATTTTAATTTTTCACAAAATGTTGGAAAGATTTTTCTAACCAGGATGGGGTTATACTAACTTTGTCATTCGACCTGAGTCCCTTTAAAGTATATATATTCTTGATCGCCATAAAATTCTAAGACGATCTAGCCATGTCCGTCCGTCCGTCTGTTGAAAGCACGCTAGCATCTAAACGAAAGGAGCTAGGAGGTCCAAATTTTGCATAAATACGTCTTATAGTCGTAGATCGGTTGGTATTGAAACTGGGCGAAATCGGCCCTAGACCACTTCGTGGTCTAGGGTATTATAAGTTATTTTCGCGCCAAATGTTTGTAACACCAAGAAATAATCGAGCTAGACCCACCTTTAAGTATACCGATCGGCTTAGAATTACCAGCTGAGTCGATTTAACGATGTCTGTCTGTCCGTCCGTCTGTCCGTCCGTCCGTCCGTCTGCTTGTTCGCACTCTACAGGTCGCAATTGTTGTCCGATTGTCATGAAACTTGGCAGAAGTTATTTTTTCTGGCCAAGGACCATCGGTATTGAATTTGGAGGAAATCGGTTCAGATTTAGATATAGCTCCCATACAAATGTCGCTCCCGATTTGACATTTTACGATCTAGAAACCACATATTGTACCCGATTTTCTTTACATTTGGTACAACATCTTATAATCCAACTAGAAATACCTATGCAAAAATTGGGTAAGATCGGTTCAGATTTAGATATAGCCCCCATACAAATGTCGCTCCTGATTTGACATTTTCCGCTCTACAAACGACATATTGTACCCGATTTTCTTTAAATTTGGCAGAACATCTTATAATCCAACTAGAAATACGTATGCAAAAATTGGGTAAGATCGGTTCAGATTTAGATATAGCCCCCATACAAATGTCGCTCCCGATTTGACATTTTCCGCTCTAGAAAAGACATATTGTACCCGATTTTCTTTAAATTTTGCAGAACATCTTATAATCCAACTAGAAACACGTATGCAAAAATTGGATAAGATCGGTTCAGATTTTGATATAGCCCCAATACAAATGTCGCTCCCTATTTCACTTTTTCCGCTTTAGAAACTACATATTGTACCCGATTTTCTTTAAATTTGGCACAACATTTTATAATCGAACTAGAAACACCTATGCTGGGTAAGGTCGGTTCAGATTTAGATATAGACCCAAACAAATGTAACTCCCTCCGCTCTAGAAACCACATCTTGCACCCGATTTTCTTTAAATTTGGCACAACATCTTATAATCTAACTAGAAACACCTATGCTGAAAGTGGGTATGATCGGTACAGATTTAGATATAGCCCACATACAAATGTCGCTCCCGATTTGACGTTTTCCGCTCTAAAATCCACATATTGTACCCGTTTTTCTTTAAAATTGGCACAACATCTTATAATCCAACCTATGGTGAAAGTGGGTAAGATCGGTTCAGATTTAGATATAGCCCTCATACAAATGTTGCTTCCGAATGTTTATCCGATTTTGTCCAAACTTTACATATTATATTTCACCAATAAACATACATGGTGAAAGCGGGTCACATCCTTCCAGGTTTCAATATACCCCCATACAAATGTCCTTTCCGATTTAAAATTTTTTGTCAAACACATACATTTACAGGATGCAAAAATCCTTCCCGATTTCACTTTTTTACCGAATTGAATTGTAATGAGATAGAAAGTGGGGTGTATCATATAGTGGCTCCGTCCGTCTTTAGCCTTTCCTTACTTGTTTGGGAGATGCCTATTTGTCCATACTTTGGTATAACCCAAATGGGGTCCCATTCTGATCCATTACAGCTCTAGAAACCACATCTTACATCGGATCTTCTTAAAATTTTGCAGATCATGGTACTTTTCAACCAGGAATACCTACCGTGAATGAGAAATATATAGGCTCATGTTTTGGACCAGGCCCAAAATGTAGTTATAGGCCCCCTTTTGAAATGTCGGTCCGATTCATCCTATTACTACTGTATAATTTGTATTTGTCTGTCGGATAATTGGATCAATTACCATATTATTAACCATATTCGTTAAATATGACTAAAGATTAATTTATAGTATAATTTATACTGTATAATTTATATGAACTACATAAAATTGCTCCCATGAAATAAATGGGTTTAGTAATCAAAGCGAGGTACATACGCAGGGAGTGGTGTAGGGTATTATATAGTCGGCCCCGCCCAACTTTAGCCTTTCCTTACTTGTTTTCAATATGTCTGCTTGTACTTACTTGATATTGGGTATGCGCATTACCCCGGTAACAAAAACGTGCACCATAAAACGATTTTTATTCGTAGGGGGTGAAATGGGACAAAAAGGGATAAAAATGGTACCTATTAAACGACAACAGCTAGAAACACGAAATTCGGTGTGTAGATTCCTCTAATTGAGTAGATACATAATATAAAAGTATTTTTTCCAAATTCGTACTTTTAAGGACTAAAATGGGAATAGAGAGATAAAAATGATACCAACCAAACGGCTGCACCTAGAATAATGAAATTCGGTGTATACATTCCTATGAGTGCGCGGACACTTAAAATAGAAGGATTTTTCGAAATTCGTACTTTTTGGGCTTCAAACGGAAAAAGGGGATACAAATAGTACCAACCAAATGACCGCAGCTAGAATAATGAAATTCTGTGTATACTTTCCTATGATTGCGTAGACACGTAAAATAGAAGGATTTTTCCAAATTCATACTTTCAAGGGATACAATGGCAGAGATACGAGCCGACCGATTTTGAGCCGACAAGCCGCGCCGCCGGATGTTTCATCGGCTCACATCGACTTCAGCCACGTCGCCGATTTCATTCGCTCATATCGACTTCAACCACGCCGCCGATAATTTTTTTAGATCAGACGGATTTCTAAATCCACCAATCTTACTACCAAAATAGACAACCCACTTTAAATTACAAAAGAAAATATATCTGTCGAATTAGGCAACTAACTACTGTGAAATATATGAATCTTTCTTTGAATTTGGTACCCCACTGTATGATGGCGTCGATAGTAAATTGAATGATTATATTTTGATTTTAAAGTCGCATTTATATAAGTAAATTCCAGTATACGTATACTCTAAGCAAAGTGTATGTTTGGAAGGTCTTATCGTTTATGGTGCACTTATGCTTCCTTTCATAAGTGTATGTTTGGAAGGCTTTATCGTTTATGGTGCACTTATGCTTCCTTTCATAGTTATATTTAATCTAAAGATATTTCTCTTTTGCCACTCTTGTATGGGACACAAAGCCAAAAATCTCTCAACGATAATCTTCTTATTTATAATTAGGAAATGAAGTTGCATTGTCCTTCGATTATAATACCATTTGCACTGTTCGGACATTTTTGGATCATGAACCTTATTATTATGCTTCTTTGGTGTATCAAAGTAGGTAGAACTTTAGCATTTTTTTGGAAGGATTATGGATTATCAAGATGTCTGGTCAAATATGCCTTGCATGAGAATCTGTAACTGGCAAAAAATTTATTAAATTCATCCATATTATGGGAATGGATTCCCCCTCCCAAAAAATAATGGCATGAGATAATAATATAAAATTATGGGAACATTGACTAATATTAACTAACTACTTGCCAAGAATGAAAGAAAAAGTATTAAAAACAAATACAAATTGTTCCTTCCCTTTTCTCAAAATTGGCAAATAAATTTCGTAATGAGAGAACGAGCCGACAAATCAGCCGAAAGCCGCCGCCGCCGACCCATTTTGGGTGCCGCCGCCGCCGATAATTCTGGGTCGGCTTGTAACTCTGTACAATGGTAACAGGGATAAAAATAGTACCAACTAAACGAATACAGCTAGAATGATGAAATTCGGTGCGTACATCCATCTAATTGCGTAGACACGTAAAATAAAGAGATTTTAGATAGTCGTATTCTTTAGGGGGTAAAATTGGAAAATGGGGTTAAAAATTGTACCAACCAAATGGACGCAGCTAGAATCATGAAATTCATTTCTCTAACTGCACAGACACGCAAAATAAGAAGATTTTTCCAAATTCGTACTTTTAAGGCAAAAATTGGTTGAATCATGAAGTTAAGTTATTTTACACTATGTACATGAAATAATAGCTTTTCAAAATTTGTATTAAAATAGAATAGAAATACAACCAACTGTGGCAACCACTACCTACCAATATTTATGATATTTAAGCTTTTTTGAAAATATAAATATAAGAATATTTATTTTTTGAATTGACTTGAAGTATTATTTCGATATATGTAGTGTAAACGTACTGGTAGCCTTCCAAATTTGTATTTTTTTATTTTTATTGTTTTCATGAAGTTAGTTTATCTTGCACTTGAGAGATAATGGATTTTTTGGAGATTGCTGTCTTATATTTACTGTTTTAATTGATTTGAAGTATTATTTCGATATATATTATAAACGTATTAGTAGCCTTGACTTATAAGCGTGCCTTGAAATAATGAAAATATTATATTTATTTATAAAATTATTTTTTTAATATTTGTATTTGTTTTGGTTTGGCTATACTTCTACTAAAATCGACAGCCTCTGTGGAATGCAATCCATGATGGTATATGAAGTTCGGCCCGGCCGAACTTAACGTCGTTTTTACTTGTTTTAATGAAATTTAACTCAATTATACACATCATGTATCATCACCAAATAAAACTTTTCTAGCTGTTCTCAATTTTATCAAAAGTATTCGAAGAAATAAGTCTGAGATTTTATTGTTACAGTCAACTTAGGCATGCACTGCTGATAAATATTGTTCTGTGATGAGATTTAACTGATTAATATATTCTTTTTATATCTCAAAAAAATAAAATGTTTCGTGTAGTTATGCCAACGGTATGTTTCACAAAACTAACTTATTAAACTAAAAACTGAAAAAAATGCTCTCAAAGTATTACATTGTTATAAAATACTAAAATTCTTGAACTTCAAAAAAAAAAACTAAAGGACTGCTTACATCATAATATAAGAAACCATGCCTTCCTCAATGCTAGATTGACTGGAGAATTAAAATATAATTAATTTAATTTTTAGTTATGGTTGTAGATAATTTAACTGGAAGTCATTTGAAGAGGTTTTTGAAAACTTTCCGCCCAAAAAATGTAAATGAGAAGTCTGGCTCCAAAAAGATCCTTCTTCTAATGAATTTTATACAGGATCAGCGCACAGACTCCATACTCTCAAAACTACTTTTGTCACGATTCTTTGCAAAACTAATTTGCCAGGACCCTCCGCTCACAAAACGAAAATCCAAAATCCGGCATCAAATTGATCATTCGTGTTATCAATAATATATACGTACCAATTGTGAGTCATCTAGCTCTAAAAACACCTTTGCCACGTCCCTCCGGCCACAGAGCAAAGTTTAATCTCTCAACTACTGGTCCTATTTCATCATCGAGGTCGCTTTTGGAACCATACACCATAACTACAGAAGCTATACTTTCAAGTTTAAATGCAAACGTGTAGGAACTTTTCGAAACTTTGTATACAAGAATGGTATACAATTTGTTTTTTATGTTTGGCCATTGGAATCATATCTGAAACTGCTTAATGTTTTCTTGCTGAGTAAAAAATAGAAAAAAATTTAGATAAACGCTCGTGCAAGTGAACTTTACCAATTTTTTGTTCAAATTACACATTCGGTGCACACAAACTTCAACATAAACGTATCAATGTCAGCAACGTATATGGAACGTGTATTTATGAAAAAAAATACAGAATGATGAATAGCATCTGGATCAAAATTATGTACAGATTGTTGTACAGTGCTTTTACTCGACACACGTACATATCCTCCCAATCGAAGCAACATATCAGTGAGTACCAAAAAAGGGTTGACATTTTTCAAATTTCGCACAATGAGAAGGCGGCAACAATTTCAATTTTCAATTAAACCACGTTCGATTTCGATTTATGCAAATCCGTCGGAAAACACGCCAGTGCAGAATTGAGATGTCTGTGAGTTACAGTTGGCGAATCATCAATTAGCTGATATGAAAGTTTTTACACCCAGCACCACATGATTGATGTAGTGTGTGTATGTATGTACGAACTGTGTAATTTCGTTTGTTGGCTTAAATATGTATCTTAGAAAAAGTTCTATACATAAGTGTTAGGGATGTACATTTCATCGGAATTTGAAAGTCATTCTCCCGTTAAAACATTTTTCCATCTCGTGGCGTATTGCGCTAATTATGTGGGCATTTAAAAGTTGTATTTTTAAACACGACAAATGTTGTGAGTGCAATAGTGGCATGTGAATTTGTGTAGGAATCAGTCTCCACACGGTAACGTTATTCCAATTTTTTCCAGCGACGACTTTTCAAGTGCTATAATAAGTGTATGTGAGAGTTTCCAGCAAAAAATTGGAAGTACTCTCACAGGAATCACTTTATAGGTAAGGTGTCCGCTTTGCATCCAGAAGTTCTCAAGTCCGAATCGTGGCTCGGGAATCTAGTGTTTTATTATTATTTTTTATAAATAAACAATATTTAATTTTGTATAATTTTATCAATTTAAACCAGTTTGCTTAACAATGTTATAAATGTATTTTTTTATTATAAAATTTTTATACACTCCACGAGAGTATTATGTCTTTGTGCATTTGTTTGTAACACCCAAAAGGAAACGAGATAGACCCATTGTTAATTATACCGATCGTCTTAGAATCACTTTCTGAGTCGTTTTAGCAATGTCCGTCTGTCTGTCCGTCCGTCCGTCCGTCCGTCCGTCCGTCCGTCCGTCCATCTATTCTTGTAATCACGATACAGGTCGCAATTGTAGACAGAACCAAATGAAACTTTGCACAACGATGTTTTTCGGGATAAGGACGAACGCTATTTAATTTGAAGAAAATCGGTTCAGATTTAGATATAGCCCCCATACGAATTTCACTCCCGATTTGACTCTTTTCACTCTAGATACCACATATTACAACAGATTTTCTTTAAAATTGGCAAAACATCTTATATTGTAACTAGAAACACCTGTGGTAAAAATTTGTTAGATCGGTTCAGATTTATATATAGCTCCCATACAAATTTCTCTCCCGATTTGACTTTTTCCGCTCTAGAGACCACATAATGTATCAGATTGTCTTCAGATTTGATAAAACATCTAATATTTCCACTAGAAACACCCATGATGAATATCGGTCAGATCGGTTCAGATTTATATATAGCTCCCATACAAATTTCGCTCCCGATTTGACTTTTTCCGCTCTAGAAACCACATAATGTATCAGATTGTCTTCAGATTTGGTAAAACATCTTATATTCCCACTAGAAACTCCCATGGTGAATATCGGACAGATCGGTTCAGATTTATATATAGCTCCCATACAAATTTCGCTCCCGATTTGACTTTTTCCGCTCTAGAAACCACATAATGTATCAGATTGTCTTCAGATTTGGTAAAACGTCTTATATTTCCACTAGAAACACCCATGGTGAATATCAGTCAGATCGGTTCAGATTTATATATAGCTCCCATACAAATTTCGCTCCCGATTTGACTTTTTCCGCTCTAGAAACCACATATTGTATCAGATTGTCTTCAGATTTGGCAAAACATCTTTTATTTAAACTAATAACATCTATGGTAAAAATAGGTCAAATCGGTTCAGATTTAGATATAGCCCCCATACAAATGTCGTTCCCGATTTGACATTTTCCTCTGTAGAAACCACATATTGTACTCGATTTTCTTTAAATTTGGCACAACATCATATAATCTTACTGGAAACACCTATGCAGAAATTGGGTAAGATCGGTTCAGATTTAGATATAGCCCCCATATAAATGTCGCTCCCGATTTAACTTTTGCCGCTTTAAAAGCCACATATTGTGCTCGATTGTCTTTAAATTTCGCACAACATCTTATAATCTAACTAAACAAAACTATGGTGAAACTGGGTAAGATCGGTTCAGATTTAAATATAGCCCAAATTCAAATGTTGCTCCCATAAGTTTAACCGATTTTGGCCAAACTATACATTTTATATTTCACCTATTTCGTTCCAGGTTTCAATATATCCTCATACAGATGTCCTTTCCGATATAAAATTTTTTGTCAAACACATACATTTACAGGATACAAAAAACCTTCCCGTTTTCACTTTTTCAGCGAATTGAATTGTATTCGGATTGAAAGTGGAGTGTATCATAGAGTCGGCCCCGCCCGACTTTAGCCTTTCCTTACTGGTTACAATTAATAATATACAATGGTATGTTCCTCAGCGCCACAAGGACATTTTTGAGGCTATCTGGCAACATATTTACATCAGTAAAAACTTTATAAGAACAAAATTTAATAATTTAATTTTTAAAAATTATATACACATTTCTTGATTAAATCTATGTATATTAAACCTATAATAGAAGCATTTCAATGTTTTGCAACAAATACTGTTTTAATCTTGTTTTAAATCGTGGAAGAGATTCAGAATTCCTTAAGAATGTTGGCAAATTATTATATTTCAAACTACCTTTATATTCAACTCTCTGTTTCGTGGTTTCCAGACGGCATCTACTCACACGAAGATCTGATCCATGTCTGGTATTGAAGTTATGCTGGCTCTGTTGGAATTGAATTGTATGGTATCCAGTGTTATGCAACACTTTATATACATAAATAAGCAGCTGCATCTTGTGCAAACCATATATTGGCAAAACTGTTAGTGCTACGTCTTTATATAGTGACAGCGTTGACTAAACCATAGTAAGTTTAAATATGTTCTTCAGCGCTTTATTTTGAATAACTTGTAGGGATTTCAAAGCAGCGTTTCTTTTGTAACCATCAATAAGTGACAAATAATTAAGTCTACTTTGAATTAACGACTCAAATATCATCATCTTCGTTCTCTCACTAAGTTTATTTCGTAGTTTGAACAATATACCAGAAACTGGAGACAGTTTAGATTTAAGCTGTTGTATGTGAATTTGCCAAGAAAGATTGAATTGTAAATGTACTCCTAAGTATTTTACAGTGGTGACTTTTGGAATATTTATTCCATTCAATCAATACCACAGTTGTTGCTTCTATTTCTCTGCGGTTTAAAACAAATAAATTTAGTTTTATCTTGATTTAAAATCAATTTATTTAATTTCGAATACTTGACGATTAATTCTGCATCGCGCTCAACAACCGATTTTAACAACATGATCTGTTTATAAGGATAAAGTATACATAAATCATCTGCATACATAAAAACTTTACCATGTAGCCAAATATTATTTATGTCGTTTAAATAAATTTTGAACAAAAGAGGACCTAACACACTTTCCTGTGGTACACCAAACTCGACATCTTTCATAGAGCTATTTATGGCATTAACTTCAACGAACTGTTTTCTGTCACTTAAATAGCTTTTAAAAAACGCAAGCTCTCGACCAGACAAACTATAAAAGGAGAGTTTTTCAATTAGAATTTTGTGATCCACCAAATCAATGGATCATAATTACAAGGTTGTCTCCGTTATCGAAAAAGCGGAGTTACTTGCAACCACCTTTGTCAAAGCTCACACTGTCACTCTACACCATTTTCAAGTGTACTTCAAAAGACACCATTTGAAATTCAAAAATTCCATTTGAAATTAAAGAAATATCAATTGAAAATATCATTTGAAATTCAAAGCTCATCATTTGAAATTCAAAACTCGTCATTTGTAATTCAAAATACACCATTTGAAATTCAAAAGTTTTCATATGAAATTCAAAAATTATTCCATTTGAAATTCAAACGATTCCATTTGAAATTCAAAAATGTAAACAAACTTATTTAAGAACAAGTAAAAACGGCGTTAAGTTCGGCCGGGCCGAACTTTATATACCCTCCACCATGGATTGCATTCCACAGAGGTTGTCGGTTTTCGTAGAAGTGCAGTAATATTACAGGAAAATATAATTTTTTTAATATAGGCAAACCAAACCAAATACAAATATTGAAAAAATAATTTTATAAATAAATATAATATTTTAATTATTTCAAACCATTATTTATTTCAAATCAAAAAATAAATATTCTTATATTTATATTTTCAAAAAGCTTAAATACCATAAATATTGGTAGATAGTGGGAGCTACAGTTGGTTGTATTTTGATTCTATTTTAATTCCAAAAGTACAAAAAAATCCATTATCAGACGTACATAGTGCAAAATAACCTAACTTCATGATTCAACCAATTTTTGCCATAATAGAAAAGGTACAAATTTGGAAAAAAAAACTTTTTATTTTGCGTGTCTATGCAGGCAGAGGAATGTATACACCGAATTCCATAATTCAAGCTGCGACCATGTGGTTGGTACCATTTTTACCCCCTTGACGTTTCTACGCAATTAGAATTTCATCATTCTAGCTGTAGTCATTTAGTTGGTACTATTTTTATCCCTCTGTACCATTGTATCCCTTGAAAGTACGAATTTCGAAAAATTCGTTTATTTTCCGTTTCAACGCAATCAGAGGAATGTATACTCCGAATTGCATGACTCTAGCTGCTGTCATTTGGTTGGTACTATTTGTATCCCCTTTTTCAATTTTTACCCCAAAATGTACGAATTTCGAATAATTCGTCTATTTTCCGTGTCTACGCAGTCAGAATTTCATGACTCTAGCTGCGGTCATTTAATTGGTACTATTTTTATCCCTTTTTTCATTTTAACCCCAAAAAGTACGAATTTCGAAAAACCTGTTTATTTTAAGTATCTACGCAATCAGAGGAATGCATACACCGGATTTCATTATTCCAGGTGTAGCCGTTTGGTTGGTACCATTTTTATCCCTCCGTATCCATTGTATCCTTTGAAAGTACGAATTTGGAAAAAAACTTTTATTTTTCATGTCTACGTAGTCAAAGGAATGTATACTTCGAATTTCATGACTCTAGCTGCGGTCATTTGGTTTGTACTATTTTTATCCCCTTTTTCTATTTTGTCCCCAAAAAGTACGAATTTCGAAAAATCCGTTTATTTTCCGTGTATACACAGTCATGTCTACGTAGTCAAGGAATGTATACTTCGAATTTCATGACTCTAGCTGCGGTCATTTGGTTGGTACTATTTTTATCCCCTTTTTCTATTTTGTCCCCAAAAGGTACGAATTTCGAAAAATCAGTTTATTTTCCGTGTATACACAGTCAGAGGAATGTATACTCCGAATTTCATGACTCTAGCTGCGGTCATTTGATTGGTACTATTTTTATCCCCTTTTTTCATATTAACCCCAAAAAGTACGAATTTTGAAAAATCCGTGTATTTTACTTGTCTATGCAATCAGAGGAATGTATACACCGAATTTCATTAATCTAGGTACAGCCGTTAGGTTGGTACCATTTTTATCCCTCTTTTCCCATTTTACCCCTTAAAAGTACGAATTTGAAAAAATACTTTTATATCATGTATCTACTCATTTAGGGGAATGTACACACCGAATTTCGTCTTTCTAGCTGTTGTCGCTTAATGTGTACCATTTTTATCCCTTTTTTGCCCCATTTCACCCCCTACAAATAAGAATCACTTTATGGTGCAGTTTTTTGCTATAAGGGTAATACGCATTCCAAATATCAAGCAAATATAAACAGACATATTCAAAAAACATGCTTAAATACGCTAAAATATTAGGGATTATTATGGGTATTTTTAGTCCTTGTGAGGGAAAAATTTTTCCCTTTGGGCCGATTTCGCCCCATTTCAATCCCAACCGATCGACGACTATAAGACACATTTATGGAAAATTTGGACGCTCCTTTCGTTTAGATGCTAGCGTGCTTTCAACAGACGGACGGACGGACATGGCTAGTTCGTCTTAGAATTTTATGACGATCAAAAATATATATACTTTATAGGGTCTCAGGTCGATATTTCTAGGTGTTACAAACGGAATGACAAAGTTAGTATACCCCCATCCTGGAGGTGGAGGGTATAAAAATATACATTAGGTGTAAAATGTCGGTAATTTCATATATAGTTTATAACCTTCACCAGCTCAGAGAGCATCTGCATATAATTTATAAGGACTTGCATTTTACTTAGGGTTGCATTATTTGTGTGGGAGGTACAACAAATCATAACTATTTTACAGGTATAAAGTGATTGTAAAACCATTTCCAACATTAAATTGTTACTGATCAGTTTTATTTTAACCAAAGCTTATGCCAATTTGTGTGAGAGGTCTTGCAATATCGCTCATATTGCAGGTGTACATAACGTATATGAAAACATTACCAATGACCAAATTTCAGAGTATTCCGATCGTCCGTATAGAAGTTATCAAATCTTTAAATTTAAATAGGTTAGAGTGATTTGCGTGAGAGATACGTAAATCTGTTTTCTTAACAGCAGAATATTAAAGTTTACAGAAATAAACAAATGCTACCTAACCTAATATATATTTTGCTTAAATAATTTTGTTTGCCCTTTTTGAATTGCAAATGGAATAATTTTTGAATTTCAAATGAAAACTTTTGAATTTCAAATGGTGTCTTTTGAATTACTTATGACGAGTTTTGAATTGCAAATGACGAGTTTTGAATTACAAATGAAGAGTTTTGAATTTCAAATGATGTCTTTTGAATTTCGAATGATGTCTTTTGAATTACAAATGACGACTTTTGAATTTCGAATGTTGTCTTGATTTACAAATGACGAGTTTTGAATTTCAATTGACATTTTTTGAATTTCAAATGGAATTTTTGAATTTCAAGTGATATTTTTATACCCTCAACCTCCAGGATGGGGGTATATTCACTTTGTCATTCCGTTTGTAACACCTGAAATATTCATCGGAGACCCCATAAAGTATATATATTCTGGGTCGTGGTAAAATTCTAAGACGTTGAAAGCACGATAGCGGCCGAACGAAATGAGCTAGGAGGTTCAAATTTTTCCTAAATGTGTCTTATGGTTGTAGATCGGTTGGGATTGAAAGTGGACGAAATCGGCCCAGAGGGAAAAATTTTTCCTTCACAAGGACTGAAAATACCCCTAATATTTAGAGCATTTCAGCATGGTTTTTGAACATATTAGCTTGTATTTACTTGATATTTGCAATGCGCATTCCCTTTATAGCATAAAAGGGCACCATAGAGTGATTTTTATTTGTAGGGGGCGAAATGGGACAAAAGGGATAAAAATGGTACCTATCAAACGACAACAGATAGAAACACGAAATTTGGCGTATACATTCCTCTAATAGAGTAGATACATAATATACAAGTATTTTTTCCAAATTCGTACTTTTAAGGGATAAAATGGGAATAGAGGGATAAAAATAGTACCAACCAAACGGCTGCACCTAGAATAATGAAATTCGGTGTATATATTCCTCTGATTGCATAAACACGTAAATTAGAGGGATTTTTCGAAATTCGTACTTTTAAGGGATATAATTGAAAAAGAGGGATAAAAATGGGACCTTCCAAACCGCTGAAGTTGATATCATGAAATTCGGTGTGTATTCGGTGGTCTGACTATGAAGACTCGAAATAAAAAGTTTTTTTTTCCAAATTTGTACATTTGGGCGGAGAATGGGGCGAATGGGGATGTCTTTAAAATTTGTACTTTTCTTATCAAAATAATGCAGTCACTTTGTCTGTATCTGAAAATGCATCTCCCTAATGGCGACTGACAATCGCCTAATATTTTCGGCATGTTCACTTTCACAATTACAGCATTGTATTTATTTATAGCAGTAGATTTTAAACACTGCGCATAAGTATATATTATAGTTTGAAATAGTAATCAAATATAGTAATGTGCCTAAACATATCACAATTTTCGTAATATGGTTCTGTACTTCTATGTCGACATCCTTTAATCTGCTGGTAATACTGTGGAATGCACTCCGTGGTGGAGGGTATATAAGATTCGGCCCGGCCGAACTTAACGCCTTCTTACTTGTTTGAATTGCTAATAGAATTTTTGAATTTCAACTGGTGTCTTTTGAATTTCAAGTGATGTCTTTTGAATTACAATTGAAAAAGGTGTAGATTAAAAAATTTGAACCTCTTTTCGTTTATATGTTTTTAGCAAACGGATAGAATTCTATGACGATTAAGTTTATACGAAGAATCAAATTTTCCCAAACGACGCTTGAAAATACAACTAAATTTAGGGTAAAATTTTGAAAATTGCTACCTTAGATTTTGTTAGAGATCCGCGAGATATTTGTGAACGCTCCACAGTTCTTTCAAATCGATTGTTTTTGGACATAATCCTCGGCCATACCAAATTTTGAAATTGATGAATGTGGCAATGTATATATATATATATATATATATATATATATATTACGCTTTCATCATTGTCCGTTCGTGAGCTGGACGCGTTCAATACAACCTCTTGCAAAGAATACACTGTGAGAATGGTATTGAGAAAAATGCCGCTAGACATTAAAATCTTGCCCGAGTCTTACCAAACTATATCAAATCACGCAAACTACACTATACAACAAAATTTAGGGCAAAATAAAATAAATATTTGAGAATGAAAATGACCAGGAATGCCGGGAAATCGTTCCCGTGAGAGAAACTGAAACTGAGAAACTGCAAAAAGGGTCCATGTATTCAAAAGTTGAGAAAAGGCATATTAAGCTTTGGATATTATGTCGTTGACAGCATCGCCATCTGCTGGTAGTTGAAGGAATTACATTTTTTTTAATAATGTCGTACCGATTTTAATATTTCTGATATATGTAGGAGTTACATGTGTCAAAAGATTTACCGCAATTTACTGTAAAATACGTTAAATTTGATATTTATTTAAATTTGATGGGCTAAATAAAGTGGTCCCACTTGGTTATCGAAGACATGTAAGGAAAGGTGTCGATTTTATCCTTTCCTTACTGGCATTTAGTCATTTTTGGGTATTTTATATAAAAATAGAAGTATTAGTGGTTCCTACTTTTAATATACATTTTTAACCGAATTAATTGGGGTTTAATTTGTTTGTATTGACAATTTATAACACTTATTGTTATTTCCATAAATGCTTCAGCAATTAAGACCCCTTCTTAAAGCCATAATAGTCATATTGAAATTTATTAGCCACAAAAAAAGTGTGAAAAGAAATGAAAATAAACAACACCGAGACAATAAGCACAAGTATCCCAACTGGGGTTCGCACCATTACTGTGACTGTTAACCATGATGAATGAATGTGCTTGAGTTCAACAAGAAAAATTACAAAATGAAAGCCAAACCAAAATGTAAACGTAAAGACTAGAAAGCGACGAAAGATATTAGAGAGCTATGGACAAACATGTGCATAAGGATTTCTACTCGGTCTAGCCCACTCAAATGTGCTCTTACCCATTGAATGTGGTACACAGCACCGTTGGCACTAAATTATGTGATTTAAAAGAGTTTGGTAATTTGGTAATTATCAAAATAAAAACAGCGGATTAATATGCTTTACGCATACGAAATTCAACTATTGTATATATATTTTTAAATAAAGTGGCAAATTTGCTGTTGGATGTGACGACATCCCCTAAGGATTCTATATAGCGCTTTTATCGTCATTGCTGAATATTACAAGGTGTTGCAAAAAGAATGATCAAATGATTATGCCCAACAGCTTTTGTGAAGAGTATACAAATGTAATAAAGAACAATGAGGGATTATGTGAGGTTGCTGAGAAACCTTTACTGTTGAAAACACAGCACGAGAAAGTAAACATAGTATCTAAAAGAATGCCGGGAATATGGTGGCACAGCCAAATGGAGCAAGTGAGGCAAAGTAATAAAAGTGGGCATTGGCATTTTCAGACTAATGCTTGTATGTGGAGAAAAAGGAAAATTCAAGTAAACTGCTGTATTAACTTGATAGGGTAGGGGTGGTTTGACAACTCATAAAGGACACAACGTATCAGTTTTGTATCAAAGTGTCCAAGCAGGCCCGAAAAAAATCTGTAATCCACACCAGTTTTTATAGCATCCACCATACAATGAAAACATTCAGCTTAGAGAACACGGCACTAAGGAATGTTGTCCACAGTGACGGTAGTTGTCCATGTTTAATTACAAAAATAATACAAATTTTGTTACTCTAAACTTCGACGGCTACAGACACGCGCATACAGTCCTGTACCAGCACAATAAAGCAGCGTCGCAGATATACTTATTATACATTATAGCATATTATTATATGTCTACTATTTGTTTTTTTGAAAGAAACGTTTTTCTATTTCGACCAATCAGTCCACTCCAATCCCCTTGAACTCCTAGCTCATTTCGTTCGGAAGATTCGAAGGACTGAAAATACCCCTAATATTTGGACGCTTTAAGTAGTGTATTTTTATGCATTTGTTTGTAACACCCAAAAGGAAGCGAGATAGACCCATTATTAAGTATACCGATCGACTTAGAATCACTTCACGTCTGTCCGTCTGCCCACCTATTGTTGTAATCAAATTACAGGTCGCAATTATAGTCCGATCTTAACAAAAATTGGCACAAGTAAGTTTTGTGGATCAGCGACGAACGCTATTTAATTTGTGGCATATCGGTTCAGATTTAGATATAGCTCCCATACAAAGTCGCTCCCGATTTGACATTTTCCGTTCTAGAAACCACATATTGTACCCGATTTTCTTTAAATTTGGCACAACATTTTATAATCCAACTATAAACATCTATGCAGAAAGTGGGTAAGATCGGTTCAGATTTAGATATAGCCCCCATAAAAATGCCGCTCCCGATATGACATTTTCCGCTCTAGAAACCACACCCGCTTTTCTTTAAATTTGACACAACACCTTATAATCCAACTATAAATACCTATGCAGAAAGTGGGTAAGACCGGTTCAGATTTTGATATAGCCCCCATAAAAATGTCGCTCCCGATTTAACATTTTCCGCTCTAGTATCCACATAGTATACCCGATTTTCTTTAAATTTAGCCGTTCTAGAAACCACATATTGTACCCGATTCTTTTCAAATTTGGCTTAACACCTTATAATCTAACTAGAAACAGCTATGCTGAAAGTGGGTAATGTCGGTTCATATATAGCCCCGTATACAAATGTTGCTCCCGATTTGCCTTTTGCCGCTGAATTGTATTCGGATAGAAAGTGGAGTGTATCATATAGTCGGCCCCGCCCGACTTTAGCCTATCCTTACTTCTTTTGATTATTTTTGCTTATAATTGCTTGATATTTGGTATGCGTATTCCCTTTATAGCAAAAACGTGCACCATAAAGTGATCCTCACTTTAAGCACCATAAAGTGACATAAAGTGAGTCAAAAAGGGATAAAAATGTCACCATTCAAACGACAACAGCTAGAAATACGATATTCGGTGCGTAAATTCCTCTAATTGAGTAGATTCATAATATGAAATTATGTTTTCCAAATTCGTACTTTTAAGGGATAAAATGGGAATAGAGGGATAAAAATGGTACCAACCAAACGGATGCAACCAGAATAATGAAATTCGGTGTATACATTCCTCTGATTGCGCAGACACGTAAAATAAACGGATTTTTCGAAATTCGTACTTTTTGGGGTTAAGATAGAAAAAGGAGATAAAAATAGTTTTTTTTTTGGTACTTTCAATTACAGCATGCGGTTGGTTGTGACGACATCCCCTAAGGATTCTATATAGCGCTTTTATCATCATTGCTGAATATTACAATAGAGGGATACAAATGGTACCAACCAAACGGCTGCACCCAGAATAATGAAATTCGGTGTATTGGACAGACACGTAAAATAAACGGATTTTTCGAAATTCGTACTTCTTAGGGTTAAGATAGAAAAAGGGGATAGAAAAATGACCGCAGCTAGAGTCATGAACTATAATAACACGCCTTTTCCAAATTTGTACTTTCAAGGGATACAATGGGTACAGAGGGATAAAAATAGCACCAACTAAACGACTACAACTAGAATGGTGAAACTCGGTGTGTACATTCTTATTGCGTAGACACGTAGAATAAAGAAATCTTAGAAAGTCGTACTCTTAAGGGGGTAAAATAGGAAAAAGGGGATAAAAATTTTACTAACCAAACTAGAATCGACTAGAATCATTGAATTCGGTGTACATTCCTCTGACTGCATAGACACGCAAAATAAAAAGTTTTTTCCAAATTCGTACTTTTCCTTTTACGGCAAAAATTGGTTGAATCATGAAGTTAGGTTATTTCGTTAGATAATAGCTGTTCAAAATTTGGAAATACAATCAACTGTAGCAACAGTATCTACTAATATTTATGGTATTTAAGCTTTTATGAAAATATAAATATAAGAATATTTATTTTTTGAAAAGTAAAAATATTATATTTATTTGTTAAATTATTTTTTCAATATTTTTGTTTGTTTTGGTTTGGCTATATTGCAAATTTTTATATTTTCCTGTAATATTACTGCACTTCTATGATAATCGAAGCCTCTTTGGAATGCAATCCATGGTGGAGGGTATATAAAGTTCGGCCCGGCCGAACTTAACGCCGTTTTTACTTGTTCTTTTTAGTTTTTCAACATGATTTGTCTTTCATCCATATAACAAATTTTTTAAAGCAAAATTTTTTGCGATTTGAATTTCCTCTTTAGTTTTTAAAAATAAACGTCTTAGTTTATATATATAACAAATAATAAGTGATGTTTCAGGTTACAAAATTGTATATATAATTTAAATTCGGTTCAGTTATAGATTTACTATACACTATGCCGTTTACAAATAACAATTCAAAATTAATTTTTAAATAAAAATTTGAATGAATTTTAAATATTAATAACATTTTAAGTTCGAATTTTAACATAACTATTAAATTTTAATGATGTTCTCAATTTGACTAATGTACTTACGGGTTTATATTTCCGATATTCATAATAGTTTATAAAAATTTAAAGCAGTGTTTTACATTGATAGATGATTAGAAATAAGAAATAAGTTTGAATAAATAAAATGTGCCGCAGCGACTATTGCATGACAATCGTATCGGTCTGAAAGCACATTAAAATTTTTCGTCTGTGATGGGGCTTGGGGTTTCCTTGACTTTTTTCATTTCTTGGGGAAACGGGAATGAAAACTTTCATTACCGGGAAAAATTAAATCCCTTCAGGTATGTTCAATATGGATTAAAATACCTAATTTTAGTAGATGGTGTGTTTTATTTTAAATGCTGATAAATTACAAATGTAAATAGCAAATTTGATCCAAACATGGGTTACAGGCGGCAAAAAGCCAAATGGGAGGCAATATTTCTGGGGGGTCTATATCAAAGCATTGGCCGATGTGATCCAATATTGTAATAGTTCCTGAAATACAATGGTACGCAACAAATCTTACTAAAGTTGGTACTAATGTGTGTATTCTAGAGTGTCTAGAGAAGACAAATCATAGGGGGATTTTTAGGGACATATTTGTATCAAGCATGGACCGATATGATCCACTCTACAACAGATGTTCCCAGCTGAAATATAACACGGTACAACAATATTTAAAAAGTCGTTAAATCGGATGATAAACGTGTCAAATAAAAGAGCAGAATTTGTTTAGTAAATTTTAATTTGAACACAATCCTTTAAAATATATTGTTTCTAAAGCGGATAAGGTCAAATCGAGAATGAAATTTGTATGGGAGCTATATAAATCTGAATCGATGTAACTCACATTTACCATATGTGTGTTCTAGTTAAAATATAAAACCAAATTTTAAGAAAATAGTTTAAAATGCGTGTTTAAAATACGTGGTGTCTAGAGCGGAAAACGCAAATCGGTAGGCGAATTTGTATTGGAGTTATATATAAATCTGAACCGATCTGACCAATTTTTAGCATAGGTTTTCTAGTTGAAATATGAGGCGTGTTCCCAAATTTGAAGAACATTTGCTAAACATGTGGTTTCTAGAGCAGAAATTATAAAATCGGGAGAAAAGTTTGAATGAGAGCTAAAGGGTGTTTTTTATTGAGGTATAGAACTTCGAATTGAAATAAAACACAAGAAAATCGTTTTAATGTCCATCAATTTGGCTTTATTGGAAGGATAATTTTATGCCATTAATGTTTAAATATGATTTCGGGCATGTGGCCGCCGCGGCTGGCTCGAATATAGCCCATGCTACAGGTCCAATTTTCAATTTTTTTCAATTTGATGGACAAAGCTCCAATTGCTGTGCAGGGTGGCGAATCGATTCATTCGGGTCCTCTTCAACACTTTGCTCTACAGCGGCAATTGTTTCTTCGGTGCGCACTGTTCGACGTCTCTGCGGATGCGTATTATCACATAGAGTAAACGTAGTGCGAAAACGATCCATGGTTAACCGAATTAATTGCTCTGATGGACGATTATGTCGACCATAAAATGGACGGAGCTTGCGGTGAACTTCGCGAACTGAACCATTACTTTCGAAATAAATTTGCACGATTTGCAAGCGTTGTTCTTTTGTCAACCTGTTCATGATGAAATGGCAAACCAAACTAAATATTAATCACTTGACAGCTGACAAAATGGCCGCCAGTTAAAAAAGTGATGCCAACTTAAAGTTCTATACCCCAATAAAAAACACCCTTTATATATAAATCTGCATCGATTAGCTTCAAACTAAATAACATTCGTCCCTATTCCGAAATACTTCATTGTTCAAAGTTCCAATCAGTGCTGACATGTACTTTGATTACAAGAATAGATGGACAGACAGAGGGACATTGCCAAAATTTCTTAAAAAGTGATCCTAAATCCACCAATTGGTCAACCTCGTTTGCTTTTGTGTGGTAAAAACAAATGGACGACAACATAGTGGAGGGTATATTAAATATTTTTAATGAAACGAAGACACAAGAAAATATGCTGTTAATTTCATATGTAAATATTTTAGATTTAAATTCACACTCAAAAGTGGAATTTTATCGAGATTCGATTATCATTCATTAATAAGAAGCAGAGCTGTTAAGTAATGATTAGTAATCGTAATCATTAGTAATTAGATTACTTTTTTTTTAAGTAGAAGTAATGATTACAATACGATTACATTCAGTTTTATACGATTAGTAATTGATTACGATTACAAGTAATCAAAAAATAATCAGGATTACTTGCGATTACTGAAAAATAATCAAAAGTAATCAAAAATGAGTTCGACTACTTTAAAAGATTACTTTTGATTACTTTTGACTATTTTAGATTACTTTTGATTTTTTGTGATTACTTTTGATTCTCGCGAAATCGGTATGATCAAAACTTTTGACTTTTCAATATATGTCAGTTTTTATTTTTTTTTATTTTTCAATAATCGCCAGTAATCCTGATTATTTTTTGATTATTTGTAATCGTAATCAATTAGTAATCAGAAAATGTTGAATAGTGGATTATATAATCATTACGATTCTTTTTAAAAAGTAATGTAATTGATTACTAATCGTAATCGAAATTTAACAGCTCTGATAAGAAGTCAAACTGGAAGAGTCGTTTCCATGGGAACTCCATATAACTGTGAACACTTATATGGCGTTTACCTCGAAATACTACTACATCCGTTTGTCTCACTGTTCATTTTTCAAACGTGATGTGGCAACTGCAAGTCGTCGCGTAACGAAGGAAGGTTGGATCGATATTAATAATTTTACAGCGATTTTTCTATCAAAACAAAAAATGCAATTGAATTAGAAGGTAGATCGCGTACACATTAAAAAAGTTTAATATGTACGCTAGTGGTTTTCACAGAAATTTGTTTTTCCGACTGTTTGAATTTTGCTCATAAAAAGTATCAGTAAATATTTTAAGGTTTTACCAGCGCATTAATTGTTCTACGCCCTACCACAACTGTTCTAATCCAATCGGATGGATGAATGATGTATGTAGTCATTTGCATAGTTTAATTACACTGTCCAACAAATTAAGACTTTCTGATTGGAACAGAGTTTCTGAGTTTCTTTTTACAGGGACCAAAGTTTTAGTGAGAAAAGTGTTGAGAGAATTCTTATTGTCAGAACTATATATTAACTGTAAAGTCAAAAAAAGTGCCTTTAGAAAAACCCGTGCTAAGACATTTGTTGTCATGTGTTTGCTGACTAAATAGGGATTATTTGTGACTGAATTGATTCAGAACCCCAGGTAGAGAAAGTTGAAACCACGAATTTTGTATTTTTGCAACAATTGCAGCTTTTTGCCACTTACTACATATATGTTACAAGCGACATTGGTTCTTATTGCACATGCAAATAAATCAGCCGGATCCATTAGACAGTTCGAGAGAAAATTACGAAACAAAAATGCATATAAAACCATTTTAGCCATATCTCCCGCGAAAATGAAAATCTTGCAAAACTATCCGATTTGTTATTTTTTGTTTACCGTGCTCTTTGATGAACCCCAGTGAAATTTTTTTGAAGAACATTTGGTCCCTTAAATGCCCTTTTTCGATTTTTTCGAAAAAAAGGTCTAAGTTATCCATTCAGACATTAGCTAGAGGGTTAAGATCTTCCACAAAAATAATCCTCATAAATTTAAGTTCATTATTTTTCAAATATGATTTATAAAATAGTTTATAGATTTTATAAACAAACTTCATTAATTTTATGAAAAAAGTTTCATAAATATTAATAATGTATACTAAAGTTTTCAATATAAACAAAAAGGCATAAAAAGCTCTGACTTGTTGACTAACCAATCAACAAACACCATCATTGCGATAGTCTTTGCAATGAATGTGTCTTTGTTCTTAATCAGGGTAAATACTTATGTCAGAGTTAGCAGAGGACAAATGAGAATTGCTAGCAGTCATTGTCAGTTCTTTTTTGCAGCCCTCTAGATGAGTACTTTCCCCATATTTTTATGAATGTTTTTAAAAGATATCATTTGACAAAAAATTGTGGGTCCTGTGTGTTTCTCAAGCTTCTAATGTTGCAGAGTCCTTTGACGCTTAATTCAATGGACTATTGTAGTCCACTTTGTATTTTATTCGGCGATAACGGGCTCAATTATAAATATATCGAGCTTCATTATTAGGTAAAAAGTTATTTCTTTATTATCAGAAGATCGATAATAAAGAAATAACTTTTTATATTACAGGGTTTTCCAACAAGGGGTGTTGTTTTGGCATTCATGTCCTTTTGCTCGTAGGACGTCTAGTTTAGAAGTTATGAAGGGTTAAAAGTTTGGAAATGAATTTTAATTTTTTGACCCGAAAAAAGTGATCACAGATTATTGTCCTTTTGCTCGTAGGACGTCTAGTTTAGAAGTTATGAAGGGTTAAAGATTTCAAAATGAATTTTAATATTTTGACCCGAAAAAAGTGATTACAGATTATTGTCCTTTTGCTCGTAGGACGTCTAGTTTAGAAGTTATGAAGGTGTAAAGATTTCAAAATGAAAACAAACAGATTATAGTCCTTTCGCTCGTAGGACGTCTAGTTTAGAAGTTATGAAGGTGTAAAGATTTCAAAATGAATTCTAATTTTTTTACCCAAAAAAGTGATCTCAGATTATTATCCTTTTGCTCGTAGGACGTCTAGTTTAGAAGTTATGAAGAGTTAAAGTTTTGGAAATGAATTTTAATGTTTTGACACGAAAAAAGTGATCACAGATTATTGTCCTTTTGCTCGTAGGACGTCTAGTTTAGAAGTTATGAAGAGTTAAAGTTTTGGAAATGAATTTTAATGTTTTGACACGAAAAAAGTGATCACAGATTATTGTCCTTTTGCTCCTAGGACGTCTAGTTTAGAAGTTATGTAGGGTTAAAGATTTCAAATGAAAAAAGTAATCACAGATTATTGTCCTTTTGCTTATACGATTTCTAGTTTAGAAGTTATGAAGGGTTAAAGATTTCAAAATAAATTTTATTTTTTTACTCAAAAAAGTGATCACAGATTATTGTCCTTTTGCTCGTAGGACGTCTAGTTTAGAAGTTATGAAGGGTTAAAGTTTTGGAAATGAATTTTAATTTTTTGACCCGTAAAAAGTGATCACAGATTATTGTCCTTTGCTCGTAGGAGGTCTAGTTTAGAAGTTATGAAGGTTTAAAGATTTCAAAATAAATTTTAATATTTGACCCGAAAAAAGTGATCACAGATTATTGTCCTTTTGCTCGTAGGACGTCTAGTTTAGAAGTTATGAAGGGTTAAAGTTTTGGTAATGAATTTTAATTTTTTGATCCGAAAAAAAGTGATCACAGATTATTGTCCTTTTGCTCGTAGGACGTCTAGTTTAGAAGTTATGAAGGGTTAAAGTTTTGGAAATGAATTTTAATTTTTTGACCCGAAAAAAGTGATCACAGATTATTGTCCTTTTGCTCGTAGGACGTCTAGTTTAGAAGTTATGAAGGGTTAAAGTTTTGGAAACGAATTTTAATTTTTTGACCCGAAAAAAGTGATCACAGATTATTGTCCTTTGCTCGTAGGAGGTCTAGTTTAGAAGTTATGAAGGTTTAAAGATTTCAAAATAAATTTTAATATTTGACCCGAAAAAAGTGATCACAGATTATTGTCCTTTTGCTCGTTGGACGTCTAGTTTAGAAGTTATGAAGGGTTAAAGTTTTGGTAATGAATTTTAATTTTTTGATCCGAAAAAAAGTGATCACAGATTATTGTCCTTTTGCTCGTAGGACGTCTAGTTTAAAAGTTATGAAGGGTTAAAGATTTCAAAATAAATTTTATTTTTTTACTCAAAAAAAGTGATCACAGATTATTGTCCTTTTGCTCGTAGGACATCTAGTTTAGAAGTTATGAAGGGTTATGAATTTTAATGTTTTGACCCGAAAAAAGTGATCGCAGATTATTGTCCTTTTGCTCGTAGGACGTCTAGTTTAGAAGTTATGAAGGGTTAAAGTTTTGGAAATGAATTTTAATTTTTTGAAGCGAAAAAAGTGATCACAGATTATTGTCATTTTGCTCGTAGGACGTCTAGTTTAGAAGTTATGAAGGGTTAAAGATTTCAAATGAAAAAATTGATCACAGATTATTGTCCTTTTGCTTGTAGGACGTCTAGTTTAGAAGTTATGAAGGGTTAAAGATTTCAAATGAAAAAAGTGATCACAGATTATTGTCCTTTTGCTTGTAGGACGTCTAGTTTAGAAGTTATGAAGGGTTAAAGATTTCAATGAAAAAAGTGATCACAGATTATTGTCCTTTTGCTTGTAGGACGTCTAGTTTAGAAGTTATGAAGGGTTAAAGATTTCAAATGAAAAAAGTGATCACAGATTATTGTCCTTTTGCTCGTAGGACGTCTAGTTTAGAAGTTATGAAGAGTGAAAGTTTTGGTAATGAATTTTAATTTTTTGACCCGAAAAAAGTGATTACAGATTATTGTCCTTTTGTTCGTAGGACTTCTAGTTTAGAAGTTATGAAGGGTTAAAAAAGTGATCACAGATTATTGTCATGTTGCTCGTAGGACGTCTAGTTTAGAAGTTATGAAGGGTTAAAGTTTTGGTAATAAATTTTAATGTTTTGACCCGAAAAAAGTGATCACAGATTATTGTCCTTTTGCTCGTAGGACGTCTAGTTTAGAAGTTATGAAGGGTTAAAGTTTTGGTAATGAATTTTAATGTTTGACCCGAAAAAGTGATCACAGATTATTGTCCTTTTGTTCGTAGGACATCTAGTTTAGAAGTTATGAAGGGTTAAAGATTTCAAATGAAAAAAGTGATCACAGATTATTGTCCTTTTGCTTGTAGGGCGTCTAGTTTAGAAGTTATGAATGGTTAAAGATTTCAAATGAAAAAAGTGATCACAGATTATTGTCCTTTTGCTTGTAGGACGTCTAGTTTAGAAGTTATGAAGAGTGAAAGTTTTGGTAATGAATTTTAATTTTTTGACCCGAAAAAAGTGATCACAGGTTATTGTCCTTTTGTTCGTAGGACGTCTAGTTTAGAAGTTATGAAGGTTTAAAGATTTCAAAATGAATTTTCATTTTTTGACCCGAAAAAAGTGATCACTGATTATTGTCCGTAGGACGCCATTTTTCAGATAAATGATCGGATGTTTACTTCATAATAAAGAGGAAGGTATGCCGCTAATTATGAAAAACAACATCAGCCATATTTCCACCACGACCACGTTTACAGGACCATATCCTTTCCATGAAATTTCACGATGAGGATGGAGAGGCTTCTCAACAATAACTCTTTGGTTTTTCGATGGAATTCCGGATCAATTTCATTCATGAATTTTAATAATTTCAATGCGTTGTTAAAGCGTGTATCGTTCCATTTTTCTACACTCCACGAGAGTATTATGTATTTTTGCATTTGTTTGTAACACCCAAAGGACACGAGTTAGACCCATCGTTTATTATACAGATCGTCTTAGAATCAGTTTCTGAGTCGATTTAGCAATGTCCGTCTGTCTGTCTGTCTGTCATTCTGTTCATCTATTGTTGTAATCAAATTACAGGTCGCATTTATAGTCCGATCTTAACGCTATTTAATTTGAAGCAAATCGGTTCAGATTTAGATATTGACTCCATACAAATGTCGCTCCCGATTTGACTTTTTTCGCTCTTTAAAGTACATATTGTACCCGATTTTCTTCAAATTTGGGTCAACGCTTTATGATATAACTAGAAACACATGTTGCGAAAGCGGGTGAGATCGGTTCAGATTTAGATATAACCCCCATACAAATGCCACTCCCGATTTGACTTTTTCCGCTCTTTAAAGCACATATTGTACCCGATTTTCTTCCAATTTGGGTCAACGCTTTATGATATAACTAGAAACACATGTTGCGAAAGCGGGTTAGATCGGTTCAGACTTAGATATAGCCCCCATACAAATTTGACGATTTGACTTTTTCCTCTCCTGAAACCACATATTGTACCCGATTTCCTTTAAATTTAGCACATCATCTTATAATCCAACTAAAAACACCTATGGTGAAAGTGGGAGAGATCGGTTCTGATTTAGATATATCTTTTATTTATATACACAAATGTTGCTCCCAAATGTTTAATCGATTTTGACCAAGATTTTACATTCCATGTTTCAATAGACCCCCATACAGATGTCCTTTCCGATTTAACATTTTTTGTCAATCACATACAATTACAGGATACAAAAATCCTTCCCGATTTCACTTTTTTACCAAATTGAATTATAATGGGATAGAAAGTGGAGTGTATCATATAGTCGGGTTCGTCCGACTTTAGCCTTTCCTTACTTGTTAGTAATGGCGTAGTTTCTACTTGTCAAATGTCAAATAATAAAAGCTACCGAAATACCGGGTGATTCAAATAACACCTCTTGTTGGAAAACCCTGTACATAAGTTCAGTCTACTGCACATATTTCAGTTGCTCACCAAACACTAAGATTTGCTTTTAGTGATGCCGTGACACTGCCCCAAACACTCACGTTAGCCTTCGTTCACATTTCGTTGGTTTCTAGTCCATGTGTAGACGTAGTACCATCACCACAACTCCAAACTATAATTGCTGCTTTGAAGATTTAGTTATGGACATATGAAAAATTAAAAGCTAAAAGTTTTTTAAATGTTTGAAAATGAAAATGGAAATGAAAATAAAAATGTGTTTTTTGCCTAAAACAGAGTTAATGTGTTTACTGAAATTCATTAAGGAACTTATCAAAAATCACTTCAATGTGTTTAGAAAATTCTTAAATAGTAATCTAAGAAACAGAAGATGTAAATTTTATTACATTAAGATGAAAAAATATATCGGTCAAATGAACACCGCCTCGTTCGTGCGATTAAACGCCATTAGACTAAACTAAAGGTTTTCAAGTCCTTATTGGCAAACCCTTTATAATGCTGGTAAGATTCTGATAGGGTAACTGCAAAAGATTTCGACCCAACATGGATTTCGACCCTCTTCGATTTTTATGATATTTAGCAAATGTATTCTACTAGGGGTTCAGGGTAATACACCGTTTACAGTAGCTCGAAGTAGTACGTGGTTTAACTTTTACAGTGGTCCAAGAGATGGCCTCCTTTCGATATCATAACTATGGATCGTGTCCATAGCATTTAAAACTAGACGTATTTTTAGTTGTTTTGGATTTTGCAGAAAACTATAGCTTCATCATACAATATACATCTTATGTAATATTATAAATTTTATCACCATTAGCATACAAATAAATATGTATATAAAAACAAGTAGGGAAAGGCTAAAGTCGGGCAGGCCACCTGTATAATACCCTACCCCCCCCTCTACCTACGTATGTACCAGGTTTTGATTACTAAACCCGGTGTTTCATGGGGGCGATTTTCATACGCATATGAAGGGGGTGGCCACCAGATACTTCAGTTAAAATAATGATTCTATACTTCAGTAAATACTTTTGATAGATGGAAAAGACAAAGTGAATTTTTTAAGAAACATGGCCAACCTAAACACCACGTCCAATGTTTTCAAACATTCAAATAGAAGCAAATTGTGGAGCTATAGAGAACAGCAATTGGTATAAAAACGATTCCTAGGCTTGGTAGGTTCCCCAATAAGATAGCAAATATTCTAATATTTGGGCAGTTTTACTAAGATGAAGGCTTTAATTTTCAGCCGGGCACAACAATTAAATTTTGTAAATGACGACTACTGTTCCAACATAAACCAATATGGTCGTTTCTCATATTTATTTTTCTAAACGTGGCATCATGGTGGTTTATAAAGGTAACAATGTTCTACAAATAAAATATTCGGGTTTCTCAGATGTAGTTGCAGATACGAAAATTGTAGATCGATAATAAAAAATTATGTTCGTAAAAAATCTGTAGAGGAGGCAACATGTGCAGCACGAGTAAACGTGTCCGCGAGGGCTTTGGGATTATTAAATCTAATCCTTCGGGAATGCCTAGGAAACGGTTGCGGCATCTATAAATGCCTTTAATTATTACATGAATAAATTTACCAACATTTGGAAATGTATTGAAATTTTTTCCAAAAATGGCATTTTGTTAGAGCTTATAAGAATTTCGAAACGTGAAACCAAAGAGCATTTAACAAAGGATTTTATTCGATTCAACCGTAGGTAAAATCAAATTGTATAAAAACAAACATTTGTCCATTTAGTCGTCATCGGATGAGATGGCAGCATTTGAATACTGGAGGTTTATTTTTATGGGGCTATATCATGTAGTCCACATTTACGTTAATTGTTTCTAGTTCAAATATAACATGATCTGAATATTTTATCAATATCCAATGTAAAATGCGTAATGTAATATGTAAATATCTGTTGGAAGCAATAACACGTATTGGTTTACTTACATTTACATTTGACTGAATATAATTGTTGTTCAATCAATCAGTAAATGTTTGTTCTGCATAACAAAGATGATTAAGATTTTTGAGAAAAAGGAAGAAACAAGTTAATTCTCTCCAAAGTAATAAATCGAATGTAAAGGTTTTTGACGTATTCGCACTTCTCACACATAAATAATGCATGCCTAATAGAGAAAATTAAGTTGAAATTCTCTTAAAGTGCTCAAATCAAATATTATGTGATAAAGAAATACAGAGAATCAATGAACCAAATTGTAAACAATTTATTGCAAATATTTTTTACATTCTTTCGATAAATAATTCACATAATTATAATTCATAATAATAATTCATGTACACTTAGAAAAATAACTTTCCTAAATCTGAGTAAAATCCATACTCCTATTTAGTTCAAGAATGTTACTTCAGTTTATTAAAATTTTCTTAAAAGTAAGAAAATTAACTAAGTATGACTTCAAAGTCATAGAAAATAGTTCATTTACTAATAATAGTGTAGTAAATTTAATTAAAAACTTTTCTTTGAATCTAAAAAAAATCTTGACAAATGAGTATATTCATACTTGTGTGGGAGAAAATGCCAAGATTTGAAGTAGGAAAAATAAGAAATTCTTTGTATAGAAAACTTCATTTAGGAAATTTTAAATAAAAAATGATTTTTAGGGCCAAAATTGTCAAAAAAATATAAAAATTGGTGCCGACCAAATCACTGTAGCTAGAATCATAATATTTGGCGTGTCCATTCCTCTGATTGTATAGACGAGCATCATAATGGTTTTTTGGGGGGAGAACTGAGCTAGACTCATGAAGTCTTATTTATACATTTATATCACTGCGATGATGCGCAAAGTAAAAGGCTTTTTCCAAATTTGGATTTTAAGGAACAAAACGGGGCAAATGAGATAAAATTAGTACCAATTAAATGATTGTAGCTAGAATCGTAAAATTAGGTCGGTGCATACCACTGTGAACGCGGAATATTATCGATTTTCGAAATTCGTACTTTTATGATAAAAATGGAATGACATTGGATATGACAATACATATGTGTGGAAGATTGGAATTGAAAATGGGTGTAACCGGTCCGAAGTGAAAACTTTTTTCCTAACAACGAATGAAAATATCTGCAGTAATATTTGGTATGTACGGTACTTATGTACATTTCTTTGAAGATTACTGTCTTTATGAAGAATTATTTTGGTATATATAGTCAAGGACTATCACGCCAAAAACATATTTGTACTCACGCTCTCAGTGGACGTGGTCTTTAAAATTAATTAAATAATTTTAATTCAATAACGAAACATCACAATTTATTTAAGAATTATCGCTATTATCAAAAATATCATAATTTTCCTAATAATACGTGTAGTCGACAGTGACTAATTTGCTAGTAATACTGTGGAATGCAATCCATAGTGGAGAGTATATAAGCCTCGGTGCGGCCGAACTTAAAGTCTTTTTATTGCAATCCATAGTGGAGAGTATATAAGCCTCGGTGCGGCCTTAAGTCTTTTTATTGGTTTACTTTATTTGCGATCTGTCTACACTCAGAAAAAAGTGAACCCTATAATGAGTTAAAATGAACTAAAATTTAGGAAAAATGAACTTCGTATAGCGCTAGAGAAATATTTCCTCATATCAAGTTCAAACTTTATCTAGTCAATTTTCCTCAACCCAAGTAAATATTTACTCAAACTAAGGAAATTTTCAGTAGGAAGTTCATTGGAGCTGAGGAAGTTTCCTCATACTAAGTACATTTTTACTAAATCTAAGTAAAATTTTGCTGAAATTTAAAATTTCCTAAATGGAATATTTTCCACACAAAAAATTTCTGATTTTTTTCTTACTGAAAACCTTGGAAACATTCTTCCACACATGTATGAATTTACTCAATTGTAAGAATTTTTTATTAGATCCAAAGAAATGTTTTTAAGTAAATTTATTACCCTATTTCTAGTAAACGAACTTCCTATGGCTTTGAAAGAAGGAAACTTTACTCATACTTACTTAATTTTCCTACTTTTAAGGAAATTTTTGCTGGACTGGAGTCAAATTGTTGAACTAAATTGTAGTATGTAGATTTTACTCAGATTTAGGAATGCTATTTTTCTGAGTGTAGACAATGAGAAAATGTCATTACATAAATGCTAATGTAGCTCCAATGAACTTTATTATAATTAAGTAAATCTAGATCTTTAAATATAATTCTAAAATCATACTTATTAAATATCAAACGAAAATCGAGTCTCTAGTCTTCTTGCATTTAGAATAGAGGCAGCTAAAGGGTTTGGGTGGTTGCTCAATCTTTGAAGGTAACTTTCGCTGAATCTTCGAATTACTTATGTTATAGCACCTTCACATCTCTCGAAATATTCTTGTTTCTGATAAACCGTTATGAGCCTCAACGTTTTCAACTAATACCTTTCAAGGATGTCAACGTTAGATCTACAAGCTGAGGCCCGCAATTGAATAATATAGATCCACATCGGTTTAAGTATTATTTTGTAAATCCTTAATTAATTGTTTAAAGTAATAATTTTCGGCTGTTAATTATACATTCCACGAGAGTATTACTTCTTTGAGCATTTGTTTGTAACACCCAAAAGCAAGGGAGATAGACCCATTGTTAATTATACCGATCGACTTAGAATCACTTTTTGAATCGATTTAGTCTGTCAGGTACAGGTCGCAATTGTATCCAGAATTAAATTAAATATTGCACAACGAAGTTTTCGGGATAAGGACGAACGCTATTTAATTTGAAGAAAATCGGTTCAGATTTAGATTTAGCCCCCATACGAATTTCACTCCCGATTTGACTCTTTTCACACTAGATGCCACATATTTGAACATTTGCAAATTAGCCGAATTTTTTTATATTTCAACTAGAAACACCCATGGTGATCGGTCAGATTTACATATATGTAGCTTTCATTAAAATTTCGCTCCCGATTTGACTTTTTCCGCTCTAGAAACCACATATTGTATCAGATTGGCAAAACATCTTATATTTAAACTAGGAAAAGCGGTGCAAATGGGTCAGATCGGTTCTTATTTACAAAATTGTACACAAATTTCACTCCCGACTTCACTCTTCCACTATATAAACCATTTATTTTAACAGATCTTCTTCAAATCGGTCAAAATATCTTATATTTCAACTAGAAACACCCATGGTGAAAATATGTCAGATTGGTTCAGATTTATATATAGCTCCCATTAAAATTTCGCTCCCGATTTGACTTTTTCTTCTCTAGAAACCACATATTTTAACAGATCCTCTTCAAATTAGGCGAAATATCTTATATTTGTTCTATAAACAGCGATGGTGCAAATCGGTCAGATCGGTTCAGATTTATATATAGCTTCCACACAAATTGCACTCCCGATTTCACTTTTTCCAATCTATAAACCATTTATTTTAACAGATCTTCTTCAAATCTTTCAAAATTTCTTATTTTTCAACTAGAAACACCATAGTGAAAATGGGTCAGATCTGTTCCGATTTACATATAGCTGCCACACAAATATCGCTCCCAGATAGACTTTTTCCGTCCCGAAAACCACGAATTTTCACTGAATTTCTTCAAAGCGAGCATAACACGTTATATTTGAACTTGAAGAACTTATTGTTAAAGTTAGTCACTTTATTTCATGTTTGGATAAAGCCCCGATACGAATATTCTTTTCGATTTGGCAAACTGGACCAGGTCATATTAGCCCATGATTAGGAAACATACAAAAATTCTTTCCGTTTTCACTTTTTTACCGAGTCGAATTGTATTCGAATTAGAGATGGTGTGTGATGATTTAATAAAATGATAAGCAACTATGCGTGAGTGATTTTTGACTCACGTTCGCTCACGCACGAAGAATTTTTCTCTACTCACGTTCACGCACGCTCACGTGAGTAAAAATAATTTTGCTCACGATCACGCGTGATTCACGTAAATCACGCAAATAATTTCCATAAAGAGTATTTTTCTATCCTTTTTTAAGAAATTAAAAATATAGTAAATTAACTATGGTTAAGAAGTATATACCCAGCAAAAAGCACTCAAAGATGTGTGTCCTTTAGTTTGAAAGACTTAAAAGTTATTATAAAGTAGTTGCAAAGGAACCACTTTTTCACTAGTTTCCATTTCTATTTTAAAAAATCCGCCGCTATCCGGGAGTAGAACATCGGACCTTCTGGTTGCTACTACGCTACTCTAACCATCTCAGCTATCCTCTGATGTGAGTGCTGAATAACTAAAGCAAATCATTGTGTTCGTTAGAACAGACAATAGGAAACCCAACAAAATATTTATTTAGAATGAATTAATATACAACGCAAATTAATATTAAATTAAATTAGCATTAAATAAATTAAGACTACTTAATTTTACTAATATTATGTAGTATTAATACTAACACAAAAATTAAATATTTGAAGTACATTAATAAAGCAATAAATCTGTATTTTTTAAAGCAACAAATTTTAAATAGTTAAAATTTACAAAATTACACATGCTTATTTAAAAAAGTAATAAAAAAACAAGTAAGGAAAGGCTAAAGTCGGACGGGGCCGACTGTATAATACCCTACACAACTCCCTGCGTATGTGCCTCGCTTTGATTACTAAACCCAGGTATTTCATGGGAGCAATTTTATGTAGTTCATATAAATTATACAGTTACTATAAATTCATCTTTAGTCATATTTAACGAATATGGTTAATTGTATGGTAATTGATCCAATTATCCGACAGACAAATACAAATTATACAGTAGTAATAGGATGAATCGGACCGACATTTCAAAAGGGAGCCTATAACAACATTTTGGGCCTGGTCCAAAACATGGGCCTATATATTTCTCATTCACGGTAGGTGTTCCTAGTTGAAAAATATCATGATATGCAAAATTGAAGATCCGATGTAAGATGTAGTTTCAAGAGCTGTAATAGATCAGAATGGGGCCCCATTTGGATTATACCAAAGTATGGACATATGGGCATCTCCCAAACAAGTAAGGAAAGGCTAAAGACGGACGGACTTTCTATCTCATTACAATTCAATTCGGTAAAAAAGTGAAATCGGGAAGGATTTTTGCATCCTGTAAATGTATGTGTTTGACAAAAAATGTTAAATCGGGAAATCGGTCGATTTTAGATCGGAGAAAGTGAAATCGGGAGCGACATTTGTATGGGGGCTATATCTAAATCTGAACCGATCTTACCCACTTTCAGCATAGGTGTTTCTAGTTGGATTATAAGAAGTTGTGCCAAATTTAAAGAAAATCGGGTACAAGATGTGGTTTCTAGAGCGGAAAAAGTGAAATCGGGAGCGACATTGGTATGGGGGCTATATCTAAATCTGAACCGATCTTACCCACTTTCAGCATAGGTGTTTCTAGTTGGATTATAAGAAGTTGTGCCAAATTTAAAGAAAATCGGGTACAAGATGTGGTTTCTAGAGCGGAAAAAGTGAAATCGGGAGCGACATTTGTATGGGGGCTATATCTAAATCTGAACCGATTTCCTCCAAATTCAATAACGATGGTCCTTGGTCAGAAAAAATAGCTTCTGCCAAGTTTCATGACAATCGGACAACAATTGCGACCAGTAGAGTTCGAATAAACTTAGATGGACAGCAGACGGACGGACGGACGGAGAGACAGACATCATTAAATCGACTCAGCTGGTGATTCTAAGCCGATCGGTATACTTAAAGGTGGGTCTAGCTCGATTATATCTTGGTGTTACAAACATTTGGCGCGAAACTAACTTATAATACCCTAGTCCACGAAGTGGTGTAGGGTATAATAACAAAAAAAAGTTTTTTTTCCCGAGCCACGCATCGAACCCGAGACCTTCTGGAGGCAAAGCGGACACCTTACCTCTGTGTCCCCATACTAAAAATAAAAATAATAAAATGAGAGAAAAATAATAATAAATATGTGTGAATCACGCAAAAATCACGTGACTCACGCAGAAATAAGACTCACGCACATTCACGCACGAACATTTTTTCGTTCCACACGTTCACGCATGCTCACGTGAGTAAAATAAATTTTGCTCACGATCACGCGTGAATAACGTGATTCACGCAATTCACGTGAGTCGCGCCCATCTCTAATTCGGATAGAAAGTGGAGTGTATCATATAGTCGGCCCGCCCGACTTTAGCCTTTCCTTGCTTGTTTCTGTTCCAAATGATATATACTCTGTAGAGTGTGGGTATAAAAATAATTGAAGTCAAATATAAAAATCCTTGCGAGCGATACATATGTATATGTTTTCACGCAAGTGCACTGCACTCCTCCCCATCACCATTAATCATAATTACTATTTTTCCAAGCATTTTCATATTTATATTTCCTCATTCTATGCTTCATTCACACAATATGTCTAGGCATTTCTAGAAATGTCTAATTTACTATTTTCTTTGAAATGTGTTAAAATGTACTCTTGTTTTTCGTCCATTTGAATTGCACCCCTCGTAATAATCTGTTTTAATATGGAAGTATGTTATTGAAGGATATTAAGTAAGTTTGAAATGTGCGTCAAATTCACACTACTCTGCTGTCAGAAGGAAAACCAGTAAGGAAAGGCTAAAGTCGGGCGGGGCCGACTATACGATACACTCCACTTTCTATCCGAATACAATTCAACTCGGTAAAAAGTGAAAACGGGAAGAATTTTTGTATGTTTCCTTATCATAGGCTAATATGACCTGGTCTAATTTGTCAAGTCGAAAAGAATATTTGTATCGGGGCTATATCCCAACATGGAATAAAGTGACTAACTTTCGAAATAAGTTCTTCCAGTTCAAATAGTCACTTCAAAGAAATTCGGAGAAAATTTGTGGTTTCTGGGGCGGAAAAAGTCTATCCGGGAGCGAAATTTGTATTGGATCTATTGTAAATCTAAACCGATCTGAGCCATTTTCACCATGGGTGTTTCTAGTTGAAATATAAGATATTTTGAAAGATTTGAAAGAAATCTGTTAAAATATGTAGTTTATAAAGTGGAAAAAGTGAAATCGGGAGAGAAATTTGTGTGGCAGCTATATATAAATCAGAACCGATCTGGCCCATTTTTACCACAGGTGTTTCTAGTTGAACTATAAGATGTTTTGCCAATTTTGAAGAAAATCTGTTAAAATATGTGGCATCTAGAGCGGAAAAAGTCAAATTGGGAGCGAAATTTGTATGGGAGCTATATATAAATCTGAACCGATTTGACCCATTTTCAGCATGGGTGTTTGTAGTGTAAATATAAGATAGTTTGCCAAATTTGAAGACAATCTGATACAGTATGTGGTTTCTAGAGCGGAAAAAAACTAATAGGGAGCGAAATTTGTATGGGAGCTATATATAAATCTGAACCGATCTAACATATTTTTACCACAGGTGTTGCTAGTTGAAAAATAAGATGTTTTGCCAAATCTGAAGACAATCTGATACAATTTGTGGTTTATAGAGCTGAAAAAATCAAATCGGGAGCGAAATTTGTATGGGAGCTATATATAAATGTGAACCGATCTGACCCATTTTTACCACAGATGTTTCTAGTTGAACTATAAGATGTTTTGCCAATTTTGAAGAAAATCTGTTAAAATATGTGGTATCTAGAGTGAAAAGAGTCAAATCGGGAGTGAAATTCGTATGGGGGCTATATCTAAATCTGAACCGATTTTCTTCAAATTAAATAGCGTTCGTTCTTATCCCGAAAAACTTAGTTGTGCAAAGTTTCATTTGGTTCTGTGTACAATTGCGACCTGTATCGTGATTACAAGAATAGATGGACAGACAGACAGACAGACAGACAGACGGACGGACATCGCTAAATCGATTCAAAAAGTGATTCTAAGTCGATCGGTATAATTAACAATGGGTCTATCTCTCTTCCTTTTGGGTGTTACAAACAAATGCACAAAGACATAATACTCTCGTGGAGTGTATAAAAACGGGTGTAAGTGCAAGTGTATCGACAGTAAAAAGAATTTTATCCAATACTGAACACTTAAAATTAAAAAGAAATCTCCATTAGATAATTTATCGAGTAACATTTTTCGATGAAAATAAATTTAGTTTAGTTTTCAGAGTGTACCCAACACACAACAAAATGTAATTGTTTTGTCTGTATTAAATTGCTGAATGCCTATCCAGGGCCGTGCGCAGGGGGGGGTTTTGGGGGTTCAACCCCCCCCCCCAGAGAGGTTTCGAACATATATTTTTTTAAACCTTCTAGACTTTCTGAAACAATAAAATATAGAATTTTTAAGATCTTTTTAAAATAACTCGTCTGAAATGGAAATTTGGCAGTATAATCATGAAAACATGATTACATGAAGATAAAAAATCGTGGACACTTTCTTGAATTTCGGACAAAGGCTATGAAAACTACAAGCAAACTAAACGAATTGTGCCTATTTCAAGATTGTGTAGTGCTAATTTCGCTAATGGACACCAAATTGTTCGGAAAATTTTAATTTTTATTAACCGATACCACTTCTTGACATTCGACTAGAGCTATATCTTATGAACTTTTAATTGTGTACTGCAATAAAAGTTTGGAAATTTAATAACAAAATCGTTTAGTAATTTAAAAAAGTGTAGATAAGAATCGCTATGATATCATAATGAAATCTAAAAGCATTCTTAATAAAAGGAAATAATTTGTTTCATGGTAACCCGTAGCTTAACTATGAGCGCCAAACTTTGGACAAACTTGTAGTATATCTAATTGGAATCTAAATTAATAATTATGTAAAAATCTATTGGCGAGATGAAATTCTTCCTTTCTGCGAAAAAGTATTGGAGTAACCTAAGAATTTTTTATGTAGACATTTTTACTTATACAAAAGAAAGTATACTTTAATTTTTAAATAAAATACAATTTGCATTTTTAAATTTCTGAGTATAGAAATCGGGTGGGACATTTGTATAATTTGTATTTGTAACATTGACCCACATATTCGACTTCCACAACAGATGTTCTTAGGTCAAATACAATATGGTGTGGCTATTCGTATATTCCGTTCGCAGAGACTTATTTCTTAAATACTTTATGAATTATTCTAAACAACCACTGCGAAGGCGCCTATCTTGCCTTCGCAACAATCATGAGTAATAGCTCAACTCCTTATGGCAGAGGTATCATGAAACTTTTGAGAAATATTTCATGTTGTCATTTTTTGTATCAGTTTTGCATACTCTGAAGCAAAACAATTTGTTTTAGTTAAATATAATTTATTTTAATTTCACCTTTTTTCCTTGTATAAAATAAAATTTTCCTCAGTTTAAGTAAAACCCGTTTAGGAAAAATTTACTTGGTTGGCAAAATTCTACTTATGTTTAGTAAAAATGTACTTGGTTTCTTAAATTTTAGTTAATTTTAACTCATTATAGGGTTTTTTATGAGTGTAAATGAAAACCCCCCCCCAGGGGAAAATCCTGCGCACGGGCCTGTGCCTATCGCATCCTCAACAGCTCCCCTCAAATAGTTTTTGATATCCACTGTTATTATCATCTGTTGAGAAATCCACAGAAATGCACAGTAAGTGCACTTTTATTATTTTTTATTATTTTATACATTGCACGGGGTTATACTAAAATGATTTCATTAAAACTATTTGTGGCTTCGTAAAGAAAATCACGGTATATATCATGAATAGCAAATAGTTATAATTTAATGTAGGGCAAAGTTCTTTTTCGTACATGTTATAGTAAATCTATTGTCTTTCCGAAGATAGTTGCACCATTTTGTTTACGCGTTTGTGAATACTAAATTAGAATAGAAATTGCAATAAGTTGGAGGTAAATTATGAATTCATGAAAGTTACATGCACCCTAGACTCGGTCACGACAAAACATTGATGCGGTCACCCAACTGAAATGAAGATTGGATTGTTTAATGATGATGTACAAATCAATCCTTTTGTATCGTGAAAACACCAGAAAGTAAATAAAACTTTAGTGGGCGAAATGAGACAAAATAGGATAGTAGACTCGAGAAATAGAGGGATTTTTCGAAATTCGGATACAATTACGAAAGAGGGATAAAAATGGTACCAACCAAACAGCTAAAGTTGAAATCATGAAATTCGGTGTATACGTTCATTTGACGATGAAAATGGGAAACAAAAAGGATTTTTTCGAAATTTGGAAAATGGGGCGATTGGGGATAAAAATGGTACCAACCAAACTGCAGTAGCTATAATAATGAAATCGGTGTGTACATTTCTTTGACTGCGTAGAAGCGAAAAATAAATAGATTTTTCGATATTCGTACCTTAGGGGAATTAAGGGATTAAAACTAGAATCGTGATATTCAGTATTTGCACTCGTCTGACTAAATGGAAAAAGGAGTTGTGTATATTCTATTCTGAATATTAGAACTTTTCTAATAGCCCATACCCCACCTATAGGTGACTGGATGGGTGGAGTTACTGGTCGTAATCTCAAGTTTTACACGGAAGGCTACAAAAGCGATGGAGATAACCACCAGGTAATTTCTAGGTGTTTGATATATTGTTTGTCAAACAGAGCCACCAGCATGGTGTAGTCCAACCTATGTGAAAGCGATTGCCGTTAACGAGAAATTCTCATGTGATCATTGTCCATATTGGTCCACAGGGAAAAACAATGAAGTCTTATTGAGGAAATGTGTTTTCATATAAAAATCGCATTATTGATGTTATATTTAGCATAAAATTATTTGAATTAATTTTTCATTTTAGAATAAGTTCTCCAGGTTAAAGGTTATGATTTCTTTATACTTTAAGCTAAAGTGAAACAAGTGTACATGAGAATCCTTTCCAACAATATTTTGGTAAATGATTAATTAACGTTTTTTTATATCTGAAACAGAGCCTGGTTCGTCATAGAATTATAAGACTCGACTTCAGTATTTCTATTAAACTAACACTTCTTTGTTTCCAAGATTACTATAGAAAACAAGTAAAAGGCTGGGCCCTCCCTCCACCACGTCGTGGTGATGCTTCCTTATTCATTCATTCCCTAAGGGTCGTCCTCCACTATTTGCAATTTCTTGATTCCTGCTACAGACCATATATTTGTACCATTGTGATGGGAAAATTACTAGTACCTACCAAGGTTACCAATTTTATCCCATTTTGATCCTAAATGTAAACATGGCAAAATATAGCCTTTTCGTGTCTACGTAATCGGAGCAATGTACACATCTAACCGACGTGCAACCGAGAAACACATTTACGGTAAATTTGAGGGTATAAGGTAGAGGGTATAACAATCAAATGTTGAAATTTATAGTGTTGCCATATTCGAGGAGTTGCGTACATCGAGGGTTGCGTTATCCGAGGTCGCACTGTATTACCACCAAAAGGGGTGTATGCGTTTAATAAATATTCAAATCCTTACAACATAAGTACCTGATTCGCTGCAGCAACTAAAATATATTATATCTACATGAAGGTTAGGCTGTATAAAGTTATAGTGTTTCAATATAGTCAAGATTTACAGAATACAGAACCAGTCTGATACTCCGACAACAACGTGTACTTTCTATACGTTGATTTAACTGTTGCTTAATTTCAGGCCACAACTGCCTTTAATATCCGACAAATAATGATTATTTTTCACTTCTTTAAATTTTGAAAAAAAAAACTGATGCATTTTGTTTTGCACTTTACAAATACATGAATTCCACAAACACTCGAGTTGAGATAGATTTTCTGCACTTCAACTTTTATACGAATTCAAACAATTTTGATTTTTCAACGTTTCGCATATACATTACGCTGGGCCACTAAAAAAACAAATGCTGTCGTCACCACCCAGAAATGAAGATTGGATTGACCTGTAAAATATTTCTACGAGTAATTTTTATACCCTCCACCTCCAGGATGGGGGTATATTCACTTTGTCATTCCGTTTGTAACACCTTGAAATATTCATCGGAGACCCCATAAAGTATATATATTCTGGGTCGTGGTAAAATTCTAAGACGATATAGCAATGTCCGTCTGTCCGTCTGTCTGTCTGTTGAAAGCACGATAGCGGCCGAACGAAATGAGCTAGGAGGTTCAAATTGTGCCTAAATGTGTCTTATGGTTGTAGATCGGTTGGGATTGAAAGTGGACGAAATCGGCCCAGAGGGAAAAATTTTTCCCTCACAAGGACTGAAAATACCCCTAATATTTAGAGTATTTCAGCATGTTTTTTGAAAATTTCCAATTTTATACACTTGAAATTTGTTTCGTACCTTCCTCCAGTAACGTGTAATCACAAAAAAGATTTAGTGGATTAAATGGGACAAAATGGGATAAAAATTTTACCTTTGATACGACAACAGCTAGAAACATGAAATTCGGTGTGTACGTTCCTATAATTACGTAGACAAGTAAAATATAAATATATATAAATTGAAATTTGTACTTTTAAGGGATACAATTGGTAAAGGGGGATAAAAATGGTACCAACCAAACCGCTGAAGATAAAATCATGAAATTCGGTGTATGCATTTATCTGACTGTGTAGACGTGAAACATAATGAATTTGTTCGAAAATTGTACTTTTAGGCGGAAAATGGGGCGAAAGGGATAAAAATGGTACCAATTAAAAACGGAATAAAATTGGTAGCTAGAATAATGAAATTCAGTGGTTATACTCGTCTGTCTTCGTAGACACGCACAATATGAGTATTTCTCCCAAATCATACTTAAAGGTCAACATTTAAACTTACTTCACTTCTTTGTAAAGTCGACAGGCGGTAATCTACCGGTTATTCGATGGAATGCACTCCGTGGTGGAGGGTATATAAGATTCGGCCCGGCCGAACTTAACGCCTTTTTCCTTGTTCTAATTGTTTCAGAATTAATTGTAAAACTCTTTTACAAAAATGAGCGCTTCTGCGTAAATTTACTTCTGATGACATCATTCGAAAGGTATTAATTGCAGATATTGTTTTACAATACACGTCCACAAAATCTGAAATAGTTTTCAATTGCCACTACGAAAAATCACAAAAAACTATAAACGTCCAATAATGCGACCAATATGTTATTCTAGTACAAGAGAAAATATTTATATTTAAAGTGCCTTCGAGTGTCTACTAATTATAAAAAGTGAACAAAAATACAAGAGAAAAAAATGAATTTTAGGCTTGATGTCATGAGCGTTTAACTCATATACGACTTAATGTAGGAATCAAATAATTGCAAATCGCCATTAAATAGTCCACATTTTATTTTCGTGGGGAGGAAATTATTTTTATTTGTATGGACCGCGACCCAGCTTAATATGCTGTAATATGTAAAAATATTTGTTTGTGTTTTAGTACACCCTTCACGATGGTGCGGAATGTGCTTTCACTTTGTTCTAAAGTTTGTAACACATGGTCAATCAGCTGGAATATTGAAACTGTCAATGTTGAACTTATGACGGACAACAATCTTAATATTTTGCTTTAATGTGATTACTTGGTTAATCCCCTTTTTCACAATATTTCATTGTCATATCGCTATACAAAATATGCTAACATAACATTGCGTTAATCGATTTTTAATTTTGTTATCCTTATCAATTATAACCATCCGTTGAAAATATTATTTTGAATAAAAATCCGCAGTCTAGACATAACCGAAAGTTGTGGATGTCTAATGACGAGTAACTAAACATGGTGAAAGTTGTGGGGTTATAGTAATGAATAAGTTTAACATAAAAGTTATTTCGCACTGTGGTATTGCAAGTGGACAGTTTGTAATTATTCGCAAAAAAATAGAACATCATCACCAATGTCTGAATTTTTATTTCGGTTCGTACCTTCTTATAATGCGAATATTTAATGTAGCGAGTGTGTTCCACAATAAGTTTATATGGTAATTAAAACAGAAAAAGAGTGCACCTGATCATTTCAACGAAAACAGTTGTCACCGTAAAACAAAAATAATCGAACACACATTGTTTGAATTATTTAGTCAAAATTAGAAACTCCTAAAATAACACTCAATTAAATCATTTGACTAACGCTTTAGTAAAAACACAACAATTTCTAATTACACATTTAATTGGAAATTATTCATGGAATTGACAAAATCGCAACGACATGCTCGTCATCGCCTTATATTCAACTTTAACTTAACTCTCCGTATACTAAGCGCGGTGCGATGGTAAGAATGCGGGACTATAAATCTAACACCCCCGGTTCGATACTCGTTTCGGCTAAAATTTTATTATACCCTCCAACTCCAGGATGGGAGTATACTAACTTTGTCATTCCGTTTGTAACACCTTGAAATATCGAGCTGAGACCCTATAAAGTATATATATTCTTGATCGTCATAAAATTCTAAGACGATCTAGCCATATCCGTCCGTCCGTCTGTCGAAAGCACGCTAGCATCTAAACGAAAGGAGCTGGGATGTTCAAATTTTCTATAAATGCGTCTTATAGTCGTAGATCGGTTTGGATTGAAATTGGGCGAAATCGACCCAAAGGGAAATTTTTTTCCCTCACATGGACTAAAAATACCCATAATAACCCCTAGTAATTTAGAGTATTTAAGCATATTTCCTTAATGTAAAGGGTGTTTTTTATTGAGGTATAGAACTTCGAATTGAAATAAAACACAAGAAAATCGTTTTAATGTCCATCAATTTGGCTTTATTGGAAGGATAATTTTATGCCATTAATGTTTAAATATGATTTCGGGCATGTGGCCGCCGCGGCTGGCTCGAATATAGCCAATTCTACAGGTCCAATTTTCCAAAGCTCCAATTGCTGTGCACGGTGGCGAATCGATTCATTCGGGTCCTCTTCAACACTTTGCTCTACAGCGGCAATTGTTTCTTCGGTGCGCACTCTTCGACGTCTCTGCGGATGCGTATTATCACATAGAGTAAACGTAGTGCGAAAACGATCCATGGTTAACCGAATTAATTGCTCTGATGGACGATTATGTCGATAAAATGGACGGAGCTTGCGGTGAACTTCGCGAACTGAACCATTACTTTCGAAATAAATTTGCACGATTTGCAAGCGTTGTTCTTTTGTCAACCTGTTCATGATGAAATGGCAAACCAAACTAAATATTAATCACTTGACAGCTGACAAAATGGCCGCCAGTTAAAAAAGTGATGCCAACTTAAAGTTCTATACCCCAATAAAAAACACCCTACATTTTCTTGTACTTACTTAATATTAGGTGTGCGCATTCCCCCTATAACAAAAACGTGCACCAAGTGACAAAAACGTGAAAGTGATTTTTATTCGTAGGGGGTGAAATGGGGCAAAAAGGGATAAAAATAGTACATATTAATCGACAACAGCTAGAAACACGAAATTTGATGTGTACATTCCTCTAATTGAGTAGATACATAATATAAAAGTATTTTTTTCCAAATTCATACTTTTAAGGGGTAAAATGGGAATAGAGACTGGATAGAAATGGTACCAACTGAACGGCTGCACCTAGAACAATGAAATTCGGTGTATGCATTCCTCTGATTGCGTAGACACGTAAAATAAACGGATTTTTCGAAAATTTTACTTTTTGGGGTTAAAATGGAAAAAGGGGATAAAAATAGTACCAACCAAATGACCGCATCTAGAGTCATATAATTTGGAGTATACATTCCTCTGACTGTGTAGACTTAAAAAATAAAAAGTCTCTTCCAAATTCGTACTTTCAAGGGATACAATGCGTACAGAGGAATAAAAATAGTACCAACTCAACGACTACAGCTAGAATAATGAAATTCGGTGTGTACATCCCTCTAATAGCGTAGACACGTAAAATAAAAAGATTTTAGAATGTCGTACTTTTAAGGGGGTAAAAGGGGATAAAAATGGTACCAACCAAATAGTCATGGAATTCCTCTAACTGCATAGGCGCTCAAAATAAAAAGATTTTTCCAAATTCGTTCTTTTTACTTTTACGACAAAAATTGGTTGAATCATGAAGTTAGGTTATTTTGCTCTATGTATGTGAGAATGAAAATTGGAATTAAAATAGAATGGAAATACAAGCAGCTATAACACCCACTATATACCAATATTTATGGTATTTAAGCTTTTTGAAAATATAAATATAAGAACATTCATTTTTTGAAGTATTATTTCGATATATAAAGTGTAAACGTATTAGTACCTTTGCCTTATAATCGTGGTTTTAAATAATAAAAATATTATATTTATTTTAGTTTTTTCGTTTGCATTTTTTTGGTCTGTAATCAATATTTGATTTGAACTGGGATATTGTCCTGGCTCAAGACTATTTTGCTTCTATATTTAATAGAATGCAAATTTATTTACAAATGGCATAGTGACATTTATTACTTGGCTGCAGACTCCCACGATCATGATTTCGACCATGTCAAAAGTCTTTTCAAGTGGCTTCGCAGCGACTTTTCAACATCAAACCCGGCCTCTATAAGGAGATGATTCTCACAAACGAACGAGAATCACAACTCACTTGCCGAATTTGCGTTTAAAAAATCGCACCAAGTAATAAAGCACACATGCCATCTTACAAGCATCTCATTGAGTTCCATATGTAAGTATGTGTATATGCAGGTATAGTTACCCAGCAATACTTCTGCCGTGCCAACGCTCATTTGTTTTAGTTTTTTCGTTTGCATTTTTTGGTCTGTAATCAATATTTGATTTGAACTGGGATATTGTCCTGGCTCAAGACCATTTTGCTTCTATATTTAATAGAATGCAAATTTATTTAAATACGAAAAATATTTTCAATAAACGGCTTACAAATTTCTTCCTTGATTCATTTCATTTTCACACCATTTTTGAAAAATATTTCATTTGAATTCGTGAAGTTTTTAATTGAATCCAAATTTTATTTTTTTCTGTGTAGCTATCAACTATTCGTCGCTTATGTATATTTAGGTAGTTATGAGCGTTTTTCCTTCCTATTTCCCATTTTCGAACTTCAACATGCTCTCGACACGGCATTTTCATATTTTTGCAAATATTTTTTACACTAACCTCACACCAAGAGAGACCAACAAATTTGAAAAATCGAAAATAAAAAATTAGGTCCGCCTTAAGGTAGATTTGCAAAATGAGTAATATGTTGGGATATTTTTCTAATCATAACCACAACAATTAGAGTTTGAGATTTCCCGGAAAACGAAAATGAAAAATGCCATTCCCAGTGGAATGTTTTTGCAAAAACTCAAGTTTTTGTTATTGGTTACTGTATACATGAGAAGAAAGGATAAAAGGTGCACTTTAATATGCCAGCAACAAACTGCCATAAATTTTTAATTTTTTTGTAGAAAAGTTAAATGTAGAATTTCGAAATTCCACTCTTCCCGAAATTTCACAGAAGAATGAAAGGGCTAAAGTACTTTCATAGTGGGTGTTACAAGGCAATATATCGTCGCCGTCGCAGCAAAATTAGCTATGTGTAATTTTTCGAAAAAATATTTATTGATGCATTTGAATTCTAATAGGCTGTTTCCACTACGGTCGCTTCCACGTCCGCGTCAACGATTTATCGAAAAATTTTAATGGTGTTTCCATTGTGTTTTGCGTCCACGTTTGCGTTCAAACAGCTGTTTGCGTTTATTTGTTTTTTTTTTTGCGATGCGAAAAGTTTAATATTTTTTTGTTGTGACATTATCATGGAGTTAAATGATATTATTTTGCTAACCGCAGTGGAAAATGAGGATCAAATGGTATTGCGCCTAATGGAAATGTGCAGTAGCAGCAGCGCTGCACATTTTTTGTACAATGCACGAAGCATCTGGTCATTTGTTTTTTGCATTTTGGCTGTGGCTGTTTATGTTTATGCTGATAAACAGCTGTTTTAATACGGATGTGCAATTTGCGGTGTTGCCATTAATAGGTATGGGTGGGTTTCGATTGCAAAAATAATCGAATTTATAGTAAACGTGACTTATCGGAAAACGCGTCCAATATGAACGCGACTTTTTCCCATACCTAACTGCCTATGATTTTTGTATAGGCTTTAACACGCGTTCATTGATTATTGGACGCGGACGTGGAAGCGACCGTAGTGGAAACAGCCTATAAGTCCACGATACGTTTACCCAGAGATACAAGCCGATTTTGAGCCGACAAGCCGCCGCCGATTTAATTGGCTCACATCGACTTCAACCACGTCGCCGTTTTCATTCGCTCATATCGACTTCAACCACGTCGCCGATAATTTTTTTTATATCAGACTGATTTCTAAATCCTCCAATCTTACTGCCAAAATAGACATCCCACTTAAAATTACAAAAGAAAATATAACTGTCGAATTAGGCAACTAACTACTGTGAAATATATGAATCTTTCTTTGAATTTGGTACCCCACTATATGATGACGTCGATAGTAAATTGAATGATTATATAGGGTGTTTTTTATTGAGGTATAGAACTTCGAATTGAAATAAAACACAAGAAAATCGTTTTAATGTCCATCAATTTGGCTTTATTGGAAGGATAATTTTATGCCATTAATGTTTAAATATGATTTCGGGCATGTGGCCGCCGCGGCTGGCTCGAATATAGCCAATTCTACAGGTCCAATTTTCAACCACTTTCTCCAATTGCTGTGCAGCTCCAATTGCTGTGCACGGTGGCGAATCAATTCATTCGGGTCCTCTTCAACAATTCTTTCTTCGGTGCGCACTGTTCGACGTCTCTGCGGATGCGTATTATCACATAGAGTAAACGTAGTGCGAAAACGATCCATGGTTAACCGAATTAATTGCTCTGATGGACGATTATGTCGACCATAAAATGGTGAACTTCGCGAACTGAACCATTACTTTCGAAATAAATTTGCACGATTTGCAAGCGTTGTTCTTTTGTTAACCTGTTCATGATGAAATGGCAAACCAAACTAAATATTAATCACTTGACAGCTGACAAAATGGCCGCCAGTTAAAAAAGTGATGCCAACTTAAAGTTCTATACCCCAATAAAAAACACCCTTTATTTTGATTTTAAAGTCGCATTTATATAAGTAAATTCCAGTATGCGTATACTCTAAGCAAAGTGTATGTTTGGAAGGCTTTATCGTTTATGGTGCACTTATGCTTCCTTTCATAGTTATATTTAATCTAAAGATATTTCTCTTTTGCCACTCTTGTATGGGACACATAGCCACAAATCTCTCAACTATAATCTTCGTCGGCACACATATTTATAATTAGGAAATGAAGTTGCATTGTCCTCCGATTATAATACCATTTGCACTGTTCGAACATTTTTGGAGCATGAACCTTCTTATTATGCTTCTTTGGTGTATCAAAGTAGGTAGAACTTTAGCATTTTTTGGAAGGATTATGGATTATCAAGATGTCTGGTCAAATATACCTTGCATGAGAATCTGTAACTGCCAAAAAATTTATTAAATGCATCCATATTATGGGAATGGATTCCCCCTCCCAAAAAATAATGGCATGGGATAATAATATTAAATTATGGGAACATTGGATAATATTAACTAACTACTTGCCAAAAATGAAAGAAAAAGTATTAAAAACCAATACAAATTGTTCCTTCCCTTTTCTCAAAATTGGCAAATAAATTTCGTAATGAGAGAACGAGCCGACAAATCAGCCGAAAGACGCCGCCGCCGACCCATTTTGGGTAGCGCCGCCGCCGCCGATAATTCTGGGTCGGCTTGTAACTCTGCGTTTACCCACAAAAGCTTTTTTCGATATCTTTATTGGTTCAGATTGTAGCAGAAGTAGCTATGTGTTTCAGGTATAAAAACTTGTATCAAAAGCGTCGAACTAACTTATAATACCATATTCCACGCTGTGGTTTAGGGTAGAAAAATTAAACAATTATGGACATAATTTGTTTAAATTAGTTTACCAGATAATATTTAGATGGACTAATATATTTGTCCATTTGAAGTAACTTATATTCTAGCATCTCATCTTAAAACGCTAAAACTCGTCAAAGATATATTAATTAATAATATTATTAATGAATTGTTTAAACCTCCATGTCCAACGATCTCCTAGATTCACAAAACATCTTTCAGCAAAAATAGCTATGTATGTGTATGAAATATTGAAATTTCAATAAATAAATTCCGTAATAGAAGTAGATGTGTGTACTTTTTTAGAAAATCGTTTAACCACGTTAAAACGGTATAAATTAATGAAAAATTTTTGATAAATTTATGAGAAATGGGTGTAGGAAAAAACCAAAAATCAATCATATAAAAATTATCGCAAAATGAAAAAGTGGACAGTGTATATGCTCTACTGAACAATTGGGAAAAAACACATAGCTACTTTTGCTACGGCGGCGACGTTATGTACTTTGATTGTTAAATCAACTCAGCCGATTGGTATGCTTTGGTGTTACGAACTTATAAACTTCAACTGTCATTCTCGTCCGTAAAATAAAAAATAATTAACATATTTTTTTCACCTGATTTCAACAGCATTTCATTTGTACATTAGTGTCGATATTCTCATAACATTCTGTATCATATCCCTCAATGTTTTTTAATGTTCCACCATGTTTTCAAATAATATTACAAAATTATTTTTATTATGATTGTTTCAACCATTTTTGTCATTTATACACAAATTTGGAATTTTGATGAAAATAAATTTATTAAATTCATCCTTATCTTAACCTACCGATTGCCTTTATAACAGTTATCCATTCGAAAAGGTCTACTATGTAAAATTTACATTTCCTCCCCCATTTTATGCTTGGAATTTAAATGAAAAAATTAAATTTATCAGATCTTTGTGTGTATTTGGGTGTTTTACCTTTTCTTCGCTGCCATAATACGTATAACGGAGACATGGTGAAACATTTCCATACAAAATTTATTATATTTTGCCGTAACTTACAATACCACAATGAAATTAGACCCGTCTGCTCTGATGATATTAGACCTTTGTCTATCAATGTCTTGTACAAAACCACCGTAAAGGTGGGTCATAGCATGAAGGTGTAAAGATTTTAAATTACGATAATGACTGCAATACATCTGAAGAAGAGGGGCAATCAGGTTAGATTAAATATGGACTGATTACACAAACGATTTAAATTTCAAACGAAACAACGACTACAGTTTTTCGAGTATATGCCTAATTTGAGTTTGTGTGCGTATATACAGGACATGGTGTATTAACGAAAACTCATTTAGAAAATCAACTAAATTAGGCACGCTTATGTTTCCTAGGAGAAGGTGACAGTTCTTCCCCTTTTGCATTAATAAATGATAGTTAAAGATACGCATTTTAAATATTGTTTTAGTCGAATTTTCCTTTAACGCTCTTTCATTAAAGCAACAGCGCGAATAATTTTAATTATTCAAAAATCTATCTAACGCCTCTAAATGATGTTTTGCATAAATATTAAGCAAAATTGTTTGCAAAGTGTTCAAAAACTTGTGCGTGGGAACTGACAACCTTCCATTTAGTAGTCGGATGCACCAGTGCTATGTAAAAGATGCAGACAACAAAGGTATGAAAAAGGCTGAGCCAATTAATGGAGCTGTCAATTAAAACTTTTTCACTGGACAAGTTTCAATGTCAAGCTAAGACGGAAGTAATGTGTCAAAAAGAAATGTGAGGAATTAACAATAAAATGGAAAAATATTAAAAATAAAATATTTTTCTATAATCAGCTATGTGCATATGGAGTCATAATATTGGACATTGTAATCACAAGTGAACTGACACGTACACTATATTCAAAATTAAAAAATGTTTAAAGAAACAAAGTACCCGTAGGGCTGAGAATTTTATGGTCTCTTCAATTTAGAAAATGCATTCGTCTAGACTCTTGAAATGAAAATATTTTACAGAAACAGGGGGAAAATATTCTAAATTGTGAATGCAAAAGAAACATTAAAAAATGTTAATTTTAATTAAATAAAATCTTAAAAAAAAATAGAAGGAAAATTTAACAAGTAAATATAACATGATGTGGAAAAATTGATCAAGATCCAATGATAAACACAGATTATACAGCGGTAATAGGATGAATCGGACAGGCATTTGAAGGGGGCCTTGAGGCCTGTGCCAAAATATGGGCCTGTATAGTTTTCATTCATGGTATGTATTTCTAGTTGAAACATATAATGATCTGCAAAATTTGATGAAGATCCGATGTAAGATGTAGTTGTAATGGAGCAGAATGGGCCCCATGGACATATTGACATCTCCCCAACTAGTATGGAAATTCTGAAGACGGACGGAGGCACTATATGATACTCCCCACGTTCTATATCATTACAATTCAATTCAGTAAAAAAGGAATAGGGAAGGATTTTTGAATTATGTAAATGTATGTTTAAAACCGGAAAGGACATTTGTATGGTGTACATTGAAACCTGGAATGATGTGACCCGCTTTCACCATGTATGTTTATAGGTGACATATAATATGAAAAGTTTGTCCAAAATCGGTTAAACATTCGGGAGCAACATTTGTATTGGGGCTATATATATATCTGAACCGATCTTACCCACTTTCACCATAGATGTTTTTAGTTGGATTATAAGATGTTGTGCCAATTTTAAAGAAAATCGGGTACAATATGTGGTTTCTAGAGCGGAAAAAGTGAAATCGGGAGAGACATTTGTATGTTGACTATATCTAAATCTGAACCGATCTAACCCGCTTTCATCACAGGTATTTCTAGTTAGATTAAAAGGTTTTATGCAAAATTTGAAGAAAATCGGGTACTATTTGTGCTTTATAGGGTGGAAAAAGTCAAATCGAGTGCGACATTTGTATTGGGGCTATTTCTAAATCTGAACCGATCTTACCCACTTTCAGCACAGGTGTTTCTAGTTCGATTATAAAATATTGTGCCGATTTTAAATAAAATCGGGTACAATATGTGGTTTCTAAAGCGGAAAAAGTGAAATCGGGAGCGACATTTGTATGGGGCCTATATCAAAATCTGAACCGATTGCCTCCAAATTCAATACCGATCGTCCTTGTCCAAAAAGGTAACTTCTGCCAAATTTCATGATAATCGGACAGCAGCTGCGACCTGTAGAGTGCGAACACGCTTAGATGGACAACAGACGGACCGACAGACATCGGCAGACATCTAAGCCGATCCGTATACTTAAAGGTGGTTCTAGCTCGATTATTTATTGGTGTTACAAACATTTGGCGGAAAACTAACTTATAATACCCTAGTCCACGAAGTCGTGTAGGGTATAAAAAGGATAATTTAAATATATCGTAGGGTATATTTCTATTCATATTAGATTTCTCTTGAAAGGTTCCAGTTGTCAATTTTATTTTTATTCCTATTTTTAGATCATTTTTAATGGTTTCATATGTAAATTAAATTCGTATTTGAGAAGATTTTCACCTTTTATTTCGTAGATTTTTCTGGGAAAACAAGAAATTTAAAGTTAAACGAGATAGCTCGAGGGGTTACGTATTGACACTATGTCAGCTACATATATTATCAAATGGTCATTATTATTGTCAGTAATTTAAATATATGCATTTGAAATACATCTACAATTTCCCGTTTAACTAAATTAGTGCTCAAAATAAACAAAAAATATTTTCCCGTATTCCCGGGAAATTTTAAAATTTTTCCCGGGAAGTCCCGAAACCCGGACTTTACACATACAAATTGCATCGTTTTTAGCAATAAAATATATGTTTATACCCTACACCACTTCGTGGGCTAGGGTATTATAAGTTAGTTTCGCCCCAAATGTTTGTAACACCAAGAAATACCGATCGGCTTAGAATCACCAGCTGAGTCGATTTAACGATGTCTGTCTGTCCGTCCGTCTGTCCGTCTGCTGTCCATCTAAGCTTGTTCGCACTCTACAGGTCGCAATTGTTGTCCGATTGTCATGAAACTTGGCAGAAGTTATTTTTTCTTTCCAATGACCATCGGTATTGAATTTGGAGGAAATCGGTTCAGATTTAGATATAGCCACCATACAAATGTCGCTCCCGATTTGACTTTTTCCGCCCTATAAAGCACATTTATTTTTCTTTAGATTTGGCACACCATCTTATAATCCAACTAGAAACACCTATGCAAAAATTGGGTAAGATCGGTTCAGATTTAGATATAGCCCCCATACAAATGTCGCTCCCTATTTCACTTTTTCCGCTTTAGAAACCACATATTGTACCCGATTTTCTTTAAAATTGGCACAGCATCTTATAATCCAACTAGAAACACCTGTGCAAAAATTGGGTAAGATCGGTTCAGATTTAGATATAGCCCCCATACAAATGTCGCTCCCGATTTGATATTTTCCGCTCTAGAAAAGACATATTGTACCCGATTTTCTTTAAAATTGGCACAGCATCTTATAATCCAACTAGAAATACGTATGCAAAAATTGGGTAAGATCGGTTCAGATTTAGATATAGCCCCCATACAAAAATCCAACTAGAAATACGTATGCAAAAATTGGGTAAGATCGGTTCAGATTTAGATATAGCCCCCATACAAATGTCGCTCCCGATTTGATATTTTCCGCTCTAGAAAAGACATATTGTACCCGATTTTCTTTAAAATTGGCACAGCATCTTATAATCCAACTAGAAATACGTATGCAAAAATTGGGTAAGATCGGTTCAGATTTAGATATAGCCCCCATACAAATGTCGCTCCCGAATTCACTTTTTCCGCTCTAAAATCCACACTTTGTACCCGTTTTTCTTTAAAATTGGCACAACATCTTATAATCGAACCTGAAACATCTATGGTGAAAGTGGGTAAGATAGGTTCAGATTTAGATGGAGCCCTCATACAAATGTTGCTCCCGAATGTTTAACCGATTTTGGCCAAATTTTACATATTATATTTCACCAATAAACAGACATGGTGAAAGCGGGTCACATCGTTTCAGGTTTCAATATACCCCCATACAGATGTCCTTTCCGATTTAACATTTTTTGTCAAACACATACATTTACAGGATGCAAAAATCCTTCCCGATTTCACTTTTTTACCGAATTGAATTGCAATGAGAATTGTTTGGGTGATGTCCATATGTCCATACTTTGAAATGACTTTGGTATACTACTGTATAATTTGTATTTGTCTGTCGGACAATTAGATCAATTACCATATTATTTACCATACTCGTTAAATTTGACCGAAGATGAATTTATAGCATATAAATTATATGAATATAATTTATATAATTTGTATGAACTACATAAAATTGCTCCCATGAAATACCTGGGTTTAGTAATCAAAGCGAGGTACATACGCAGGGAGTGGTGTAGGGTATTATATAGTCGGCCCCGCCCGACTTTAGCCTTTCCTTACTTGTTTTTATTTTGTTTTAGGGTCGTTATCCTGATAAAATTTGAATTGTGTTTGTTTTCTCCGATGAAGCCAAATTTCCTCGCGCTGATTACCAAATTGGTGTTTAGGATGTCTAAATATTGTTGAGCGTCCATGGTGGGTTCTATAAAGGTTAAGTCTCCGGCTCATTTGCTTGATATGCACCCCCAAATCATAACTGATATTTTTTCAAAATTTAACAGTTGGAATGATGTTTCATATTTCTAGCGATATTAACGGCTTTCGCCATGCTCTAGATGGTCCATCGTTGTAATACAACATCATTTACGTCTCGTCGCAAAATATAACGTCATCCCAATAGTCACTCATTCGGGAAACATTCATCACAGCGAAAGAAAAGCGCTTTTCTACATTAACTAAAGAAAGAACATGTTTTTTTCTTGTTGCTCTTGATGAATATTTGTTCTTCAGTATGGCCTGTCGATCTATTTCATGAGAAACAATTACTCCACACTCTTCCTCGAGCTCCCTTGCAAGGGTTCTGGTCGAAATTTTGGGGTTGCGATTAATTTTCCTAATCATTAGGCGTTCCGCACGTTCAGTTATTTTGCGCTTAGGACCTCCTCCACGCTTTGGCTCCAATCTACCCTCATTTTCAACCCGATTTAGTACATTATAAATTGTCGTTCGTGTCCGATAATTCTATTGCACTTTTCCCAATTCGTGGTTATAGTAAATCAGCTGAATTACATCGAACGACAATATTTTTCCTGGCATTTTAAAAACCACAATATTTGACGAAGTGATGTCCGTACAACATAAACTGATCATCAACTGACTGCCACAATCAGTGACAAAAGCAATGCAAATCATAAATAATTGTCAATCACAAATTTATTACTGTTTTTTTTATTACAACATGGTTTTTCGTTTCTTTTTGGTCATACCCTTGCAAATGCTGTATGTAATCACAATATATAAAAAAGAAACAAGCTAAAAACCAAAAAGTGACCTTTTCATAAAAATTATTTTGAAAATTTTATTTATTTCTAATGTGTAAACTGTTTCTTGACATACTGTATATGTAAAACCAATGTCGAATAAATAGAAACCATCCAAAACATCGTTTTAAGGAGTATAGATAATGCGCAATTTTACATCAGAACACATCGCGATCATCAAAAAGGTTAAGAATCAGAGATCATGTTAATATTGAGACGTTAAATTTAACATTACAGAAGGTTTACGGCGTAGATAGAAGCGCGCCAAGCCAAGTAGACTTCGTAATGTAAATAAAATTATACATTTTAATTATATTCAATTTAAATAAATTGCTTGTTAGTTGTAGTCGTTAAAACTAGTTGCAATATAATCAGTATAAACAAAAAAGTTAAAACTTGAAAATTGTTATTTGTATTGTGGTGTTAACGGATCAAAAACTAGTTTTTGGAAACTAAATTTAGCTTTTAATAATAACGCTAAATAACATTCATCAACTTTGACTTTTACAAGATATTCGAAAAAAGGGAATAACTTTTCCTTATCATTTTTTTCGTATTGTATTGATTGTAGATAGTAATAAAAACCCCGGTTTTTCTATGATATCGGATTTTCGAAAACCGTATTTTGAACCAAACGGTATTCTCTTTTCGAAAAAAAAACGTTCCGACTGGTTTCATTCGAGTTTATCTTAAAACAGTAAAAAATATGAAATTTTGATGTCGAAAATCATAAGTAACAATTTCTTCAATTTATTTTTTATGTTTAATTTAGAAATAACTGTCATACGGGGCTCACGTTTCGACACTTATGATCAGAATAATACTCAGAACAGTACCAATTAATACAAAATTTACTTTGTGATTTTTATGGCACACGTAATCAGAACAGCACGTGGAAAATTTTACGCAAAAGTCTTGGCCATATGGAGCAGAAATTAAAAACACTTTGTCATAAAAATCACGAAGGCGTGTATAGCTTCCCGAATAGGGCTGCCATCGGTCAACGCCATCAATTTTTATATTTACAGATTTGAATAAAAAACGTTATTGTGACCCTAATAAAGGACCAATTTTCGTGAAATGTTTAGAATATATTTCAGTCTATTATCTATAAAAGGTCATTGATAGTTTTGTGTTGATTGATTAGTTATCGATTTAATTGATTTTCTATGTGAATGAAATACATTCGAATTCTAGCTATTCGATCAAAGTATTACTTCTTACGAAGAAAATTGTTGTTTTGCTAATGGAAAGTAGGAGAACCACACATTGACCATATACGTATTTTATTGTCCTTTAGTTCAGAAACTCATGTTTTGAAAGTGGACCTCAAAGGTCTAAATTTGGATATACAAAAGTACCTATTTTAGAACCGCTCTAAAATACTTGTTTAACAATGGATTTGGATGAGATTCGGCATAAGATGTTGGATTTGGCTAAGAAACATATGTTATAGAATATGTAAAGGGTGTTTTTTATTGGGGTATAGAACTTTAAGTTGGCATCACTTTTTTAACTGGCGGCCATTTTGTCAGCTGTCAAGTGATTAATATTTAGTTTGGTTTGCCATTTCATCATGAACAGGTTGACAAAAGAACAACGCTTGCAAATCGTGCAAATTTATTTCGAAAGTAATGGTTCAGTTCGCGAAGTTCACCGCAAGCTCCGTCCATTTTATGGTCGACATAATCATCCATCAGAGCAATTAATTCGGTTAACCGTGGATCGTTTTCGCACTACGTTTACTCTATGTGATAATACGCATCCGCAGAGACGTCGAACAGTGCGCACCGAAGAAACAATTGCCGCTGTAGAGCAAAGTGTCGAAGTGGACCCTAATGAATCGATTCGCCACCGTGCACAGCAATTGGAATTATTGAAGGAAACATTCGATTAGCGCATAATTTCGCGGAATGGACCTGTCAATTGGCCACCAATATCGTGTGATTTGACACCATTGGATTATTTAAACATTAATGGCATAAAATTATCCTTCCAATAAAGCCAAATTGATGGACATTAAAACGATTTTCTTGTGTTTTATTTCAATTCGAAGTTCTATACCTCAATAAAAAACACCCTATAGAAGAATGATTAATAGATAGTACACAGTGTAAAATAACCTTCACTTCATAATTCTTGCCATTTGCTACCTCGCTACCACTTTCATCACTTTTCCCATTTTTGCGTAAAAGTGAACAAATTAAGTACCAATTTGGAAAAATGATTTTATTTTGCGTGTCTATGCAGTCAGAGGAATGAATACACCAAATTCCGTGATTTGTAGCTGCGGCCATTTGGTTGGTACCATTTTTATACCATTTTACCCCCTTAAAAGTACTACTTTCGAAAATCTCTTTATTCTACGTGTCTACGTAATTAGAGGGATGTAAACACCGAATTTCATGCTTCTAGATGTATCCCCTTTGTCCATTTTACGCCCCTAAAAATACGAATTTTGAAAAATACTTTTATATTATGTACCTACTCAATGTACCGAATTTCGTGTTTCTAGCTGTTGTCGCATTTCACCCCCTTTGCTTTATCACTTTATGGTGCACGTTTTTATACACTCCACGAGAGTATTATGTCTTTGTGCATTTGTTTGTAACACCCAAAAGGAAACGAGATGGACCCATTGTGAATTATACCGATCGACTTAGAATCACTTTCTGAGTCGATTTAGCAATGTCCGTCTGTCTGTCCGTCCATCTATTCTTGTAATCACGATACAGGTCGCAATTGTAGACAGAACCAAATGAAACTTTTCACGGACGAACGCTATTTAATTTGAAGAAAATCGGTTCAGATTTAGATATAGCCCCCATACGAATTTCACTCCCGATTTGACTCTTTTCACTCTAGATACCACATATTACAACAGATTTTCTTTAAAATTGGCAAAACATCTTATATTGTAACTAGAAACACCTGTGGTAAAAATGTGTTAGATCGGTTCAGATTTATATATAGCTCCCATACAAATTTCTCTCCCGATTTGACTTTTTCCGCTCTAGATACCACATAATGTATCAGATTGTCTTCAGATTTGGTAAAACATCTTATATACCCACTAGAAACTCCCATGGTGAATATCGGACAGATCGGTTCAGATTTATATATAGCTCCCATACAAATTTCGCTGCCGATTTGACTTTTTCCGCTCTAGAAACCACATAATGTATCAGATTGTCTTCAGATTTGGTAAAACATCTTATATTTAAACTAAATGGTGAAAATAGGTCAAATCGGTTGAGACTTAGATATAGCCCCCATACAAATGTCGCTCCCGATTTGAAATTTTCCTCTGTAGAAACCACATATTGTACTCGATTTTCTTTAAATTTGGCACAACATCTTATAATCTTACTATAAACACCTATGCAGAAATTGGGTAAGATCGGTTCAGATTTAGATATAGCCCCCATATTAATGTCGCTCCCGATTTGACTTTCTCCGCTTTAAATGCCACATATTCTAATCGACTTTCTTTAAATTTGGCACAACATCTTATAATCTATCTAGAAACACATGTGGCTAAAGCGGGCTAGATCGGTTCAGATTTAGATATAGCCCCCATACAAATGTCGCTCACGATTTGACCTTTGCCGCTTTAAAAGCCACATATTGTGCTCGATTTTCTTTAAATTTCGCACAACATCTTATAATCTAACTAAACAAAACTATGGTGAAAGTGGGTAAGTTCGGTTCAGATTTAAATATAGCCCAAATTCAAATGTTGCTCCCATAAGTTTAACCGATTTTGGCCAAACTATATATTTTATATGTCCCTATTTCGTTCCAGGTTTCAATATATCCTCATACAAATGTCCTTTCCGATTTAACATTTTTGTCAAACACATACATTTACAGGATACAAAAAACCTTCCCGTTTTCACTTTTTCACCGAATTGAATTGTATTCGGATTGAAAGTGGAGTGTATCATAGAGTCGGCCCCGCCCGACTTTAGCCTTTCCTTACTGGTTGCTAAAAGGGAAATGCACATACCAAATATGAACTATATAAAAGAGACTTATTGAAACACTTGCTTAAATACCTTAAATATTTGGAGTATTTTTAGTCCTTATGAGGGAAAAAAAATTTCACTTTTGACCGGTTTCGCAATCCCAACCGATCTATGACTATAAAAATTATGAAAAATTGGAACTCTTAGCTGCTTTCGATTAGATGCTATCGTGCTTTCAACATGCGAACAGACGGACATGACTAGATCGTCTTTGAATTTTAAGACAATCAAGAAAATATATACTTTTTAATATATCTCCCGTTTTTCACCCGATTGGAATCAAACATTGCTGATTAAAGTTTTACCATTCGGTATACAACATTAGAGTGTATATCGACAATATGCAAAACAAATGCAAAAACTATGCCAAAAATTGTGATATAGGCAAAAATCCTAGGTGTAATGATGAGAAACTAAAATTGTACAGTACATTGAAATTAACATCTGCTGATATTAAGCACTAAGTTTTCTTTCTAAAAATATTGTAATTTTTGAAGTACAGTACATGCATTTTTCGCTAAAAATATAATTTTCTCTTAATTAATATCTTATCTTTAATATCTAGTCATCCACAAAAAATTATATTGGAAACATTTTTTTAGATTTTGTCACTAAAATCTGTAAAACCGTACAGTGTGGAATCAAACCAGCCTATTTCGTCACTAAAGCATCTGAACGAACGAGATAAACAATTTACGTTTCATCAACTTTGGCGGCTTGGTTCGTTGTATTGTAAGGTTTCATATTTTCTGTTCAATCTTAAATCCCACAAGTGTACACGTAACGTTTGGATCATTGTGCATAGTGGTGTAGTACTTTACGCATATTAAAATGCTTTTTCCTCTGTGGCCTTCGGTAGGCCTTACAATATTTTCCATATGTACATGTTCCAATCCGACTAAGGAAAGCGGCCTTCTATACAGCTTAGGGATTTCCATTTGTAAAAAATCACTGTTTTGTCGTCAGATATATTTCTCTCTGGTGTGTATGCGAAATAAAACGTTTTTCGTTTATATTTTGATTGTTATCAATGTTATTGCAAACTCGTAGAATATGATTGAATCATATAACTAGGACAAGTGTTACAAAGATAGGAGATTAATAAACTTATAAACACTCGCATAAAATATATATAGTTTTCATTGGATAAATAAATGATCGATATTATAGCAACAAGTCAGTACGTTTCAGTCGGTTAAGCCGACTTACTCACTCTCAGCGAGCATATGCATAGAATTTGTAAGGTACTTTAATTTTACTTAGGGCCGGATTATTTGTGTGGGAGATACTAGAATGTCTGTGACACATGGGTCCAGCTTCCGCAAATATCAAGTCATAGTGGATTTCAGGCATTGGTATATGGGTAATTAATTTTACCTTTCGAGAGCGATCGTGCACCCCAGTCAGCCAGACAGACGGACGGACAAAAGTCGAGAAACGGATTTGGTCCAAACATACATGGGGGTTAAGTCAGTCTGTTGGATATATACTCTGCTACTCTGTAGAGTGAGGGTAAAAAAATCATGTTTTTAAATTTGTTATACCATCACTATACAGAGTAGGAGGAAATATATGATATGGGACAAAAAAGTGTGACGCATTGACGGAGTGACTTAAGACCCCAAGGCATTTTTCCCAAAGTTAGTTATTGTTCAAATCTATATATACAAAATCAATGTGTGTCTGTATGTTGCGTAAAGGACGCCAAACCGTCCGCCCACACAAACTATATTTTAAAACTATCATAAAACACGTTCCGAAGTGCGAATTTTCTTGAAAATTTTGTATTTTAATATTGTAACTAACTTCTGAACAGAGGAAAGTTTCTGAATGGTGACTATACAACGGTCATGATACAAATGGTCGTGAGACTGCCCACACCAACTATATATTAAAATTATCACAAAACACGTAACGAATGGCGGATTCTCTTGAAAATTTGACTGTATCTAGCCTGTGGAAAGGGGATGTTTTCTTGCTATAATAGGGGAAGACACGACAAATGGGCATGACTCCGCTCACGAAAACTATATTTTAAAACTATAACAAAATACATTGATTCACTTGAATATTTTATTATAACGAACAGAGGAAGACCCTTGACTATAAAAAGGTCATGCTACAAAAAGGGACGCGGCTCCACCTAAACAACAATATTATAAAGTAACACGTGCCATTTTTTTCTGTCGCTACGTACAGGTAAGGGTTTGGTTCTTGGATATAAGAGGTCATGGTATGAACAATTCTCAATTCGTCTCCTCATACTCGAACCAAGCAAGGTGTTCCAGTAGATGGGTATCAAAATGTTTACGCTTCAAATACATTGGGCTGTGTTTATACCGTACACCCAAACAACGCAGAATGTTATTATTTGAGAATGTTATTAGTTTACGTGAGAGGACCCACTTCAAATTTGAGAGCAGTTGAGAGAGGCGTGTCAGAAACTGGGAGACCACATTAATGTATGCTGTCATCCTCTCCAGATACGAACTTTGTTTGCGATAATATTAAGAACTTGCTCGCCATCTAACCCAAAAGACCTGTGGGAAAAATTCAGAGAAGATATGAGTGAGGACATTTTGCATCATTATCGCACCGTTACGATTCTATATCATTTGCGATTAACATTTTCAACGATACGCTGATAAAAATTTAAGACATATACCTAGCCATCAGCAACAAAACTCTTAATCAACTCGGAATGGTGGTGCCTGAACGTTCTACCATTGACATTACTGATCGAGATTTGCTAAGAGAACGGCAATTCAATATTGAAGACTTGCGTTTGTTTGTCGCAACAAAAAACCTCTATTAATTGCAAAGCAACAATTACTGCTGTTATGAACAATTATAACTGCAGTAACAAATGACAGAGGCGGCCTTGTTTTCTCGATGCACCAGGAGGCACAGTTAAAACCTTTCTCATCAGTTTGGTATTAGCGTACATCCATCTTAAAATGGGATAGCTTTAGCTATTGTTTCCCCCGGTATTGCTGCTACATTATTGGATGGAGGACGAATGACACATTTGTCGATTCTCCAACCTGTAATATTGGCAAAAGTTCAGGCATGGCGAAAATGCTCAAAACATGCAAGCTGATTGTGTGGGATGACTGCACCATGGCACATAACAAATCCCTACAAGCGCTTAATCGGACACTTCAAGCTTTAAGATCAAATACACAACCATTCGGTGGAACTCTTATTTTACTAGCTGGAGACTTCCAACAGAACCTTTCAGTAATTCCAAAACCAGCTCCCGCATCTGTGGTGATATGTACAAAAAATTAATCTGACCACCAATATGCGTGTACATCTGCATCACGATGACTCAGCAGCTATATTTTCAAAATATCTACTGGATGTTGGTAATGGAAAAGTATCAGTTGATGCAGTGAAAAGGAGTATTACATTTTCAAAAAATGTCATTCAGGAATCAACACAGCAATTAATCGAGAAAGTCTTCCCACAAATGTCCACAAACTCTAGAAACAAAGAGTGGTTTTACGTCCGTGCTATATTGGCTGCAAAAAACAACGATGTTAATGCAAGCAATAATTTATTTCTGGAACAAATTTCTAGGTGATTGCACACATTACAAATCGATAGACAGTATCATGAATGCGGATGAAGTTGTCAACTATCGAATTGAATTTCTAAATTCTTTGGACCTTCCAGGAATTTCGCCGCAAATGTTATCTCTTAAAATTGGTTCACCTATAATTCTCCTAAGGAATGTTAGTCCTCCTCGATTGTGCATTTGTACTAGTATTTCTGTATTTCTAATGCCCAAAGTCATTGAAGCAACGAATTTAAATGGAAAATCGAAAGGAAAATATGTCCTTATACCACACATTCCAATGATTCCCACCGATATACCATCCGATTTCAAACGACTACTGTTTCTGATTCGCCTAAACAAAGCACAGGGACAATCACTTGAAGTTTGTGGATTGAATCTGGAAAATCCACGTTTTTCACATGGTCATTTATATGTTGCTTGATCTCGAGTCCAAAAACTTTAATGTACTTGAAGAAGGTGGAAAAATTGTAAATATCGTGCATCCCGAAGCACTCCAATGAAATACTGACTATCTTAACTAATAGACACAAACTACATTCATAGAAATAATTACCATAATTAATTAACTCTCTAATAAATGTTTTATTTTCTTTAAAGAAACACTGAAAAAATTACTTAAATTTTCATGAAGTTTTTATATTTTAAAAATGTAACTTATGAATTTAAATAAATAAGTATTAATTTAAACTAATTTACAGAAGTAAAAATATACAGTGCGTGGCACTGAAAATTTTCATTTAATTGTGGGCTCAAATGAAATCACTGGTAATGATGTATTCACATATATGTGACCCGGCCTATGAAAAGGTGGCTTATGACTCAAAAAAAAATTTTCCACTTTTTTTTTTGGTTTCGATAGTTTTTGAGACGCTCTTTCACGTGGTGAAAACTAGAAAGTCATAACTTGCTTAGAAGTGTACTAAAAATGTAGAGAAAGAAGAGCACAAATGAAAGAAAAACATAATTTTATTGAAAATCCAGAATCAAGATAATAAATGAAATTGAAAAATTTAAAAGCAGGATTGAACGCTGCAAAAACGATTTTACCAAAAAAGCTGTTTTGCACAAAAATATTTATTTAGCAGTATTAAGTAGTAAACTGAAGAAATGCATTGTTTATCTTTAACAGCTGTTTCTCGCAATTTCTTTTTTGAGTCATAAGCCACCTTTTCATAGGCCGGGTCACATATATTAAAATAAGAAATTTATGTTTTTCATGTTAACTTACATAGGAGGTGGGCGTGGTTGTGGGCGGATTTAGTTGATCTAATTTGACTATATAAGTGATGTGTGCGGAATTTCAAGGTCCTAGCTCTATTCCTTCTAATTTTTGCCGCAGTTTGTATGAAAATTTCCAGTTTTTAATATACCCCCATACAAATGTCCTTTCCGATTTAACATTTGTTGTCGAGCACATAAATTTACAGATAACTTTTAAATAGTTTGGCAGAACGCGTTATATTTTACCTTAAAACATACGTTAAGAGAGTGGGTCACAATGGCACATGATTAGGACATATACAGAAAATCCTTCTCCATTTCACCTTTTTAGCGAATTGAATTACCTTTCCGTCCGACCAGCCTTTCCTTACTTGTTGCTATTGCGAATGTTCAAAATGAAGTGAATAGTTCACATATTTAATAGACAAACAAAAATATGTACTTACTTGTGAAATAATTAATTTATAATTTCTTCCTTGTCTTGCCAAAGTTTTCAAAAAGCTCTACTACGGCTATGAGAGTAGAATACTCCAACAGGTCAACGAATATTAAACGAATGCTTTTATTTTATGTAATGTGCCATCATTTCATTTCGTTACTTGACATGTATAACGAAATGTATAAATAAATGGCAATCATCAGGAACATTGAATGTATGAAATAGCAAAAGCATTAGTTATTGTTGTTGAATGAATGCATGTTAATAGCAATGAATATATGCACAATAAAAATTAATGCATTAATTTTCTTCTCTGGGATCCATATAAGAACGACTTCAGACTGTTCAGTCAGGACAGCTCACCAATGGACTAACCCACTCATATAAATCAGGCATGTCACAGAAATTCAAATAGTACTAATTTGAAAACCAAAACGTAAACGAAAAACGTAAAACGAAAAAATTCAATTTGAAATAAATCTGAAGTGAAATTGATATTGGTTTTGGAATTCTGTTCAAAATTAATTATGAATATTGTGTGTATAAAAAAATTAATTTTATCATTTTTAATCGTATAAATTATTTGTCAAAAACTGAAAAACGTTATTGATGCAGCGTTGCCATCTGCTCATTTTGAATATTAGGGAATAATTCAATCTGTTTCAGGTCAACTGAACTTATTTTAAGTTCACGTTTTCCTCATATCAAGTAATTTTTTTTCTCAGTTTATATATATTTCTATATATTCTCAGTATATATATATATATTATAGGATTTACTTATCTCTGAGTGCACTTTCAACGAAAATTGATATTCTACTAAAAAAATAAATAAAATGTCTCCATAAATAACACTGTGCAACATTTTTGAAGTCATTTCAAAATAACCATATACGGACACCGCTACATGATAAAAGACCAAAAAAAAAGACCCGTGTTTTTTTTCCCCCAAAGTCATGCACTTTTTTTTATGGGCCCCCAGAGATTTGAGGCCTCGGTGTAATTTTTGGAAAAAAGTGATCATATTCTCAGGCTCATATCTTGCAAACCGTTCGGAATTTCGCAATCCATTTGTACCAACAACATGCGGCTACATATGTGTTGTTAATGTTGTTGGTACAAATGGATTGCGACTACTTCGCTGCTTTGAATTGTCATGTGTTTTGTTAGTGCAAATTTTTGGACCGACGACTTTGTTGTTGTTTGTTGAATGACATCGATGATGTCGTGTGGGTAAGAAATACTGGAATAAACAATTTTTCACTTTTGCGGCTACCTAAGCGCTACCTAAACGGTGTTAAGAATAATTCCTAGGAAGTTCATATGTTCTAGAAAGTTGTTTATTGAGATCTTAGGTACATTTTTGTAGTTGATTGTTTCCCTGCATTTTCAGCGGTTTGCTACCTATGGACCTGAACAGGGCAAAAAAGGAAAAAAAAATCGAATTTTTTTAAGTTTTTTGCGATTTTGACCTTGAAGATGAAGTTTTTTTGATTTTATATGTTCACAATTTTTGTTCTTTATGACAAGAGCTAGAAGAGAGTAAATCAAAATTCCGAACGGTTTGCAAGATATGAGCCTGAGAATATGATCACTTTTTTCCAAAAATTACACCGAGGCCTCAAATCTCTGGGGGCCCATAAAAACAAAGTGCATGACTTTGGGGGAAAAAAAACACGGGTCTTTTTTTTTTTGGTCTTTTATCATGTAGCGGTGTCCGTATATGGTTATTTTTTTCGTGTTGCACTGTGTAATATTTGGTGTTGATTGTGTGAATCAGTATCTATCAATGTACTCTTGAACACATTTTTTTGATTTCATAGTGTAATTATTTTATTTTATTTTATTTTTAATTTTTGATTGTCCTGGCTCAAGACAATTTTGCATCCAGGGTGGCGCAGAATGATATAAGTTTTAAATGGTTTATATATATACCCGGTAGAATAGCAATCCGAAAAGTAATTCTCGTCCGTTTTTTCTTAAATTTTCCAAGTATTATTCCAAACATGGCGCATATTTCCTTCCCAGCAATAGAAATATTTCATGTTGCAATTTTTTGTGTTAGTTTTGCATACTTGTATCAAATTAGTTTTTTGAAATATTAGGGAATAATTCAATCTGTTTCAGGTCAACTGAACTTATTTTAAGTTCACGTATCAAGAAATTTTTTTCTCAGTTTATATATTTATATTTCTATATATTCTCAGTATATATATATTATAGGATTTACTTGCCTCTGAGTGCACTTTCAACGAAAATTGATATTTTACTAAAAAAATAAATAAAATGTCTCCATAAATAATATTTGGTGGTGATTGTGTTAATCAGTATCTTTCAATGTACTCTTGGACACATTTTTTTTATTTCATAGTGTAGTTATTTTATTTTATTTTTAATTTTTGATTTGAACTGGGATATTGTCCTGGCTCAAGACCATTTTGCATCCAGGGTGGCGCAGAATGAGCTATATGCTTTAAATGGTTTATATAATATCCGGTTTAATAAATACCCGCTACTTCGTACGCGGTGTAAGGATATCCCTTTCAGGGTAAATCGCTTTTAAACCCTCACAATATATGAAAAAAACGCATTATGTTGCGCAACTATGTATTCAGAGGTATATTCACACCAAATTCTCTATTCCAGATCCTACGTAGATGGAGGATTTATATACCGAATTGATTTTTGTCCCCCTTCTACCAACTAAAAAAAATCAATCATCATTTATACGTAATCTATAGTTTAATTTAACCCTCTCTCTCTCTCATATAAAACTTACTATGCTTTTTGATGAGGTATGGGTCTAAATAAGATTTCTATAGAGTTTTGGGGTTCTAATTCAGGCAGGACATGAGTAACAGGATGTTTCTAAAAATAATTATACTGCAGATATCGGTTAAACAAAAAAAAAATTATATGTTTCTTCAGTTTAAAAATCTTTGTTATATAACACTTGCAATAACAAAGACAGTTCTTCTTGTACTCGAAGAAATCCAATAAAAATAAGATTAATTTCTAAACAATTTTGAATTACAAGAAACTCAAACAATTAAAATTTGAGACTTCTTTGTTTTCACCTTCCTACGCAGACCCAATTTACCGAATTTGTTGGTTAATTCTGCAAAATATGTTATTTTAAAGATTTTATAGGTCTAACTCGCAATGTTGACATTGGGCATGGAAGGGTTAAGCAGGCACACAAATTGAAACAATATTCATATAAAGTAGAAAATTATTTGCCCCCTTCTTTCTGAAGGTGCGATAATCCTTCACAATACAGAGTAGGAGCATATATATAATTTGGGATAGAAAAAATACAACGCATTGAATGAGTGACGTCCGTCTGTCTGACTGGTTGGTGTGCACGATAACTCTCGAAGGGAGTTAAGGAATTTATTCAAGCTCCGAATAAAGTATTATTTTTCCCAGACTTAGTTTAAATTCGGAGAACTTCATGATTCTAGTGCAATATTTTGGTAGGTGCTATTTTTATCCCTTTTGTTTCAAATTTCCAAAAATTAATTTATGTTAGTAAGTGGTACCATTTTTACACCTTTTTGTGCCGTCCTTACACAAATTTCCAAAAATTAATTTATGTTGCGCGTCTATGTACTCGGAGAAATGTACACACGATTTTTTTTGTACGATTTTTATCACTTTTGATCTGCTTCCACCTTTAATGAACACATTTTGATACAATATATTTGAATTGCACGTTAGAGTAATTATGTATACACCTTATTCGATACATTGGTGGGTATCATCTTAATCTCTTTTTGTTCCGATCGACTTAAAAGTACAAATTTTGAAAAATACTTTAGAGGTCAGAGGAATATACAACGAATTTATCGATTCTAGTACGAATTTTGTAAATACCATTTTAATACATTTAGAGTGCAAATTTCGAAAAATTCCTTGGTATCTCGCATCTACGCTGTAACACGAATATTCACACCGAATTTCATGATTATTGCGTCAGACGTGTTGTTGGTACCTTTTTCCCCGTTTGCCCTTTAAAAGCACAAATTTCGAAAAATTCCTTCATTTTCTGTTTCTAAGCATTTTGAGGAATGAACACACCGAATTTCAAGATTCCAACTCCGTCTGTTTGATTGGTACAATTTTTATCCCTCTTTACCAAATTTCGCCCTCAAAAAGTACGAATTTTGCAAAATATTTTCTTGGTCGCATTCGTATAATAATACGCCTTCCAAATTTCTAGATTCTAGGCCCAGTCGTTTGATCAGTGCGGTAGTAAGATTTGTAACCCACTTAATCCCTTAAAAGTAGAAATTTCGGAAAATTCCTTGTTAGCACTCACCTACACTGTAAGGCGAATATACACACCGAATTTCAATATTTGCAGCGTCAGCCGTGCTTTTAGAACCCTTTTTGTCCCCATTTCTCGTCTACCCTTCAAAAGTACGAATTTCGAAAAGTTCCTTCATTTTTCGTTTGTAAGCATTTTGAGAGATGTATACACCGAATTTTATGATCCCAGCTCCATCCGTTTGAGTGGTACCATTTCTATCCCTTTTTACCCGATTTCGCTCTCAAAAAGTACGAATACGAAAATATTTTATTGGGCGCGATGAAGGTATAAGAAGAATTTGCGTACTAATTTCAAGATTCTAGGCCCAGCCGTTTGGTCATTGTTGTGGTACCATTTTTATTCCTTCTTACCCTATTTTATCCCTTAAATGAACGAATTTCGAAAAACTCACTTCATATCTGATATCTACGCTGTAAGAGAAATGTACACACCAAATTTCATGATTCGAGCTTTAGCCGTGTTGTTTGTACCATTTTTGTGCGAATTTTTCAAAATCCACTTTTTGGGATGCATTCATGCCGCAAGAGGAATACCTATACCAAATTATACACACTGAATTTTATGATCCCAGCTCCATCCGTTTGATTGGTACCATTTCTACCCCTTTTTACCCGATTTCGCTCTCAAAAAGTACGAATACGAAAATATTTTATTGGGCGCGATGAAGGTTTAAGAAGAATTTGCGTACTAATTTCAAGATTCTAGGCCCAGCCGTTTGGTCATTGCGGTGGTACCATTCTTATCCCTTTTTACCCTATTTTACCGCTTAAAAGTACGAATTTCGAAAAACCCCCTCTACACTGTAAGAGAAATGTACACATCAAATTTCATGATTCTAGCTCTAGCCGTTTGGTCCGGGGAGTGATCAGTCAGTCACTCAGTAACTCAATCACGCAACTCTTTTATATATATATAGATATATTTAAAATACAGTATATTATTGGGGATTTTTTTACTTTGAAGAATGATATCCTGTAGGTGATGTCCATTTTCTGCTTCGCACATATGTGATTTTTTACCATATTTTCTATAACAGAGATTGAGACACCACTTTAATTATCAAAAAAAATATGGGCCAATTATCCTTTCGGAGGATACACCGCATCAAACAGTACAGTTAAGTGAGTGTGTGATTGTAGCTGATGGACTGCTCTTGGATTTTCCATAGCCCAAATCCTGCAGTTTTGCTTGTTGACATACCCATTTAATAGGAAATGGGCTTCGTCGCTCATTACCAAATTGTGAATATTGTGAATTGTACGTTGTTCGATCGTGTAATGATTCATAATGAATTCCCCAAGACTCCTTCACAAAATGCTGAAAAAAAAAAAACAAAGAAAGAATAATAATTAAAAAAGTTATAAAGAATTCAAACCATATAGCTCATTCTGCGCCACCCTGTATATTTAATAGAATGCAAATTTATTTTAGTTTTTTTTTTCGTTTGCATTTTTTTGGTCTGTAATCAATATTTGATTTGAACTGGGATATTGTCCTGGCTCAGAACCATTTTGCATTTATATTTAAGAGAATGCAAATTTATTTACAAATGGCATGGTGACATTTATTACTTGGCTGCAGACTACCACTATCATGATTTCCAACCTGTCTAAAGGTTTCGTTCAGGTGGCTTCGCATCGACTTTTCAACATCAAGCCCGGCCTCTTTTAGGAAATGATTCTCACAAATGAACGAGAAGCAAAACGAGCTTAAAAAAAATCGCACCAAGTAATAAGGCACACATGCCAACTTATAAGCATCTCATTGAGTTGTATTTTTAGTAGAGATCTATTTGTTGATAGATTTTTTGTGGTTCATTATTTTGTCTAAGATCCGACGGAACCACATACCCCTCTTGCAAATTCTGTGCATGACCCATTGAACCGAACCAATTTGGTTACGTTAATATACGTAACCATTGGTGAGATTGGTTCTTTTGTAAATGCTCTTACAGTTGCTTGACGAAAGATTTCGTGATTGCCATAGAAACCTTAGTAACCCTAAAGATAAAGCTTTCTATTATGATAAAAACGTGTCAATGGGTTGAGTAAGAGTTTACATTCAAAAATAGTTTCATATGTGTAAAACCTATGACACAACGCATATTCTACTGAAAATTTCGCATCATATATTATGATGCCCCTATACATTCGCAGAAAAACACAAGGTTTACTATCGGCTTACAAGGACTAAAACAAACTCTCGTTGTTTACGATTTTTACCTTTAATGAGAAACTTATTGCTGTTGGCAACATAAGTCTTATTGTGTGATAGCTGACAGTTATGTGCTGTTGAAATGGGATTTATTCTTTCAACAATATGTTAAAAATTTTCGAGGAAACGTTTTCGTCAATAAGCAAATTTGTTGGGAAAGAAATGAGTCCACTGAGTGCCACTGTTTGGTGATGATTTGGGTCTGGAGGTATCATCACATCATTCTTCTGCAAAATCCTTTATTTCATGTCTGAGTTGTGTGGACAACATGTAATTTCAGCAAGACCTCGCACTTGTCATAAATCCTGAGAAACAATTAATTTCTCGACAATAAGTTTCCGCCAGATCGTTATCATGGTTCATAACTAACCACGCATTGAAGAGGGATATTTAGTGCATTTGGACAAAAATCCTAACTCATAAACTAAATATGTTTTGAAGTGTGACATCTTGCAACGAATGATAAAGCAGTCGGTCAAAAACGATTGGTCCATTCAAAACGGTGCCTGAGGCCCTACTATGAAAATCACATTTGTGCCAGTTAGCATGATAGTGGTCTAAGTCAAAAATCCAAACAAATTGAGGTATGCCATTTTTATACCCTCCACCTCCAGGATGGGGGTATACTAACTTTGTCATTCCGTTTGTAACACCTTGAAATATCGACATGAGACCCTATAAAGTATATATATTCTTGATCGTCATAAAATTCTAAGACGATCTAGCCATGTCCGTCCGTCCGTCTGTCCGTCTGTTGAAAGCACGCTAGCATCTAAACGAAAGGAGCTAGAACGTTCAAATTTACCATAAATGCGTCTTATAGTCGTAGATCGGTTGGGATTGAAATGGGGCGAAATCGGCCAAAAGGGAAAAATGTTTCCCTCACAATGACTAAAAATCCCAAATAATAATCCCAAATATTTTAGCGTATTTAAGCATATTTTTTGAGTATACCTGTTTATATTTGCTTGATATTTGGTATGCGAAATCCCCTTATAGCAAAACGTGCACCATAAAGTGATTCTTATTTGTAGGGGGTGAAATGGGGCCAAAAAGGGATAAAAATGGTACATATTAAACGACAACAGCTAGAAACACGAAATTCAGTATGTACATTCCTCTAATTGAGTAGATACATAATATAAAAGTATTTTTTTTCCAAATTCGTACTTTTAAGGGATAAAATGAGAATAGAGGGATAAAAATGGTACCAACCAAACGGCTGCCCCTAGAATAATCAAATTCGGTGTATACATTCCTCTGATTGCATAGACAAGTAAAATACACGGATTTTTCAAAATTCGTACTTTATGGGGTTAAAATGAAAAAAGGGGATAAAAATAGTACCAATCAAATGACCGCAGCTAGAGACATGAAATTCGGAGTATACATTCCTCTGACTGTGTAGACAGGGAAAATAAACGGATTTTACGAAATTCGTACTTTTTGGGGTCAAAATGGAAAAAGGGTATAAAAATAGTACCATCCAAATGACGGCAGCTAGAGTCATGAAATTCGGAGTATAGATTCCTTTGACTACGTAGACATGGAAAATCAAAGGTTTTTTCCAAATTCGTACTTTCAAGGGATACAGAGGGATAAAAATAGTACCAACTAAACGACTACAGCTAGAATGATGAAATTCTAATTGGGTAGAAACGTCAAATAAAGGGGGTAAAAATGGTACCAACCAAGTGGCCGCAACCGGAATGGAATTTGGTGTATACATTCCTCTGACTGCATAGACACGCAAATAAAAAAGTTTTTTCCGAATTCGTACTTTTTCTTTTACGGAGAAATTGGTTGAATCATGAAGTTAGCTTATTTGGCTCTATGTACGTCTGATAATGGATTTTCAAAAGTTGTACTTTTGGAATTAAAATAGAACGGAAATACAAGCAACTGTAGCACCCACTATCTACCAATATTTATGGTATTTAAGCTTTTTGAAAATATATATTTAATTTTTTGAATTGACGTATTGCCTTATAAGCGTGGTTTGAAATTAAAATATTATATTTATTAGAGTTACAAAGTATTATATTTATTTATAAAATTATTTTTTCAATATTTGTTTTGGTTTGGCTATATTAAAAAAATATATTTTCCTGCAATATTACTGCACTTCTACGAAAATCTACATCCTCTGTGGAATGCAAAAGGAATTGGTGAAAACACGTGGTTACTGGGGCGAAAAAATCAAGCCGGGAGCGAAATTTGTATATATAAATCTGAACCTATCTAGCCTATTTTCACCATGGGTGTTTCTAGTTGAAATATAAGATGTTTTGCCAATTTTGAAGAAAATCTGTTAAAATATGTGGTTTCTAGAGCTGATTCTCAAATTGAGAGCGAAATTTGTATGGTAGCTATATATACATTTGAACCGATCTGACCTATTTTTACCATGGGTGTTTCTAGTTGAAAAAGAACATGTTTTGCCAATGTGGAAGAAAATCTGTTAAAATATGTGGTATCTAGAGTGAAAAGAGTCAAATCGGGAGTGAAATTCGTATGGGGGCTTTATCTAAATCTGAACCATTTTTTTTTTCAAATTAGATGGACAGACAGACGGACATTGTTAAATCGATTCTAAGTCGATCGGTATAATTAACACTGGGTTGGTTTATTCTGTTCATTCGAATGGATATAACATTTTTTGCAAAAACACGAAATTTCTAAGACTCGTGTAATCAGGAATGAGGAAGATGTTAACAAACTACAACAAACCAAACACATAACCGAATGCTGCAAAAGAAAGTTATTGTCGTAGATGATTTTGATGACGAAGATGAAGATTGCGTCAAATCACAGTTTATGTCTCCATCGTAATCGTGCTTATAATGGATTTTAAAATTTTTTTATATATAAAAATATTTCGTTTTTATAATGGTTCTAAATTTATAATTATTTTTTAAATATAGAATCTTTTCATAATTTAATTTAATTAGGAAGTATAAAGCTCCAAGCATTAAATGTATTATCTGTTTTTCGTCTATAGATAAGTTCAACATGTTTAAATCATTAATTACTGAGTTTGAGGTTTTACCAAATGTGATAGCAATTCAAGAGACGTGGTTCCAGTCGAATGTGAATCGGATATACAACGTTCCGGGTTACAATGCTTTACACTGCTGTAGAAAAGAAGGTCTTGGGTAACAACGCTTTAACTGAAGTAAAACCTTCAGTACGTCGTTGAAAAATATGAAAGTAGACAATTTATTGAAACTATTCGAATTTCGTTGAATTTCAAAATTGATGGCAATTCTATTAAAGTTACCCGTTTTTATTGTTCAAGTGTGAACGATTCAAAAAAATTTAGATTTGTAATACAGCATCATAGGCCGACGTATCAAATATATAGAACCATTATGACAACACGTATGAATAAACTTTGCCAACTCCCCCCAATAATGTCCACGTGACGTTAGGACACTTACTACATTGTATTTTTAAACCCTACACCACTTCGTGGACTACGGTATTATAAGTTAGTTTCGCGCCAAATGTTTGTAACACCAAGAAATAATCGAGCTAGACCCACCTTTAAGTATACGGATCGGATTAAAATCACCACCTGAGTCGATTTAACGATGTCTGTCTATCCGTCTGTCCGTCCGTCCGTCCGTGTGCTGTCCATCTAAGCTTGTTCGCACTGTACAGGTCGCAATTGTTGTCCGATTGTCACGAAACTTGGCAGAAGTTATTTTTTCTGGCCAAGGACCATCGGTATTGAATTTGGAGGAAATCGGATCAGATTTAGATATAGCCCCCATACAAATGTCGCTCCCGATTTGACTTTTTCCGCCCTATAAAGCACATATAGTACCCGATTTTCTTCAAATTTGGCTTAACACCTTATAATCTAACTAGAAACAGCTATGCTAAAAGTGGGTAAGATCGGTTCAGATTTAGATATAGCCCCCATACAAATGTCGCTCCCGATTTGACTTTTTCCGCCGATTTTCTTTAAATTTGGCACAACATCTTACAATCCAACTAGAAACACCTATGCAGAATTTTGGTAAGATCGGTTCAGATTTAGATATAGCCTCCATACAAATGTCGCTCCCGATTTGACTTTTTCCGCTTCAGAAACCACATATTTTACCCGATTTTCTTTAAATTTGGTACAACATCTTATAATCCAACTAGAAATACGTATGCAGAATTTGGGTAAGATCGGTTCAGACTTAGATATAGCCCCTATACAAATGTCGCTCCCTATTTCTCTTTTTCCGCTTTAGAAACCACATATTGTACCTGATTTTCTTTAAAATTGGCACAACATTTTATAATGGAACTAGAAACACCTATGGTGAAAATGGGTAAGATCGGTTCAGATTTAGATATAGCCCTCATACAAATGTTGCACCTGAATGTTTATCCAATTTTGGCCAAACTTTACATATTATATTTCACCATAAACATACATGGTGAAAGCGGGTCACATCGTTCCAGGTTTCAATATATAGTCGGCCCCGCCCGACTTCAGCCTTTCCTTACTTGTTTATATTGAAATTAAAAGAATACGAAAAAGTTAAAATAATATGCTATCATGCCATTTGTAAATAAATTTCGATTCTTGAGCCTGTGAGCATTATTTTCGTCCGGGCCGAATTTTAAATCCCCGCCGATTCAACTATTAAACTATTTTTTGGGAAAATTGGTCCTACCTGTGTACTCAACCAACTATAAAAACGACAATTGCAAACGTCCATTAATTGCTGCTTAAACCCAATTCATGAGCAGCTACTGACAATAGCTAACTTTTTACCATTTGAGAAACAGATAGTGCGACGATAAATGGTCCTGGATTGATCACATACTGAGAAAATCACAATTGTATAGGGAAAAGAGCAAATGGAACTGGAACCAACAAAAATATTATGACAAAAGGAATCATGGAACGAATGTAGATATTGCACCTATTTTTGGAAGTCCTTGAAATATCCTTATGAGGGACTATTTGTATAAAAGAATTGGAACATAATAGATGTTCTTCTCTAGTTTAATTCATGTATTCACAAACATTTTTCGAGTTCTCTCATTGCGACAAATAAAATTCACCGCGTTCGAATTTAGCACAGTTCGTATTTTCTTATTTTGCGAGTAGTATACATAAATTCTTGTGTACATCATCGTCAATTCTTATGTTGATGTTGGTTACGATGTCATGGTTATTTTACAAAATTAAATGTACGAATGTCTGCGAATATTCATTCACAAGTCGTTACAAATATTTATGGTTGGCTGAAGCAAAGAAGTTGCCTGTTTAACAACATTTTTTTCCGCATGCATATGTTTGTGAATTTGTATGTATGCATAATAATTATACAGACATCAGATTTTTTGCAGCTTTGCGTCAAAAAGTTTCGGTAAAATAATTTCTGGATTTAATTTATTAAAACACCGGCAATAACATCAACATTATCACAATGATAAAGAGAAATCATCAGTCAGATACTCCTACTTCTTTGTTTGGGGATATGTATGTACATATGTCTGTATTTATAAATCCCAGTCATGTATGTATACATAATATATATCTGAATGTATTTTTGTGGAAATGAGCGTATGCAATCACCCACAGAATACGATTCCGTTCCACTTTCTTTATCCTGCGTAATGCTTAATGTGTCACATATCCATCATTCGCATTGTGAAGACATATACATAAAAATTAAAACAAATGTAATTATATTGTTGTACACTGAAAGAAAAAGTTTCGTGCCGTTCATTATGGCAACGAAATTTTTTCGTTAAGTAAGACAGTTTTGCTGCAGTAATGAAATTAAGTTTATTAATTTTAAATTATGCGAACATTGAAGAACATGGTGCAACCACCAGTCTGCTCGATTGCCAACTCAATTCTTTGAACAACCCGAATTAATTACATTGCTTCTACGTACAGCACAGTACTTCTACGTATGCAGATTTTGGCAGAAAAAGAAGTACTAAGAATGATGCATTTCAGACGCCGAGTTGTGTAGACGTGTTTGTCTGGTCGTCACCAGTGGTCACTGGTGTTGAGTTTGTGATGGCACGAAAATAAATAGATTTTTTGTGCAATTAGATAACTTGGATGAGAATATTCTTACTGTCAAATGAAATGCTTCAAAGGTGTTCTCGAGAAACATATGACAGCTTATATACATTAGGATGGGTCACGAAAATAAATTGACCCAAAAAAGAAGATTGGATTGTTTAATGATGATCTACCAAATATTTCGTCACTGGGTCAAACCATCTGTGAGCTAAACGGTCCTGAAAACACCTCTAAAAATCATGTTTTTTCGTGTAATTTTTTCTATGATGCATTATTGTCCAAATTTTTTTTTCTGAATTAATAGTTCCTTGGAAGTAATTTAAATAGAAATTTGTATTCCTGTCTCAGATTAACTCAGTGGTAGAATTATTGGACGTTTATATTGATTTTTTGTGGGTTTTTAAGGTGAAAGCTAAAAACTCATATTTCTTGGAAACATTTTGTAAGAATTGTAATGAAAAATAGAAGAAATCTCAACTTTTCGAATGATGCCTAAATAATGAATATCGGAATATCTATGTTTGTGAAATAATTTAATGCGGGCGATGGTTTTCAGAGCGAAAATGTTAAAACTCTTTTCGCAAAAATATGCTCTGGGGCGCTAACAAATATGAACATTTTTCACTTATCACTATGAAATAACACAAAAAAATACTATAAAGGTCCAATAATTCGACCAATAAGTAACTCTAAGACAAGAATCAAAATTTATATTTAAAGTGCTTTCAGGGGTCCATTATTTCAGAAAAAAAATCGACAAAAATGCAACACAAAAAATACACGATAAAAACATGGCATCACAGACGGCTTGATCTAGGAACGAAATATTTGCAAAACACCATTAAACAATCCAAACTTTATTTTCGTGGGGCGAATGGAAATTGTTTTTCCATTTTTATGGACAGCGACCCAGCCTAATATACATATTAGGGAAAATCTAAGATCACATAGTGATCCACTGCCATCTAAAAATGTTAAGGGTCCCGGCACGGCTGGACGAAGACCTTTTAGTATTCCTAATGGCAAGTGTGATGATGTGAAGCGGCCACCGATTCACAAGACATCACAGTTCTTCGGGAAATGCCTGGCTCACAGCCTGAGTGCTGTGACACAGGGTAGTATCAGGGTGAAACTTATGTACTTGAAATTAACAAGGTTTGCAACCCGGTAGGAACCTATAACTGGAAGGTCGGTCAAATCAAAAAGAAGGATAAATCTCCTATGCAAGTAATAGTGGTACTGAATGCTGAGTCTCTTCCACATATAAAAGCTAACTATCGAAGTACTCCAATATGGTTTTAAAAAAATTATTCTAAACGTATATATCCAGGATTTAAGATACCACTTAAAGCGAACGTAACACAGTCTGATCTTGTTGACCGGCCGGTCGATGGCGTGTTGAGACTCCCACCTGTCATAGATGTAGTGTTGGACACGAGCCTGTCCGAAGATCAAGAATGTCGCAGAGCGAGATCTTCGGGCTCTTCACAACGGCAGCAGAATGGAAGCGAAAAGTAACCGAGCTCTTCGGACCTGACTCACTGGAAGAAAAAATACCTTTTCCCTAATTCAAAAGAAAGTGGTCGACCCCGCCCGATTTTAGCCATTCTTACTAGTTTTTATTTTGTGTGAGTTTTTTGTTGTTTTCCATTATTTTTTCGTTTGTATTTTTTTTGGTCTGTAATCAATATTTGATTTGAACTGAGATATTGTCCTGGCTCAAGACAATTTTGCATCTATATTTAATAGAATGCAAATTTATTTTCAAATGGCATGGTGACATTTATTACTTGGCTGCAGACTACCACTATCCTGACTTCCACCCTGTCAAATTCAATAATTTGCATGCGTTGTTCGTTTGTAAGACGATTCATGGTTAAATAACACAGTGCAACACGAAAAAAATAAGCATATACGGACACCGCTACATGATAAAAGACCAAAAAAAAAGACCCGTGTTTTTTTTCCCCCCCAAAGTCATGCACTTTTTTTTATGGGCCCCCAGAGATTTGAGGTTATTTTGAAATGACTTCAAAAATGTTGCACAGTGAAAGGAAAAAATCTAATTTTTGGGAAATTTTTCAATTTTGCGGCTACCTAAGCGCTACCTAAACGGTGTTAAGAATAATTCCTAGGAAGTTCATATGTTCTAGAAAGTTGTTTATTGAGATCTTAGGTACATTTTTGTAGTTGATTGTTTCCCTGAATTTTCAGCGGTTTGCTACCTATGGACCTGAACAGGGGAAAAAAGGTTAAAAAAAATCGAATTTTTTTAAGTTTTTTGCGATTTTGACCTTGAAGATGATTTTTTTTTTTATTTTATATGTTCACAATTTTTGTTCTTTATGACAAGAGCTAGAACTTTGCCTCAGAGAGTAAATCAAAATTCCGAACGGTTTGCAAGATATGAGCCTGAGAATATGATCACTTTTTTCCAAAAATTACACCGAGGCCTCAAATCTCTGGGGGCCCATAAAAAAAAGTGCATGACTTTGGGGAAAAAAAAACACGGGTCTTTTTTTTGGTCTTTTATCATGTAGCGGTGTCCGTATATGGTTATTTTGAAATGACTTCAAAAATGTTTCACAGTGTAATAGACCAAACTGAAGATGTTTGACAGTGAAACAAAACACGAAACGTGCGTCAGCTGTTTAGACCAGTGTTGCCAAAAAGATAATAGCTAAAAAATCACCCTTTATATACTTTTATGATTATTAATATTTTCATTGTTTACACTTAGTAGCATAAATTAAAAAAAAAATAAGAAACTAACATTTTGCAACAGCTATGGTCAAACTGATACCACGCAAATGGCTGTAGCTAGAATCGTAAAATTAATTGTACACATTTCACTACGCGAACTATAATGATTTATTGAAATTCGTATGAATAGAAATGGAAACATCCAATCGGCTGTATATGGAACGAAATTCGATGTGTATGCTCCTGTGACTGTGTGAAAAGTGTGAATTGCAAATCGTCGAAATGGGTCTGACAATTCTTTTCGTAGAGCACTTTTATCCTCAAATGTCCTTTTTTAAAGGACTTTTTTGATTTTCTCAAAAAAGGGTCAAATTGACCCATAAGATTTTTCACAAAAATGATCCTCACAAAATTCCACAATATAGTTCTGACAATAAGATTTATCTCAGACATGAACAACTTTTTCGCTTAGCTTTGACTGTAAAAAGAAACTCAGACTCAAATGCCCTTTCAGAATTATAATGTCGCTACTCTGTTCCAAAAATGTTGTTGGACAGTGTATTACTTTATGCATACTCTACTACTGGCAAAATAGTGATATTTTTCAAAGCAATTGAGGCACATTCCGGCATCACGTTCTTTGCACATAGAAGTTGAAATAGCCTGACAATTAAGACTGGCACAACGACCACCTTTCTTTCCATTCTTTTCAATTACAAAGTAATTTATACCATCATATCGGCAGGAGTATTCAGGTTCTTGCGCAGCTACTACTCTATAACTTAGAGGAGGTTTTTTGCATTAGTAAGTTTTGCAGTATCGAGCGGCAGTAGCTCTAAAGAAATCTAACTGTGTCATTGTTCCTCTTCCTTTGTGATCCAAAAATCGAAACAACGTTTAGAAGCCATTTGGATTGAAAATCACCATTTTGTACTGGTTAAAATCCGATATGGAATGAAACCACATTTGTTTCCTTTCCCTGCGAGAGGATCTTCTAGCTTTTGTGACAGGAAATCTGTCACGTGTGGTAGAAGCTACACTTACCACCGCATTGTCCACCCACTTAGTAATTTGTATTCCAGTATCATACATTTTGGGGCATTCAATATGACCACGTGTTGTCTTTTTTATACATCTGTTGAAGGCATTTTGGAATACATTATAATGTTCTAAATTGGGACAAAAAGTATATATAGCCCAGTGTTACGTATACGTTATATTTACGTATACGTAACATTGGACGACTTCAGTAATTGCTTTCTATGTCACAATAAAGCCAGCCGCCGTTTCTTTTCACAATTTATTAACACACTTTGATCGTTTATTAAAAACTAGTATTTTGTACTCGGCGTTGTACGGATTCCTTTTTCCCATTTTCAGGCGAATCGGTCCACCGGTTTGGCGTCCTATTCGCAACATACATAAAAATCAATGTGTGTCTGAACCATTTTCTCGAAAATGAGTTTTTGATGCCAAACTATCCTCAGATTTCATATAAATTTGGAGAACAAAAATATTTGTTCTAAAGCCACTTTTTTTCAAATTTAACTGATTTGGCTATCTACTTACACGTTAATTTGTGACTGCAAAAGTGGCTATGAACATAAAAATAATATAGTTGAAAAATGGAGCAGCATATAAACGAAGGTTGTAATTCGCTACAACGATTTTGTTTAAACATTTTTCTACATTTAGGGCATAACGTACTATCAAATTCCATCATTACGCGGTTAATATCATTTTGGCTAAAATAGGATAAATAGTGGCTGTAAAGTCAAAAATTGTGAAAGGTAGCTTTAGAAAAACCCGCGAAACTTTTTATCATATTGAGAATACCAAAATATTTTTATAGCATAAAATTGCTGACTTCATTCGGAATATTTGTGTCAGAAAAGATTCAGAATCCTGAACAGAGAAAGTTTAAATATAAGCAATTGCAACCGCGAATTTTGGATTCTTCATTTGGATTTTCGCGACTGACATCATAAATGTTGCAAGCGACAATGGTTCTTAATACACAAACAAACATTCAGTCGAATCCGTTGGCTAGATCGCCTGAAAATCATAAAACAAAAATGTCATGAGTGAAAATCATTTTAGCCATATTTGCCGCGAAAATGAAAATTTTCCAAAAATATCCAATTTGTATTTTTTGTTTACCTTGCCCTACCGCAATATCCACTTTTTGTAAAAAAATTTGGAAAAAGGAATAAAAATGGTACCAATCTGACGGATGAAGCTGGAATCTTTAAATTCGCTGTGTACATCCCAGAAAATGCGTTTTCTACACAGCATTGCCAACATTTCATGAAAAACGTTATCGAGTTTACAATAAATCTTATTTATATATTTGAACATACATAAATGGCTATGTGCTTATTTCAAAATTCATAGTGCTCAATTTTAAACGTGCAAACGTGGCTATGAACCATAAAACCGCGAATAATAGGAAATTTCGAAAACTTTTTAATCGTAGCAATTAGTTTAGATTAAACTGTAGACGAATGATTCATAATTACTCTTATACATAAGGAGTAAATCAGTTTTTCGCTCTCCTGAAAAGTTGTGTTTTTGTTCATAGCCACTTATGAATAGAAGCCCTCGATATATAGATCTTACTTGAAATATTTTTTTCGTAAACATATTTTTAAAAAATATTTATAGTTTTTTTCAGATTTTAAAAATTCTCACTTTATAAAACAACAGTACACAATGACACCAAGAATGAAACTAATTGAATTACCGTCTACAGGCAAAACAAAGATGTCAAATCACAAAATGCAATAAAAAAACTTTGACGTGCACGCTCCCATAATTTTTAAAATGAGTTGTAATCTCGGGTGAAGTACCATTATGTATATGTTACAGTGGGCATGAATGGGTTAAATAAGAGAGGAGATCAATGATCTTGATCAAACTTTTCCGATCATGTATATTTAATCTCGTGCCGTAAAATCGGACCATATGGGCCTATGTTTTCAAATAGCCCCATACAATTTCTTAAAACCTTAACACCATTGTATTACATGGGATTTTGATAAGATTTTCCAATTCATGGAATATGCCACATATGAACACATACTGGTAAAGTGGAGCATAAACGTAAAGAGTGATTTTTTTGAGGTTAGGATTTTCATGCATTAGTATTTGACAGATCACGTGGGATTTCAGAAATGGTGTCAAAGAGAAAGATGCTCAGTATGCTTTGACATTTCATCATGAAGTTTAATCGACCCACTGAAGCGGCTATTCGGGCTATTGTGACTAAAATTCGCACCAAATTTACATTGTTGGACATTAAACCACCAACACGCTTACGTAGAGTGCGAACTGAAGAAAATATCGCAGCTGTATCGGCCAGTGTTAATGATGACCACCAATTTTCGATTCGTCGCCGTTCGCACCAATTGGGTCTTTGTTACTCAAAAACGTGGAAATGCCAAAATTGGACTAAGCGGATGGACCACCTAAGACGTAGCCGCGGTCAACATTTAAATGAAATTATCTTCAAAAAGTAAATGCCATGGACCAATCTAACGTTTCAAATAAAGAACCGATGAGATTTTGCAAATTTTATGCGTTTTTTTAAAAAAAAAGTTATCAAGCTCTTAAAAAATCACCCTTTATTTTCCACACCACGTTATATTTCAGTTAAAGTGTATCATTAAGCAGAAATATAGCCGCCGTTCATATGTTGCTTCCGATTTGTTTACATAACTCTCAAGATTCAACAGTCAATCTTGATGAAAATTATTGATTAGTAATCAACCTCCGATATAGATATAGAGTATGGTATCATATAGTCGGTCGCGCCCGAATTTGGTCTTTCCTTGGCCGTTTTTATACCCTCACTCTACAGAGTAGAAAGAGGAGTAAATAAAGTCCCTAAGTATGTTTGGTCCAAATCCGTTTCACGACATTTTAAGTTGTTTGAGCCATGTCCGTGCGTCCGTCTGTCTGGCTGATGTACACGATAGCTCTCGAAAAGAGCTACGAAATCAATTCAAACTTTGCACATGGTAGTATTTTTGCCAAACTTAGCTTATGTTCGAAGATGGGCGAAATTGTCACGCCCCTTCTGGTACCTCCCACACAAATGACAAATGATGTTAAATTAAAACCACACGGATATTCGGCATACGCTATAAGTGTACTAAATTTGGCGGTTTTTACCATAGCCTTCTAGCTGGAACCATTTAGCGAGAACCTTCTAGCGGAGATACAAGCCGACCGACTTTAAGTCGACAAGCCGCCGCATTCTTCAGCACGAGCTGCGCCGCCGCCGATTTCTTCGGCTCACATGGCCTTCAACCACGCCGCCGAGTTAGAACTCCGTCAAATCTCGGGGATTGTCTACCAAAATAGACAGCCCACTTAAAATTACGAAAGAAAATATAACTGTCGACTTAGACAGACTACTTCTGTGAAATATATAGATCATTCTTTGAATTTGGTATCCCACTATATGATGACGTCTATAGAAAGTTGAATGATTTTGATTTGAAAGTCGTATTTATATAAGTCAATTGCAATATGTGTGGCCATATGTTCCTATAAAAAACAATAAACAACAGCTCCTCTATTGTGCTTCTTTAGTGTGTCAAAATAGGTAGAGCTTTACCATTCTTTGGTAGGATTATGATATTCAAGATGTCTGGTTAAATATGCCTCAAATGAAAAGCTGCAATTGCAAAAATATTTATTAAATTCATCCACTGGCCTGTTCGATTTGGCTTACTTGCTTATTTTTGTATGGAATTTTCTCGCTTAACAAGAAAGTAGCTTGCTACCCTCTTAGTTGTGTTGCCAGATTTTTTTGCTGTTAATCTATTTAAGAAAAACCAATGGGTAAACTAGTAAGCCCAAATAAAAGTAAAAATAAAAGAAAATGTATAAAAAGCCAATACAAATTGCTCCTTCCCTTTTCCCAAAATTGGCAAATAAATGTTGTAATGGGGGTGATCGAATGACAGAACGAGCCGCTAAATATGCCGAAAGCCACCGTCCCATTTTGGGTAGCGCCGCCGATAATTATGGGTCGGCTTGTAACTCTGCCTTCTAGTATCATCCACTCACAATTATCCTTTTCTAAGTAAAATGTAATTCCTTATAGCTTCCATATATATTCTCTCAGAGAAATATATATATATATATATATATATATCAAAAACATGTATTTTAACCAAGAATAGAGGGTAGAATTTTAACATTTTTGTGCAATTTTACTAGCTTTTTTTATAAAACCCGCAATAACTTCCATTTTTTTAGTTCGATTTGTGTTTTTGTTGGATCGTTGAAAAGGTATTGATCACCAATTGCAATTTTTATAACTTCCTAACCCATTTAGGGCCGACAATTTTTTTCTTACTGTTGGTTCTCAGTGGGTTAAAAGTGATGTAAAAACTGAAATATGGGGTTATTTGCATCGTAAACACATTCTATTCGTAGAAAAAGCTAATTGTTGAAAAAATCTGAGATTCTGGTCTTTCAATCAGAGTTCCAAGCCGACCCATAATTATCGGCGGCGGCGGCGGATTTCGGCTGATTTATCGGCTCGTTCTTCCATTTGATCACCCCCATTACGAAATTTATTTGCCAATTTTGAAAAGGAAAGGAACAATTTGTATTAGGGGGTGACATGGGACAAAAGGGATAAAAATGGTACCTGTCAAACGAAAAAGTCTAGAGACACGGAATTTTGTGTGTACATTACTTTTGAGTAGATACACAATATTAAAGGATTTTTCCAAATTCGTACTTTTAAGGGGTAAAATGGACATAGAGAGATACACATAGTACCAATCAAACGGCTGCACCTAGAATAATGAAATTCGGCGTATACATTTTTCTGACTGCATAGATACGCAAAATAAAAAGATTTTTAAAAATTTCATGCGTTCAAGATATAAAATTGGAACTAGGGATAAAAATGGTACCAACCAATCGCCTACAGATAGAACTATGAAATCTAATTGCGAGATTTTTCGAAATTCACACTTTTAAGGGGATAAAATGGAAAAAAAGGGATTAAAAATGATACCAACCAACGAATCATGACTTAATACATTTTCTTTTATTTTTTGATCAGTAAATTAATATTCGTTAATATTTCGTATTATTTTCCCATACAATTATTTTTTATACACTTTGTGCATTTGTTTGTAACACTCAAAAGGAAGCGAGGATTGTTAATAATACCGATAGACTTAGAATCGATTTAGCAATGTACGTCTGTCTGTCTATCTGTTCGTCTGTCTGTCTATTCTTGCAATTGTACCCAGAAACAACTGAAACTTTGCACAACGAAGTTTCTCGGGATAAAGGCGAACGCTATTACAAAATATTTCATATTTCAACTAGAAACATCCATGGTGAAAATGGGTTAGATCGGTTCAGATTTACATATAGCTCCCATACAAATTTCGGCTCCAGAAACCACGTATTTTCACCGACTTTCTTCAAATTGAGCATAACACATTATACTTGAACTGGAAGCACCTATTGTGAAAGTGGATCACTTCATTCCATGCTTGGATGTAGCCTCTATAAATGTATTCTTCTCGATTTGAACAATTGGGTCAGATCATATCAGAACATGGACGCGCTCGACTCACTCTTTCGAGACCGAAATATGTATGTGTTACACAATATATATGTATGTGTGTTTTCATAAATATATGCATTTTGGTGGTCGTCTATTTTGATAGTAGAAAAAAATATCGGCGGCGTGGTTGAAGTCGACGTTAGCCGATGAAATCGGCGGCGGCGGCACGTCGGCTCAAAATCGGTCGGCTTGTATCTCTGCTTTCAATGGATAAATTGGGAGGAAAACTTCAAATAAGATGTTACAATAAAACCGTGCGACACGGTCTTCCTCCCATGAACGAGATTATATAGAAGTGAAAATATGGGTCACTACTAGGAAAACTCATACTCAGTTTTTTACTACGTGGTCGTTTGTCTTTTTTACAGGACTTTTAATTTCCAAAGGAAGTAAATGTTTCAATAATTTAGTTTCGTACTTTTGTGTGCCCTAGAATGGCGACATGGGTATCAAATGAAAGAGAAGAACATCTGCTAAATATACTTTTAATTTCATGCGTCTATCTATGTTAATTTAACATTTAAAACCATTTCAATTTTTCTCCTTTAAAAAGTTTATGTAGATTATTCATGTTTTAATTTTTAAGGGGGAAAATTGAAATGGTTGAATTTCTTTCGAAATATTAGCTTTATATAAGACTAAAATGTGTTTACGATGCAAATAACCCAATATTTCAGTTTTTACTTCACATTTAACCCACTGAGTATTAACAGTAAGAAAAAAAATTGCGGCCCTTAACGGGTTGCAATTGCTTATCAATACCTCTCCAACGAGCCCCCAAAACCATAAATCGAACTAAAAATGTTCAAGTTATTGCAGGTTTTATAAAAAATGCATCAACAATTGCATTAAAATAGTATAAATCTGTCCTTTATACTGGGTCATATTGCAAGTCTTTTATATGGTTTGATATGGCTCGGGTCGGATTTTAATTTCTAGCGTTTTTTCTCAATACAATTCTCATCGTGAATTTTATTCAAGAAAAACCTGATTTAGAGAGGTTATTTTGAACGCGTCCAGCTCACGAACGGACAATGATTAAAGCTCTAATATATATATATGTTTTAAATACAAGTTAAACATGAAATCTTTCCAAAATTAATTCTCTTTTTTCCAAAATTTGAAAACCTTTGATATATTTATATAAAGGAAATACTTTAAAGGCGACTTACTTGTGTCATAAGTAGCAAGTCGAATATATTCTGAGTATGATGTCAAACTTCTGTAACTTTCTTTGTGATATGTCCCTCTTAGGGTGGAGAGAGGAAACGAGATACAAGAAGTCACTTGTCGAATTTGACGTCAGAATTAGAAATGGCCTGAACAACGCTGAAAAAATAAAAGTGCGGTGTCTAGAGTGCACCAGAAAATTTGTCCTGAAATTGTATCTAATGTAAACCATCATAAAAATTTCAAAAAGTTTGTTTTTGCTTTTTGGGAGAATGAAAGATACCCTTCCATAATTCCCATGTGAATTTTAATAAACTACTGTCTATGTTTCCATTGCATATGATCGATTATCAAAAGTAGTTCATACTCTCCAGAAGTGAGGAAAACGTTTTTACATTGCTTTAAAAATCATCGTTCTTCGAGTGTTGTGGTGTGTGTCTTACTGAATTTTAGGGAACATATTTGGTTATTAGATGTGCGCTACATGTATGTTTATAGTGTTTACCACAATTTACGTGACTTTCATATAAATTGTATAATTTGGAACTAAAATACGAGGCAAACATAACAAAATAAACATGTTAACTTGAAGCACGAACAAGGGAACGATCAAAATTGTTTGCAGTTAAGGCATACCAGCAGATGTTGTCAATGGACAGAATGTAACTTTTGATTGTATGCTTGCAAATAAATTGAAAGTTGCATTTTGTAGAACCATAACGTGTGAAATAAACGTAATTTTAAAGTGAAGAAAAATGGGTTGTAAAATATTGTTCATGTTCACCAGGCGAACTTAATTTCACTTTGCGCTAAGCTCAGGCTACTATGGTGGCCAGCGTGTGGCGGATATGTAGATTGGGTGGGATTAATAAGCAAGAGCGGGAAAGTCCGATGACGAACTACAAAAATGTATCCGTGCCCGATAATAACTCATCGGCATGGCGAATGGATATCGCCATTAACTACACTGAAAGAAAAAACTTCATCAAACTGGTGAATTCCTACCTTGGTCAGATGAAACATTTCTTCTTCGGCTTTCGACCTACAACGCATTTCATGGGCGTGATTTAGAATATTAGATCAATATTTTTCGATATTGGCATCAATTTGAAGTACATTTTTTATTAATATAGTTTGAAATTTTCTGTGAATAATTTCTTCATTTCATCAACAGTGTACTTCAAGTTAATGCAATTGTGACATCTATTCCAAGGAAAACATACTTCGAATAGAAGATAAACGTCATTAAGTTTATGTACATTTTTCACTCTATTGATGTCAAAATTACATTGAACAAAATATGCGGTTATATAATTATTATATCAATTCAATGCATATCTATCACAATCTAGTTATGCCCGTCTGTTGTAAGCACGCGAGCATCCAAACGAAAGGATATAGTATGTTCAATTTTTCCATAAATGCATCTGTTAGTCGTAGATCGGATGCGATTGCAACTGGGCGAAATCGGCTCAAAGGGGAAAACATTTCCCTCTCAAAATACCCCTAATATTTAGAGTACTTAAGCATGTTTTTAAATATGTCTGCTAATATTACTTGATATTGGGTAGGCACATTCCTCTTATAAAAAACGTGTACCACAAAGTGATTCTTACTCGTAGGGGGTGAAATGGGACAAAAGGGATAAAAATGGTACCTATCAAACGACAAAGTCTATATACACAGAATTTGGTGTGTACATTACTTTTGAGTAGATACACAATATTAAAGGATTTTTCCAAATTCGTACTTTTAAGGGCTAAAATGGACATAGAGAGATACACATAGTACCAATCAAACGGCTGCACCTAGAATAATGAAATTCGGTGTGTACATTTTTCTCACTGCATAGATACGCAAAATAAAAAGATTTTTAAAAATTTCATGCGTACAAGGTATAAAATTGGAACTAGGGATAAAAATGGTACCAACAAATCGCCTACAGATAGAACTATGAAATTAGGTGCGTGCATTCATCTAATTGCGAGATTTTTCGAAATTCACACTTTTAAGGGGATAAAATGGAAAAAAAAAGGATTAAAAATGATACCAACCAATGAATCATGAAATCCGGTGTATACATTCCTCGCATAGCCTCGCAAAATAAGATGATTTTTAAAAATTCGTACTTTCCTACTTTTACGATAAAAAGACAGGGTGGAAATCATGATAGTGGTAGTCTGCAGCCAAGTAATAAATGTCACCATGCCATTTGTAAATAAATTTGCATTCTATTAAATATAGATGTAAAATGGTCTTGAGCCAGGACAATATCCCAGTTCAAATCAAATATTGATTACAGACCAAAAAAATAGAAACGAAAAAAAAACTAAAACAAATGAGCGTTGGCACGGCAGAAGTATTGCTGGGTAACTATACCTGCACATACACATACTTACATATGCAACTCAATGAGATGCTTGTAAGATGGCATGCGTACTTTATTACTTGGTGCGATTTTTTAAACGCAAATTCGGCAAGTGAGTTGTGATTCTCGTTCGTTTGTGAAAATCATCTCCTTATAGAGGCCGGGTTTGATGTTGAAAAGTCGCTGCGAAGCCACCTGAATGAAACCTTTAGACAGGGTGGAAATCATGATAGTGGTAGTCTGCAGCCTAGTAATAAATGTCACCATGCCATTTGTAAATAAATTTGCATTCTATTAAATATAGATGTAAAATGGTCTTGAGCCAGGACAATATCCCAGTTCAAATTAAAAAAAATGATAAAACTCGTAGCGAGAAATAAACATATTGATAGTCATGCCTTATAAGTGGGCATGGTGTGGATTAACATAATTAAAATTATATATTTATTTAAAATATTATTTTTTCAAAACTCATATTTGTTATTAATATACATCTATATTAAAAAATGTAAACTATTTCTGTAACAGTACTGCACTTTTAATCTACAGTTAATACTATGGAATGCAACCCATGGTGGAGGATATTTAAGGTTCGGCCCGGTCGAACTTAGCGTCCTTTTGACTTGTGTTTGAACTGAATTACTTTATAGTTAGTTGGATAGCTCAGAAGTCGTAGAACCTCGTTTAGTCGGGTCGGCATTTAGCGCCCCTGCTTTTCGGTGTAATTGACCTCATTCAATAAATTCAATAAGTATGGGGTCTTTAAGCTGAGTTTTGTTGGAAATGGTGTGATTTTGTATGCGTTTTTCAAAATGAGTTCAAAGAACTACTTTTCGGAGGGGTTTTTGGGGATATGCGGAGTATTGTGTGCCATCCACATCTCACCGTTACCACCGGTATGCTTAGGAGCATTCCTTGTAGAAAGTAGTAACTATCATAATGACCGTATGTCCGTCTGCCCATCTATCCTTGTAATCAAAGTAAAGGTCGCAATTGCACTCGGAACCAAACGATACTTTGCACAACAAAGTTTTTCGGATTAAGGACGAACGCTATTTAATTTGAAGAAAATCGGTTCAGATTTAGATATAGCCTTAAATTCCAGCTACGAACACCTACGGTGAAAATGGGTCAGATCGGTTCTTATTTATATATATAGCTCTCATACAAATTTCGCTCCCGATTTGACTTTTTCCCTCTATAAACCACATATTTTATAAGATCTTTTTCAAATTTGGAAAAATCTATTTTATTTCAACTAGAAACACATAAGATGAAAATGGGTCAGATCGGTTCGATTTATATATATATATATATATCTCTCATAAAAATTTCGCTCCTGATTTGACTTTTTCCGCTCTAGAAATCACATAATTTGACCGATTTTCTTGAAATTTGGCGCAACGCTTTATATTTCAACTGGCAGTATGATTTGCAAATGTGGATCGGTTCAGATATATAGCTCCCATACAAATTACGCTCCCGGCTTGACTATCAGGTCAGATCACAGCGGCCTATATTAGACACATATAAAAATTCCTGTTCGATTGCACTTTTTTACCGAATTGAATTGTATCATTCATGTCATGTAACATTTTAAATTAGAACTATAGATTACTTTGACTTTGAAAGGTTGAACAACATTCTTTTTACTTTTTTTTTTATTTTCAGGTTTGCAAAATGGGATACTTTACGCTCGAAGAAAATTGGGAAAAATCAAAAACTTACTTCCAAAATAGTGAGTATTTTACGTGGAAAATTTTCGTGTTTTCAGATTCAGATCAATTTCATATCGGTGGTTATGTAAATAAGCAAAATTGCCTAAAACCCATACGTGACTATTGAGTTTGGTGTGGATTTTGGGTTGGTGGCATCATTGGGTCATGTACTAAAAAATTGGACACACGGAATGTGAGTCGGTTCCTAATGAATGAACCGCATCAAATCATTATGCTCCACAAAAAGCACGGCGTAAATGTTTTTGAATTCTCTACAAAATTTAAATTATACAAGGAGCCAAGTGTTATTTTGAGATGTTAATATTGAAAATCTGACAATATTTTCGAAATTTCGTTCATAGGTCAAGCCGTCTGTGAGCTAAACGCTCCTGAAAACACCTCTAAAAATCAAGTTTTGCCCTTGTATTTTTTATGTTGCATTTTTGTCCATTTTGACACCCTCCACCTCCAGGATGGGGTTATATTCACTTTGTCATTCCGTTTGTAACACCTTGAAATATTCATCGGAGACCCCATAAAGTATATATATTCTGGGTCGTGGTAAAATTCTAAGACGATATAGCCATGTCCGTCTGTCCGTCTTTTGAAAGCACGATAGCGGCCGAACGAACTGAGCTAGGAGGTTCAAATTTTTCCTAAATGTGTCTTATGGTTGTAGATCGGTTGGGATTGAAATTGGGCGAAATCGGCACAGAGGGAAAAAAATTTCCCTCACAAGGACTGAAAATACCCCTAATATTTAGAGTATTTCAGCCTGTTTTTTGAACATATTAGCTTGTATTTTCTTGATATTTGCACATTGCATTCTCTTTATAGCATAAAAGGGCACCATAGAGTGTTTTAGAGAGCGATAAAAACGGTACCTATGAAACGACAACAGATAGAAACACGAAATTTGGCGTGTACATTCCTCTAATAGAGTAGATACATAATTTCTAAATTCGTACATTTAAGGGGTTAAATGGGAATAGAGGGATAAAAAAGAATAATGAAATTCGATGTATACACTCCTCTTCCTCAAAATTCGTACTTTTTGGGGTTCAAATGGAAAAAGGGGATAAAAATAGTACCTACAAATGACCGCAGCTAAAATCATAAAATTCGGAGTATACATTCCTCTGACTGCGTAAACACGAAAAACAAAACGTTTTTTTCCAAATTCGTACTTTCAAGGGAAACTAAACGAATACAGCTAGAATGATGAAATTCGGTGTGTACATCCCTCTAATTATGTAGATACGTAAAATAAACAGAGTTTAGATAGTCGTACTCTTGAGGGGGCAAAATTGGAAAAAGGGGATAAAAATGGTACCAACAAAATGGCCGCTGATAGAATCATGGAATTCGGTGTATACCTTCCTCTGACTGCATAGCCACGTAAAATATTTTTTTACAAATTCGTACTTTATTTTGTTGCTTTTACGACAAAAAATGGTAGAAACATGAAGTTGTCTTATACTGCGTACGTGAGAGATAAGATATTTCCAAAATTTATACTTTTGAAATTAAAATAGGATGGAAATACAATTATATACCCAATATTTGGTGTATTTATGATTGCTCCTTATATTTACTTTATGAATTGAAGTATACGAAAACTGACGTCACAGACTCCATGTTTGTAAAATAATTTAATACAGGAGATGGATTTTCAGAGCCAAAATGTCCAAACTCTATTTACAAAAATGAGCGCTGCGGCGTCAATTTCCTTCCGATTTTCAGACTTTACGCATCATTCGAAAGGTATTGACTGCAACTATTTATTTTTCATAAAAAAATACTACCAAATACGGAAAATTTTTCAGTTGTCAGTACGAAAAAAGACAGAAGATACTATAAACGTCCAATAATGCGACCAATAAGTTACTCTTAGAAAAGAATCAAAATTTATATTTAAAGTGCTTCCAATTGTCTATTAGTTCAGAAAAATGGGCAAAAATGTAATGTTAAAAAATTACACGGAAAAAACAATTATTTGGGGGTGTTTTCAAGACATTTAGCGCACAGACAGCTTGATCTAGGATCGAAAGATTTTGCAAATCATCGTTTAAAAAATCCAAACTTTATTTTTGGGGGTGACCCAGCCTAGTGTACAAGGACGTATACGGTGGGCGGTAATGTGTTAAAAAAGCACAACAGTTACTAAATGTTTATATTTTAAACCATTTTGGACATACCTAAAATAAATTATTTTTTTCCGGGAATTCCCGGGAATGAAACTTTTTATTCCCGTTTTCCCGGGGAATGAAAGTCCGGGAAACCCCAAACCATAATAAAAATAGAAAAGGGGGAATGGAAACTGATTTGACTTTGTCGGACTTAGCCTCGATAACCATAAATTTGACTTGCACTGAATAATTTATCAGGCCAAGCTCCAAATTTATAACATAATTTTTTTTTTTCAAAATTTGTTTTCATACACACATTGATATTGCTGTTGGCGGAAATTTTAAAAATGTATTTTTTTATTTATTTTTTATTAGATTTTTATTATCGCAGCTTATCCAGTCTTAAAGAAAAACAGCCCACAATAATTTTGTATTAATAAATTATTTATCAACATAAGAAACCTGTCAACATAGGTTGACATTTTGATTTAATTCCGACGAACCTAAAACTGTCCGTAAAAGAAAAACAAGTAAGGAAAAGCTAAAGTCGGACTGCGTAGACGGGAAACATGAATAGATCTTATAAAATAAAAGTGGTACCAACCAAACTGAAATATCTTGAATATATAAATTCGGAGTACATGTAGCTTTGAATGCATAGACGGGAAAAAATAAAGAGATCTTTTGAGTTTCTTATTTAACAGTCAAAATGGGGAAAAAAATCATTGGTACCGACCGAAACTCCACAATACATTTAGAAAATATCTTATCTTAATTGTTCTAATGGTGCTGCACTTTTACATGAAGTGCTACAGCCTCTAAACTGTCGGTAATACTTGATTGATTCAGATTGATATTTCTCATCTGGGCTATTTTTCATTTTTCCTTTATGGGCCTCTTTTTATTGGGAGATTTTGAGTACAAATTAATTCAGTATTTTAAATGTAAATCTCCAAAAGCGCAATAACCAAAATCTTAATACTTGAACTAAAATATTGCATGTGCTTTACAAATATGTCATTCTCACTAAACATGAATTAGCTTTTATGACCCTGAGATGTTATATCGTATAAAACCAATTTTAATTGTTCGTAATATTTTTATATTGGTTTTCATTTCCCGTAATGTCTTGAAATTTTTATATGATTTACGTGTAAATAATGCGATTTTTCTCCATTTCAATACATTTCGTTTTGATTTCCGTTTGCGCAAGGAAATATGTCACATAGATGTTGATGTATGTTCAGATCTCATATTGAACGAAACGCACATGTAACGAAGATGTATGGAGGTAATGTATATGCGTATGTGTACGTATGTACGTATGAAAGTATTGCTGGTAAAGTATATGAACCATAAATAGGATATACGTGAAGGAGTTTCCCTTTATAGACATAAACGCAATAAAATGGTAGAGCATAAAAATTCGAAAAGATTATAAATATCCGAAGAGTTAAAAAATTATTTCTTTGCCATATATTAAATGTAAGCATTATATACATATACATATACATTTAATGTGTCACTATAAGTCATGCATCCAAGTGGTCCCAGTACTAAAGGAGATTTTTCAAAATATACTCAGTATGTTTGGATTGAGCTTTCTTTCTATCTTAAATATCAGAAACGAGAATTGGTAGAATTTGGACTACGAAAGGGGAAGTATTGATCGACTTTTTATTGGAAACTGGTATTTTTGAATGGTAATAAAATTAAAGCTATTTGTTATAACTTTAACAATGAAGTGACACATAATCTGAAATTTCATTATCATTCGCATGTACAATGTAATCTGCACACACCTAATTCTACGATTCTACCTACTGCCTTTTATAGAAAGCCCTTTATTTTGCCCGTCTACAAAGTCAGATAAATGTCTGAATAGGATTTCATGTTTCTAGTTGCAGCCGTTTGATTGACATTATTTTTCCCCCTTTCACTTCGTTTTCCCTAAAAGTGAAAATTGCAAAAAAAATTTGGTTGTCACCAACTTACTACTTTGAGCCTAAAAGTACAAGTATCAAAAGATCAGACTATATTTCGAGTCTAACCAGAGCGGAATATAAATTATTCTAGATGCTGAGGTTTGATAGTATAGTATCCCATAAAGGAACAATTTTCGAAAATTTCCTTGACTTTGATCGTCTATACAGACATAGGAATGTACACGCAGTAAAAAGTGAACCCTATAATGAGTTAAAATGAAATAAAATTTAGGAAAATTTATCTTCGTATCGAGTTCAAACTTTTCCATGAAAGTAGTACATGCTTTCAACTAGATTCTAGTTCAATTTTCCTCAAACCAGGTAAATATTTACTGAAACTGAGGAAAATTCCAGTAAGTTTTTCCTCAAACCAAGTATATTTTTTAACTAAATCTAAGTAAAATTTTGCTGAAATTTTCCTAAATCTAAGTAAAATTTTCCTAAACCCAAGTAAATTTGTACTAAATTTAAGTAAAATTTTCCTAAAACTAAGTAAGTTTTTACTAAATCTTAGCAAAATTTTGCTGAAATTTTCCTAAATAAATATTTACTTAAACTGAGGACAATTTTGCTGATTTTTTCCTTAAAGTAATTTTTTACTTAAACTGAGGAAAATTGTACTTGATACAAGTGAACATAAAATAAGTTCAATTTAACTAAAAAATCAAACAAATGGTTTTGCTTCAGAGTGTGCAAAACTGATACAAAAAAATGACAACATGAAATATTTCTCAAAAGTTTCATGATACCTCTGCCATAAAGAATTGAGCTGTTACTACATGATTGCTACGGTGGCAACAGAGGTGCCTTTCGCAGTGGTTGTTTAGATTAATAGTTAAAGTATTTAAGAAATAAGATTCTGCAAACGAACGAGAATTGCTTCGTAGATTAATATTGAGGAATTTTCTAAACAATTTCAGATAATTTTTTATAAGTTCATTAATACTTAAATGTATGAAGAACTCGACATAAATTTCAGTAAACATATTAATTTAATTTTTAAGAAAAGACACATTTTTAAGTTAAATTTTTCTTACTTAAAACCTTGGAAATATTCTTCCACATAAGTATGGATTTACTCAATTCTAAGATTTTTTTTTAGATCCAAAGAAATGTTTTTAAGTAAATTTACTACCCTAATGAACTATTTACTATGGCTTTGGAAGAGGCAAACTTTACACATATTTAGTTAATTTTCCAACCCTCTAGGAAATGTTTACTGAACTGGAGTAAAATTGTTGAACTAAATTTTAGTATGGATTTTACTCAGATTTAGGAATGCTATTTTTCTGAGTGTGTATGCAGCCATTTGATCGGTACCAAGTTTTATTCCTTTTTCAACATTTTTGTTCCATTTCACTCCCTAAAATTATGGATCAAAGATGGATGGATGGTGCACGTTCTAAATATCAAGTAGAGATACATCAGGGATCCTTATTCCAACTGTAACCGATTTTTTCTTCCGTCCCCATTTTAACCCTTAAAAGTACGAATTTGAAAAAAATGTTTATTTTGTATGTCTACGCAGTGAGAGGAATGTACACACTGAATTTCATTACTCTAGCTGCTGCCGGTTGCTTGGTACTAGTTTTATCGCTCTATTCAGAATTTCGTGTTTCACAATTCACCACCGACAAATATGAATCGCTGTATGATGGTGCACGTTTATGCTATAAGGGGAACACATACACTAAATATCAAATATATATAGCTCCCATACAAATTTCGCTCCCAATTTGGCTTTTTCTAAAATGGGTCAGATCGGTTCAGATTTATAAAGGGTGCTTTTTCAAAAGCTATAGGAAAGTTTTCAAAAAAAACACATAAAATTCAGAAAAATGCATGAAATCTTTATTTCAATCGATAGTACGGTCCATATAATTTAATGTTTGAAGATTATTTCATGCAAATGTTGACCTTGACTGCGCCTCAAATGGTCCATCCGCTTAGTCCAATTTTGGCACAATAGCCCGAATAGCCGCTTCAGTGGGTCGATTAAACTGACCATAAAATGGAAGCGCGCAATGAACTTTCTTAACAGAGCACGCATTTTGATAATAAAATTCAATAATTTGCAAGCGTTGTTCGTTTGTAAGACGATTCATGGTTAAATTATAGACCAAACTGAAGATGTTTGTCAGTGAAACAAAACACGAAACGTGCGTCAGCTGTTTAAACCAGTGTTGCCAAAAAGATGATAGCTAAAAAATCACCCTTTATATAGCTCTCACACAATTTTTGCTCAACTCTATAAACCACATATTTTACCAAATTCTGCGTAAAATCTTTTGTTTCAACTAGGAACACCCATGGTGAAAATGGGTCAGATCGGTTCAGATTTATATATAGCTCCCATACAAATTTCGCTCCAGGCTTGACTTTTTCCGCTCTATAAGCCACATATTTTAACAGATCTTCTTCAAATCTTTCAAAATATCTTATATTTCAACTAGAAATACCCATGGTGAAAATAGGTCAGATCAGTTCAGATTTTCATATAGCTCCCATACAAATTTCGCTCCCAGCTTGACTTTTTCCGGCTCAGAAACCACGAATTTTTACCGAATTTCTTCAAAGTGGTTATGCTCACGATATATTTGAACTGGAAGCACCTATTGTGAAAGTGAGTCACTTCATATAACTCCAATATAAAATATTCTCGATTTGACAAATTGGGTCAGGTCATATTATCCTATGATTAGGAAACATACAAAAATCTTTCCCGTTTTAATTTTTACCGAATTGAATTGTATTCGGATAGAAATTGGGTTTCATGGTCGATATTTCAAGGTGTTATAAACGGAATGACAAAGTTAGTATACCCCATCTATACTGATCTATCAGCTGTATTCTGCATATTAGTTTTGATCGAAACCACTGTTAAATTATTAATATATAATTTGCATCGAAAATAGTAAAGAAAACAAAAGCAAGAGCTCCTAGTATTTTAGCGACAAATTTGTATACCCTCCATCTCATTCCGTTTGTAAAACCTTGGAATATTCATCTGAGACCCCATAGTGTATATATGTATTCTTGGTCGTGCTATTAATTCTAAGACGATGTTGCCACGTCCTTATGTCTGGTGATAGCACGAATGGACGCATATGTAGATTGCTTGGGATTGAATGTGGGCGAAAAATGTCCCCACATAATTTATAGCGTCCAATGATTTTCTTATTTGTTTGAAAAATAGCATGGAAATACAAATATTCAAACTACGTACGAATATTCTACTACATAGAGTAATAACAATAATAAACAAAAAACATTGAGTTACATTACATTTTTGCTTCTCTTTTATTCATGTGTATAAATTTAATTAAAAATATTGTTATGGTATTAAAAAACAATGGACGCATTAAATTCCAACAACAATTTCAAATCAATTCGAAATAATGTTGACCACAAATATCACATCAAAAACTTTTCACAATTAATTATTTACATTTGCTTAATTAAATTAATGTTTTGTTGTTTGTTTTCTGTTTCTGTACACAAGGCATAACAAACAAAATGTAGAAGTACAAATGATAAGTTCGTACTCTGGTTATTTGTGGGTTTCACAGGAAATGGATTAGGACCACTTAATGTTAGGCATTTTAATTATGTCTGGCTTAAAAGTCAACGACATCAAATTAACATCGTGGTTGGTAACAGAGATTGATTGACAACAATATTTTGAAAAAAAAAATGTTGTTGTTGCTTCATTGAAAAACAAGTTCGAGGAAAATAAGACAACTAATAAATTAAAAAGTAAAATTAAATGTTGAAGTATTAAATATAATAACTGTATATATTTGTATACCCTCCTCAAGGGAGGGTCATTTTCCCCTTAAAAGCACAAATTTAGAAAATTCCTTTATGTTTCGTGTGTATTTCGTGTTACATTTTACCAGCCCTAAAAATTTGGTGAACTTCGTTTATTTCTATAAGAGCTTCAAAAGTACTTCTACTTTTTGCCGCGTCCGTTTCATTATATATTTGTCTTCAATTTTGTACTAAATCCTGCAAATATATTCTTATATTTATTTTTTGTGTTTATGTCATAAAAATGGATTTGAGACCAGTGTGCAATGGTGAAAGTAAAATACTGAATCTTATACCGATTTCGATTGTGTCCGGCATTAAACATTCTCTGACACTTTAAAATCATGTAATGGAGTAGAAAGTGGAGGGAATCATATAGTCGGCCAACCCTACTTTGTATTTAAATACACAAATGTGATAATATGTTCTAGTCAGAATTTTTAGCAGGAAAATGTTACCAATGTCGCAGAAAATAGCACAATATGTTGTAATAAGAAAGTCAACAAATAACAATCTGTCTAAAAAGTCCTTCAGGGCATCTATATACATATATGAAAGCTTAACATGCCCAAGCGCCGAGGACACAGCTGAATGAATAACATGCTAATGCTACTAAATGAAATGCAAATCAGATCGAACGTCGCTGTTAGTTCTCTGAAAGCATTTTAAATCCAGTTGGAGTCAAATGTCCTTTCTAACTGCACAATGTATTGTTCGTATGGACATTTTTATGTTTGAAATTACATTGAACTCTAGCTATGCTTCTTATGTACATTTCATACTGTCACGGTATGTGTGCCATTGGTTAATTGATATGCTCTGGTGCGGAAAATCTTTTTGGATGTGCATTATGGAGTGAAAAGAAACGACAAAGTTAATTCCATTTTCAGGCGTTTCTTTTTCACATTTAGCGGAGTGCAAAAGTCATCATGGAGAAAATAGAACATGGCAAATGCTAATGCAATTGAATGGTGTTTGTTCGTCCGTCTAAAAATTTACTCTTGAAGATCAATGAATGTAAACACATCGGAGTCAACTCAAAGTATTTTATTTATTATTCGCTTAAATGTGAAATGGCTTTGATACTGTGTTCATTGGCAAATTAGTTCGGCAAGAAGATGACGGGAATCCTCCTTGCGGATTTAAGTAAATTCAATACACAGAAAAAAAACCATAATTGCAATTAAAAACTTAATCTATATATGTGCAATTCTATGATGTCGAATTGTGAAATTCTGTGTATAAATTCCTCTGGCCATAATTTAAACTTAAAGCGCAATATAAATAGATTTTTTGTAATTTGTACTTGACAAAATGTATTGAAAATAGTGCAAGTCAAAGTATTACAGATAGAACCGTAGAGTTCGCCGCATAAACTCCTCTTGCAATCGACTATACTGTGGGAAATATATATTTTTGCGGAGTATACCTAGATACTCTATTGCTATATTTTGTATACTACCAAAGGGAGATGGTGAACTTGCATCCTGGCTATAAAGTATTTAAATATATTCCTTTACTAAGTTTTACCAATAAGGACCAAACAGCCTAGCAGTCTAGATATTGGTGGGAGAACCCACTGTTTGTCTTAGAAGCAGCGTTGCCAAAATGACCGCAATTTTAAGGGGTAAAAAGATCATTTTTGAGTTATGACAGTTTCTTCAATATTTTGCGGTTAGTGTACTGGAAATAGATCAAATCAATTTTATGAATTTCTTTTAAGACCCCTATCAATAATAATAAATTAAAGATGAAACTGTACAACAGTGTTCAGGTAATTTGACATCTGTAATTGTTGGTTTCCTTCTTCTGTTGTTTTAGTTTAAAATAAAGGCTCTTAAAGGTGTTCTATATATCACTAAAAGTAAAAAATGCTTGAAAGTGAAGCTACTCTCAGAAAAAAGTGAAAAGGGAAAATTGAACTTCTTATGGCGCTAATGCAATATTTCCTCATATCAAGTTCAAGCTTTTCCTTGAAAGTAGTACGTGCTTTGAACTTGATTCTAGTTCAATTTATCTCAAACCAAGTAAATATTTACTCGAATTGAGGAAGTTTTTCCTCAAACCAAGTAAATTTTTACTAAATCTAAGTAAAATTTTACTGAAATTTTCCTAAATTATTTTTTTTTACTTAAACTGATGAAAAATTTACTTGATACAAGGAAAAAAGTGAACTTAAAATAAGTTCAATTTAACTAAAATAATTCAAACAAATGATTTTGGTTCAGAGTATTCAAAACTAATACAAAAAATGACAACATGATATATTTTTCAAAAGTTTCATGAAACCTCTGCCATAAGTAGAATACTTGAAATATTTAAGAAAAAAGTATCGGCAAAGGAACGAGAATTGCTTCTTAGATTAATATTCAAGAATTTTCTAAACAGTGATTTTTTATAAGTTCATTAATACTAAAATGTATGAAGAACTCAGCATAAATTTCAGTAAACATATTAACATAATTTTAGGAAAAACACATTTTTTAGTTAAAATTTCTTAAATGGAATTTTCTCCATACAAAAAATTTATGATTATTTTTCTTACTTAAAACCTTGGAAATATTCTTCAACACAAGTATGAATTTACTCAATTGTAAGAATTTGTTATTAGAACCAAAGAAATGTTTTTTTAAGTGAATTTAAGGCATATTTGGTTAATTTTCTTAAAAAAAATTATTAAAATTGATTTAGGAATGCTATTTTTCTGAGTGTACGAAACATATGTATGTATTTTAGACGTAAAAAGTTCAACAGTTAAAGTTAAACCAACTTATTTTGTTTACTTTGACATTGAACTGTGAAGATATTTCAAAAAATAAATCATTATGTCAAAATCTTATTTTTTTACTCTGTAAAAGTAAAAGGTTTCAAAAATATCTTGATTTATTTAATTTTTATTTATCCAATTTTTCGTGCCTCTTTGATGAAAATCCGCGGAGTACTAGAAATGGGATGGATGTAATAGGCCCAATATTATAATGAAATCTTAATTTTCTAAAATATGTTTGGTGCAATTAAAACAACATAGAACAATATATCTGAAAAATAATATTTGGTCAGAATATGTGGAAAGAGATTGATATCTCATGATTTATTTCATATACAATTTTATTTATTATATTCTCTAATACGATATAACTTTGTATGTATTTGACGCACAGAGGAGATTAACGGAATTTTTTCTATAGAGAAATTACTATTTTTATTTTGACGATTTTCCAAAAATATTTTTATGATGTGACGGTTTTTGTACCCCTAATTTGATCTAATGTATCTGGCAATACTGCTTAGAAATGATCTAGGAAAGACGACTAGCAATGGGCGTGATTTGAATTGGAAGCAGACGCAAATGCTCATCATCCAAATTCAGGTAGTACAGATACAAATGATAGAGATGAGGCATTACTCGACATCTACAAGGAGCATCTCAAGCACTACAAGGAATAACTCTGGAAGGATCAGAGATGCTAGTGGTGATCTTTCTGCGGTAAGGTTGATGAAGTTCAGTCATATACTCCCTGTACAGTTTGCTATTTGCAGAAAGAGAATGGCGGCTGGGCAGCGTCTAGCGAGAAATCACTAGACTTACTTCACACTTTTAAAGACTTCAGAGAAGTCTGGACTTCTTTTTGTAGAAGATCTTATAACGCAAGACTGCGCAGACAATAAATAGTTTTAAGTCATTTAAATCACCCGGTCCAGAAGGCATTGCACCAATCGAGATAGAAAAATGTCACATCATTGATGCCTTCCTTAGAGACCATTCTATAGAACAAGCTTGTAAGATGGGTTCACACCAAGCCCATCTTACATATCTCACAAAAACAACAACAAACTGCTCGGAGCTGAGAAGGGTGCAGAGAATGGCCTGCATTAGCATAATCTGAAAGAAATAAATTGCAATTGTATATTTGATAAAGTTTTCTTCAGTTTTCCTGCTATGACAAAAAATGTAATTTTAATGAATTGCATTATTAATTTGATTAAATGTAATGTTTTTATTTGAGACATACGGCTCTTGAATTCTTGCGTTTCCATTGACAACATATATATGGCATAGAAACCGGAATGTAACAGATTATATAATGAACCATCAATAAAATTGTGGAATGGTCCTCTTGGCTTGCCCATTCGAGTCACTCAACTTCGGAGGACCAATACGCCGAGCTTTTTGCCTCGCATAATGATTTAACGCAATTAGTGAATGAACCGACTCAATTTCCGTGTGTTCAAGGGAAGTTAATGCTCTAACACGTCTTGCAAATTCGCATCATTGTATTGTTTCGTATTCCGCTCTTCGTGTCGTTTCGTCTTCAGCCCCAAAGAGGACAATATATACGAGTCATTCAACTCGGGAGTTAGTAATTTACATATGTGTGAATTATGGTGGTGTAAGTCACACTTTATCTGTTCTGAGATATACAATGTTTTATGTTTGAGTCAATTGAAAAATATTTTGCTACCGATGTACAAAATGTTTTTCTTAGAATATCCTACTATATTGAAAATCAAAAATTGTCTAAAATCAACACACTCTATTATACAAGACCTTCTGTTCGGATATCTTTTGAAAGGACATATCTGACATGCTACTTGGTCTTATTTTTGAGGCCTTCTGCTACGAATGTAAGGGAGAATCGAAGATCAGTCAAACCAAGCGTTACAAATAAATGAGTGTGGAATGAAACTGGCAGGCATTCTGACTCCAAAAGAAGACCCAATTGACTACTTCTTTAGACCGCTGTCTGCTTTGGATCTATAAACAACATAATACAATCGATTCTGCTCATCGATTGGACACAACATGTTTTATTTCACGCAGAAATATCTGTGAAAATGAGTCACATGTGTAGGTCCATGTTTTCATATAGTCCTCAAATCTTACCCGATTCTGATAAAATTTTGTACAACACGTCATATTTCACTGAGAAGTATGTTGAGTGAAAATGGTTCACATCAGTTCATGATTTGATATATATGTTCCAAATAAATGTTGTCGATGTTCCCGACTAAAATGAGACATTTATTTGTTTTATGTGTTCGCCCAAAATATTTGGCGTTCGTAAGCTGGACGCGTTCAAAATAATCTCTATAAATCAGATTTTCTTGATTTCACTGTGAGAATGCTATTGAAAATCGCACTAGAAATTAATATCTGATACGAACCTTATCAAACCATACAAAAGACATGCAAATAGATCCAGTACAGAGGTCAGATTTTTAAGATTTTAGTGCAATTTTTATACATTTTTTATAAAAGCCTCATTAATATCCACATTCTAAGTTCAATTTGTGTTCTTAGGGGCTCGTTGGCGAGTTTTTAATTGCCATTCGCGATTTTTAGAATATCTTTACCTATCATATGCAAGCTTTTTGATATGTTTTGATGAGGCTAGGGCCAGATTTAAATTACTAGCGGGTTTTTTCTCAGTACCATTCCAACCGTGAATTCTTTTCAAGGAAAACTAAATTTGTAGACATTATTTTTACAGCGTCCAGCTCACGAACGAACAATGATAAAATCGAAATATTTTGGGAGAACACATAAAACAAACCAATTTTTCATTTTAGGGAATATAAACAACATTTTTCTCTTCCTTACAAAAGATGCTACAAGAAGAACACAACGCCAGCTTTCTGAACATTCAGTGTACATATATTTATGGAATATATTTTCCTACAAATTTGTCATGCAATTTTTGTTATGTATTTCCAATGAAAATTTCAATTGATGTACACTAGGGTGAGTTTTTCCCTACAATTTTGTGTTTACTTTTCCTGTCGAAATACAAGTACTGATTTTATCTTTAGTCTGCTTGATATGATAACATTAATAGGGAATGACCAAAATTTTTGAAATTTAAAATTGGTAAATTTTACAATACTTTTAAAAACTAGACCTTAACCAAATAATGTACTTTTGTATTAGTATATTTTCAACATTTCAAATAAAATTGAAAATGAGTTTCCTTGGGAACTTTCCTAAACACTTGGGAAACCAATTTTTTGTGGATGTTTTTGAGTAAAAAGAATCCCCAAACAATTTTGACTTAACAAATTTATAAAGCTGTTTAGTAAGGAATAAAACGTCACGTTGTGTTTAAAAATCCGTTAGTAAATCTAATTTAATGTGAGATATCAAAAGCGCCATGTCTTTACTTATTATCTGTGCAACAGAATGGGCTTAAAAATTTGATAAATATTTTATTTTTTAAATAGGAAAACTTTTATTAATGTAAATAAGTAAGGAAAGGCTATATATATAAAAACATCCACTTTCTATCCCATTACAATTGATTTTGGGGGGGGGGGGAGTGATATCGTGAACGATTTTTGTATGGGTACGCTTATGTGGAAAAGTCAAATCCGTAGCGAAATTTGTATGGGAGCTATATATAAAACTGAACCGATTTGACTCAATTTTACTCACTATAGAATTTTGTAATTGAAATATTAGACCCTGTGACAAATTTTAAGAAAATCGGTTAAATTATTTGGTTTCTAGAGCAGAAAAGGCATTGGCGTAGGAGGGATATTGTTCTGGGGGTGGCTATAGCCCCCCACATTTGTTAAAAAGTCAAAGTCAAGAAATATTTATAATCACACGGATAATAAGACTGTTCTTTATGACTGGATACCTAACCTGTGATAACAAAAAAATGTTAAAATTTAACTCAAATGAAAACAAGTAAGGAAAGGCTAAAGTCGGGCGGGGCCGACTATATAATACCCTACACCACTCCCTGCGTATGTACCTCGCTTTGATTACTAACCCCATTTATTTCGTGGAAGCAATTTTATGTAGTTCATATAAATTATACTATAAATTAATCTTTAGTCATATTTAACGAATATGGTTAATAATATGGTAATTGATCCAATTATCCGACAGACAAATACAAATTATACAGTAGTAATAGAATGAATCTGAACGACATTTCAAAAGGGAGCCTATAACAATATTTTGGGCCTGATCCAAAACATGGGACTATATATTTCTCATTCACGGTAGGTATTCCTAGTTGAAAAATATCATGATCTGCAAAATTTGATGAAGATCCGATGTAAGATGTAGTTTCTAGAGATGTAGTAGATCAGAATGGAGCCCCATTTGGGTTATACCAAAGTATGGACATATGGGCATCTCCCAAACATGTAAGCAAAGGCTAAAGACGGACGGACTTTCTATCTCATTACAATTCAATTCGGTAAAAAAGTGAAATCGGGAAGGATTTTTGCATCCTGTAAATGTATGTGTTTGACAAAAAATGTTAAATCGGAAAGGACATTTGTATAGGGGTATATTGAAACCTGGAACGATGTGACCCACTTTCACCATGTATGTTTATTGGTGAAATATAATATGTAAAGTTTGGCCAAAATCGGTTAAACATTCGGGAGCAACATTTGTATGAGGGCGATATCTAAATCTGAACCGATCTTACCCACTTTCACCACAGGTTGGATTATAAGATGTTGTGCCAATTTTAAAGAAAAACGGTATTTTAGAGCGGAAAACGTCAAATCGGGAGCGACATTTGTATGTGGGCTATATCTAAATCTGTACCGATCATACCCACTTTCAGCATAGGTGTTTCTAGTTAGATTATAAGATGTTGTGCCAAATTTAAAGAAAATCGGGTGCAAGATGTGGTTTCTAGAGCAGAGGGAGTGACATTTGTTTGGGTCTATATCTAAATCTGAACCGATCTTACCCAATTTCAGCATAGGTGTTTCTAGTTCGATTATAAAATGTTGTGCCAATTTTAAAGAAAATCGGGTACAATACGTGGTTTCTAAAGCGGAAAAAGTGAAATCGGGAGCGACATTTGTATGGGGACTATATCTAAATCTGAACCGATCTTACCCACTTTCAGCATATTTGTTTCTAGTTCGATTATAAAATGTTGTGCCAATTTTAAAGAAAATCGGGTACAATACGTGGTTTCTAAAGCGGAAAAAGTGAAATCGGGAGCGACATTTGTATGGGGACTATATCTAAATCTGAACCGATCTTACCCACTTTCAGCATATTTGTTTCTAGTTCGATTATAAAATGTTGTGCCAATTTTAAAGAAAATCGGCTATAATATGTGGATTTTAGAGCAGAAAAGGACAAATCGGGAGCAACATTTGTATGGGGGCTATATCTAAATCTGAACCGATCTTACCGACGTTCTGCATAGGTGTTTCTAGTTCGATTATAAAATGTTGTGTCAATTTTAAAGAAAATCGGGTACAATATGTGGTTTCTAAAGCGGAAAAAGTGAAATCGGGAGCGACATTTGTATGCGGGCTATATTTAAATCTCAACCGATCTTACCCACTTTCAGCATAGGTGTTTCTAGTAGAGATGGGCGCGACTCACGTGAATTGCGTGAATCACGCGTGATCGTGAGCAAAATTTATTTTACTCACGTGATCGTGCGTGAACGTGAGGAACGAAAAAGTGTTCGTGCGTGAATGTGCGTGAGTCACGTAATTTTTGCGTGATTCGCACATATTTATTCGTATTTTTCTCTCATTTTATTATTTATTTCTTCCGTCTTTACCCTCATATATTTTCATTGTTAGTTGAGTATTTTCAATTAGATTTACGTACATAGGTTTTAACTATAATACATGCGCGCGAACAAAGTCAAATTAAATACTTTTTCGTGGAATGGGAACTTTAGGAATATTTATATATTTTTTAAATATATATACACCCAGCAAAAAATTGGAAGTACTTCCGCAGGAAGCACATTTTAATCGAATCTTAAAATCTTAATGCGCATTTTACCGCTTTTGAGGAGTTCTTTTAAACAACTTCCAAAAAAAGTCGATAATATGTTAATATACCGTAACATTTTACGAATAACATTTTCACAAATGAATGGGAATGAATTTTTAGTATGGGGACACAGAGGTAAGGTGTCCACTTTGCACACAGAAGGTCTCGGGTTCGATGCGTGGCTCGGGAAAAAAACTTTTTTTGTTATTTTTTTATTACTTTTTTAAATAAACATGTGTAATTTTGTAAATTTTAACTATTTAAAATTGTTTGCTTTCAAAAATACAGATTTATTGCTTTATTAATGTACTTCAAATATTTAATTTTTTATTAGTATTAATGCTACATAATATTAGTAAAATTAAGTAGTATTAATTTATTTAATGCTAATTTAATTTAATATTAATTTGCGTTATATATTAATTTATTCTAAATAAATATTTTGTTGAGTTTCCTATTGTCTGTTCTAACGAATACAATGATTTGCTTTAGTTATTCGGCACTCACATCAGGGGATAGCTGAGATGGTTAGAGTGCCGGATAGCGGCGGATTTTTTTAAAATAGAAATGGAAACTAGTGGAAAAGTGGTTCCTTTGCAACTACTTTATAATAACTTTTAAGAATAACTTTTCAAAATAAAGGACACACATCTTTGAGCGCTTTTTGCTGGGTATATACTTCTTAACCATAGTTAATTTACTATATTTTTAATTTCTTAAAAAAGAATAGAAAAATATTCTTTATGGAAATTATTTGCGTGATTCACGCGTGATCGTGAGCAAAATTATTTTTACTCACGTGAGCGTGCGTGAACGTGAGTAGAGAAAAATTCTTCGTGCGTGATTCAATTTGTTTCCTTCGTGAGCGTGCGTGAACGTGAGTCAAAAATCACTCACGCGCCCATCTCTAGTTTCTAGTTCGATTATAAAATGTTGTGCCAATTTTAAAGAAAATCGGGTACAATACGTGGTTTCTAAAGCGGAAAAAGTGAAATCGGGAGCGACATTTGTATGGGGACTATATCTAAATCTGAACGATTTTCTCCGAATTCAATACCGATGGTCCTTGGCCAGAAAAAATAACTTCTGCCAAGTTTCATGACAATCGGACAACAATTGCGACCTGTAGAGTGCGAACAAGCTTAGGTGGACAGCAGACGGACAGACGGACGGACGTACGGACGGACAGACAGACATCGTTAAATCGACTCAGCTGGTGATTCTAAGCCGATCGGTATACTTAAAGGTCTAGCTCGATTATTTCTTGGTGTTACAAACATTTGGCGCGAAACTAACTTATAATACCCTAGCCCATGAAGTGGTGTAGGGTATAAAAATATTTTTTAAAATTTCCGCCAGCCAGAGCAATATCAATCAATATCAGTATGAAAACAAACTTTGAAAAATAATTTTATATTAAAAATTTCAGACTGGATAATTATCCAGAGTAAGTCAAATTTATGGTTATCGATGCTAAGTCCAAAAAAGTTAACTGAAAATATTTTTTGAAAAGTTGTTTGGATACAAATTTTTATAATGTAGTTGGCGACAATGTAAAAAACATAATTTTTTATTTTGAGCAAAAAATTAAATTTTTGGTAACGTTTTTGTTATCGTAGCTTGTTATCACGACTTAACACATTAATGTCCACACGGGTTGTGTTCTACCCATGAACTAAAAGTGAGATTTCTACGAAACTAGACGGAGTAACAACTATTTGTTGATATTTGTCAAATATTTAGAATAATAAATATTTAGAATGTAAATTGAAGACATATTCAATTTACTATTGACATGATTGTTTCATTATTATAAATTTAACAACCAACGGCACAAGGGGTAGAAACTACCCCAGCCTTATCTTGAAAATCAATATAGAAAATATATAAAATATTCATAATTGGGCCAACATTAGGTAGTACTCAAAAAATCAAGAAAAAATTTCAACAGGATCTGGTACCAGGCAATAATGGGTTAAAGAAACAGTCCTAATTTAACACTGTACCCCTGTTCTACTCAGTACACTGAAAGCAGTTTAAAGTTGTTTGTGTTAATATTACAGTTAAATAAATCACTACCATTAACGAATGTTCGTACAACGATTTGAAACATTAGGGTTGTTCACACATGAATATGTTTTGTATTTATTTATTCATACGCAGCTTGATGTTTGACATTTTAATTTTATATAAAATTTTGGTAAATAAACAATAATGGAAAAATAACTTGGCAGCCTCTATTGCCCTTATTTTCGAAATTATAAAAACTTAAACTTAAAAACTTAAGGATAAATTTAACGTTTTTCACGTTCATTTTTTTCTTTTTGTGTTGACAATGATTTTTCTTTTTCCAAAACTGAACAAATTAAGTACTTAAAAAATAAGATATTTGTGGGGCGCAGACAAATACTACAAATTCTATTATATTAATTTGAAATTCTGGGGGAGGCTGACCACCCGTCCTACGCCAATGAGAAAAGGAAGAAATATGAAGAAAATCGAGTGGATTATAGAGCGGAAAAAGTAAAATTGGGAGATAAATTTAATATATCTAAATCTGAACCGATTTGCTTCAAATTAAATAGCGTTCCTCCTTGACCCGCTAAACTTACCCGTGTCAATTTTTATTGAGAGCTGGCAAAAATTCCGTTCTGTACTTTTATTACATGGAGAGACGGACGGACATTGCTAAATCGACTCAAAAAGTGATTATAAGCCGATCTGTATAATAAACGATGGGCCTTTCTCGTTTCCTTTTTGGGTGTTACAAAGAAATGCAAAAATACATCAATCCCTAGTGGAGGCTATAAAAAAACTATCAAGTCATTATTATAATCTCTACTTTCAGATAAAACAATACTTTTTTGCTAACTTTAAATTAGTTTTAATTAGCAGATATTTATTCATTGCGGAATTAAAAATTAAATACATAAACATTAAATACATGTTCACTTCAGCAACGAACGCCGGGAACGCCATGACAAAATTCATTGTACGCAAGATTTTTGGGGTGTCTGGGAAAACGAACAGATTCTTGTTTTACTCGGCAGTGCCTACAAAAAAGAAATATATATTTGCATGGTTTTCTCATTCATCTTCTTTGTAGCACTATGTTATCATGCAGTACGCGAATCTAAAAACATCAAAATAAAACTCAACCTAATGTATACTCCATACATTCGAGGAACACATTCATTTAATTTCATTTTGTAGTATCTGCTTACTTAAATCTATATTATTATTAAATGTGATAAGCAGAACAGTACAATATTTATTTATTACGAATTAATACTCGTACACATTTTTCAACACATGTTTTCCATTCTTTTGAAATGAGAAATGGCATTTCTCATTAAGCTTGCGATAAAATTCTTATACATAAATATTATTATACATTTTAATGGCTTTTTACTCTTCAAATAATGACGTGACATTTGTTTTCATGCAAACAACCGAATGACTCTGTTAGTTTTAAAACCATGCGACAGCACTTTTTGGACCTGAGCAAGATCATATACACATTAAAGTAGATATAACATATAAAAAACTGTATACTCGGTTTCTCATTTGGTGATCTTTTCTCCTCTTTACAGGGCTTAATAATTTATTTTTATACTTTCGAGAGCTATACTATGGGTATCAAATAAAAGAGAAGAATGCCTGTTGAAAATACTAAAAACTGCATTCCGCTATCTGTATTAGTTTAGCAGTAACAACCAGTTTTCTCCCTTAAATAGTTAAAGATGAATAAACCAAAATGAAACTGTTGTTAATACTAAACAAATAAAGATAGAAGCATTAATAAGTATCGCCTTTGTATGGCTCATTAAAGTATGATAATAAATTATGTTAACATCTATATCCTTTTGAAATGTAAAGTCCTGTAAAATGAAAATTACAGGTTTTCAACATACGGTTTCTAGTTTCACATATATATTGTCTTACTCAGGATATATTTGTGTTGACTTCTTTGTACTGAGCCTCGATAACCATAAATTTGACTTACTCTGCATAATTATCCAGGCTGAGTCCAAAATCTTAACATAAAATTATATATTTCATCAAAATTTGTTTTCATAAAAATTTTTAAAAAATATTTATTTTATTTAAAGAAAAACAACCCTTATATTGGTTACAAATAGATCATATTCTGATAGCATTCAAACGGCTGCGACTACTGGTAGATATGCGAAATAACCCAGCAAAAACTCGGTAATGCCACCTCATTATTATTTGCGTCTAGCGAGAAATCACTAGACTTACTTCACACTTTTAGAGAAGTCTGGACTTCTTTTTGTAGAAGAACTTATAACGCAAGACTGCGCAGACAATAAATAGCTTTAAGTCATTTAAATCACGAAGGCATTGCACCAATCGAGATAGAAAAATGTCACATCATTGATGCCTTCCTTAGAGACCATTCTATAGAACAAGCTTGTAAGATGGGGTTGGTGTGAAGGAACATATCTCACAAAAACAACAACAAACTGCTCGGAGCTGAAAAGGGTGCAGAGAATGGCCTGCATTAGCATAATCTGAAATAAATAAATTGCAATTGTATATTTGATAAAGTTTTCTTCAGTTTTCCTGCTATGACAAAAAAAATGTAATTTTAATGAATTGCATTATTAATTTGATTAAATGTAATGTTTTTATTTGAGACATACGGCTCTTGAATTCTTGCGTTTCCATTGACAACATATATATGGCATAGAAACCAGAATGTAACAGATTATATAATGAACCATCAATAAAATTGTGGAATGGTCCTCTTGGCTTGCCCATTCGAGTCACTCAACTTCGGAGGGCCGATACGCCGAGCTTTTTGCCTCGAAATTAGTGAATGAACCGACTCAATTTCCGTGTGTTCAAGGGCAACGCCTATATCTATATTTATAAAAGAGAATGCCGTCCGTGTGAACACGCAAAACTTTATAACGGATCGTCTGATTTTCACGATTTTGGGCTTGATGAATTCGTGTTGGCCCAAGGAAGGACATAGGATGTAGGACAATTTCCAGAAAAATATAAAATCCGGGAAGATTTTAACGAAAATTTTACTGTTTTTTTTGTGAGTTTAACAAAACCAAATAATATTTCGAATGTTTTAATTTTTTTTTCATGTCAATGTCATTTCTTTTGTGATTTCATATGTCGGTAATTATGAAACTCAATTAATTTCTTCGAATATTATTACATATTTTGGGTTTTCATTTTAGTGATCATGCCGCCAATAAGCAGGTCAAACCTTTCACGTCGCTGAAAATTGGAACCTATATATTACAAACCACGATAATATCAATATGAAACCTGATTTTAATTTTACCATTTGTATTTTGCCTGGCGAAGCGGGCGGGGTTCAGCTAGTACTATTGATATTTCCAAAGTTCACACCCTGAAATGTATGAAGTTAATGCTCTAACACGTCTTGCAAATTCGCATCATTGTATTGTTTCGTATTCCGCTCTTCGTGTCGCTTCGACTCCAGCCCCAAAGAGGACAATATATACGAGTCATTCAACTCGGGAGTTAGTAATTAACATATGTGTGAATTATAGTGGTCTAAGTCACACTTTATCTGTTCTGAGATATACAATGTTTTATGTTTGAGTCAATTGAAAAATATTTTGCTACCGATGTACACTCTATTATACAAGACCTTCTGTTCGGATATCTTTTGAAAGGACATATCTGACATGCTACTTGTACATATTTTTGAGGCCTTCTGCTACGAATGTAAGGGAGAATCGAAGGTCAGTCACACCATGCGTTACAAATAAATGAGTGTGGAATGAAACTGGCAGGCATTCTGACTCCAAAAGAAGACCTAATTGAAGATCTTCTTACTACTTCTTTAGACCGCTGGCTGCTTTGGCTCTATAAACAACATAATACAATCGATTCTGCTCAAATTTGACTCAACATGTTTTATTTCACGCAGAAATATCTGTGAAAATGAGTCACATGTGTAGGTCCATGTTTTCATATAGTCCTCAAATCTTACCAGATTCTGATAAAATTTTGTACAACACGTCATATTTCACTGAGAAATATGTTGAGTGAAAATGGTTCACATCAGTTCATGATTTGATATATATGTTCCAAATAAATGTTGTCGATGTTCCCGACTAAAATGAGAGATTTATTTGTTTTATGTGTTCGCCCAAAATATTTGGCGGGGTCTTGACGCGATATTGCTGAACACATCGTATAGTTAAAATGTAAGGATTACAAAGTTTCCTATTATGATTCATAATAAGAATGTGTACATGGAGGAAATATTCGCCCCCTCTAAAATGATCACAATTCATAAACGCCGATACAACTGTATTATTTTTTATATATTTGATCGAACTATCAAAAGCAAAAAATTGTTGATTGCTTTTAAAAACGAAGATACATGACGAAGAAAGCTTCCATATTCCATTAGGACTAAGTAATAACACTAGTCAACAGTCAAAATGTACTCTGGATGCGATAATTTTTTCTGTGTAGATAACCTTGACATGAGCTCGAAAAACGCAATAAAATTTTTTTTTCGTTTGGTTTTTTTTTTATTTTTTTTTTAAATTTTAAAAATTTTTTTTGGTTAATTTGTTTCGTCCGGCATAACTCGGGAACCACTAGCCCGATTTAATTGAATTAAATTTTAAAAAATTTAAAATTACAATTCGCTTAATCTGTTCATATATTGTTTTCCTATACAAGCAACAGTTTCCAAGTTAAAAATGAATATATAAAGGAAAAAACTTATTTTTTGCCTAAAGATTTAAAATTTTTTTTTTTAAATCCATAATAAATCCAAAATGAAAAAAAATTTCAAATCTTATTACTTTTACGTAAAGTCACATAACCTATGAGCAAAATGAGACAAAGATCATGAAAATCGATGCACGCGTTTCGCTTTTATTCGCAATTGAGTAAAGGTATGAATTTCAAAAATTTGCTCGACATATGCACAACTTTGTCTATGGTAAGGTTTTTTCTTTTTTTTTGATTCTCAGAATTAACAAAACGGAATAAACAAAGTGTTATTTAATTTTTATGATTGCGTAAGCAAAGTAATAAACGCTAATAAATGTGCGTGAACAATTAAAAGGAAAAAAGGAAAGGGGACTTTTTTTAATTATTTGGGTTTTCCGTTGGCTACCTGTATTATTTTTTTACAGAAATGCAACCCACATTTAAGGGTGGTCATTATTCGGAAAATTTAAGACTCACACATGGTGAAACAGGTATGTAGCCACCGTAAAAAAATATACACCCATTTATAAGTACCTGTCAGTAAAATACTAAACAATACACAGTATAAATAGGTCTTCATTGATCGATTTTACTCATTCAACAAGTGTCGACGAACGCGATAGTTAAAATGAGCAAACGTTCGCGAGGATTTGAATGCAATACCAATCCAAGTAATTTTTGTTACATGTGCGCCATGCTCGTCACTCACATCGCCCAGGTTGTCCGGAAAGAAGTCCAAGTGCGAGTGTAGAAAATGTATCTTAAGCGACATATTTGCTCTAATTTTTTTATAATTTTGGAGTAGTTGTTCGACGATCTCTCTGTAATTTGAGCTTTTGTTGTTTCCAAGAAATCCGGAAACAATTTGCCGAAATGAGTTCCAAGCTGCAGCTTCATTTGGTGATAAAATGTGCTCAAACTGTTGGTCTTGCAACAACTTTTTAATTTGCGGACCGTCGAAAACGCTTTCCTTAATCTTTGCCGATGAAAGGTGAGGAAAAATGGTTTTTAAATAGGCGAACGCTTCGCCATCTTTGTTGATAGCTTTCACGAAGTTTTTTATGAGTCCGAGCTTTATGTGCAGAGGTGGGAGAAAAACATTTTCCTTTTTTATGAGTGGTGTATATTTCACGTTGTCGCTGCCGGGGATGAAGTTAACTCTTTCTGTCCAACTCCTCCTGGTGTAATGATGTTGACGATCGCGGCTGTCCCAAAGGCAGAGAAAACAACAGTACTTTGTGAATCCACCTTGTAATCCACAAAGGATACCGATAACCTTAAGGTCGGCACAAACTTTCCAATCGTGCCTCTCATAGTTAAGGCACTTTAGTAGATTGTCCATGACTTCGTATGTTTCCTTGGTGTCAACGGCATGAGCAATTGGAATCGAAGGTTTCTCGTTGCCGTTGTGCAGTAAAATTGCTTTAAGGCTCTGCTTGTTCCTGTCGATGAAAAGACGCCACTCTCTTGGATCGTAAGAGTACCCGAGTTCACCAAATAATCCGGGAATGTCCTTACAAAAACAGATGTTGTCTTTTTTTGTGTAGTACCTTGCGTATGGTTCATGACGCTTCCTGTAGATTGTTGTCACCACACCAGGAGCCAAGAAACCGAACTGTTGCATGCGCGATGCATGCAACTCTGCATCTTCCTTGGAGAGTTTCAATTCTCTAACCCAATCGTTCAGTTCTGCTTGGGAACATAAGCGTTGACCTCCATGCAATGTATATGTTGACTCGCATTCTGATGTGGTTTCTACTGTCTCCGGATCTGATGTTGGATGTATCGCCTCATTATTAGATGCCCATCTTGAAACGGACGGTTGCGGGTCCACTGGTTCTTCGGAAAATGGCACTGGAAAATTCACTGTTGAAACAGCAGCGTAAGTCCATCGTATATTTTTTCCCACGCCTGTTTTTTTGCTAAGACAGAAGTAGCAATCTGTTACATGGCAAAGCGGAGCTCTCCAAAGCATTGGCATTATGATTCTCGGCTGTCGTCTGAAAGAATTTCAATAATAAGTTATATATGTTCTTGAATTTCGTAATCTACACTTACCTTGAGTCAGCTAGCTGTACGTAGCACCTTGGACATAGAGCACTTGGTGTCCACCGCTCATCTATGTTTGAGACCTTTAAATTGAAGCTCTCTTCAAATGAATCTCTCAATTTAGGTGAAAAATAACGCTTGTTTTTTTTTCAGAAACGTATTCTCCGCACATGTAACAAAAATTACTTGGATTGGTATTGCATTCAAATCCTCGCGAACGTTTGCTCATTTTAACTATCGCGTTCGTCGACACTTGTTGAATGAGTAAAATCGATCAATGAAGACCTATTTATACTGTGTATTGTTTAGTATTTTACTGACAGGTACTTATAAATGGGTGTATATTTTTTACGGTGGCTACATACCTGTTTCACCATGTGTGAGTCTTAAATTTTCCGAATAATGACCACCCTTAAATGTGGGTTGCATTTCTGTAAAAAAATCATACAGGTAGCCAACGGAAAACCCAAATAATTAAAAAAGTCCCCTTTCCTTTTTTCCTTTTAATTGTTCACGCACATTTATTAGCGTTTATTACTTTGCTTACGCAATCATAAAAATTAAATAACCCTTTGTTTATTCCGTTTTGTTAATTCTGAGAATAATAAAAAAAGAAAAAACCTTACCATAGACAAAGTTGTGCATATGTCGAGCAAATTTTTGAAATTCATACCTTTACTCAATTGCGAATAAAAGCGAAACGCGTGCATCGATTTTCATGATCTTTGTCTCATTTTGCTCATAGGTTATGTGACTTTACGTAAAAGTAATAAGATTTGACATTTTTTTTCATTTTGGATTTTTTATGGATTTAAAAAAAAAAAATTTAAATCTTTAGGCAAAAAATAAGTTTTTTCCTTTATATATTCATTTTTAACTTGGAAACTGTTGCTTGTATAGGAAAACAATATATGAACAGATTAAGGGAATTGTAATTTTAAATTTTTTAAAATTTAATTCAATTAAATCGGGCTAGTGGTTCCCGAGTTATGCCGGACGAAACAAATTAACCAAAAAAAAAATTAAAATTTAAAAAAAAATAAATAAAAAAAACCAAACGAAAAAAAAAATTTTATTGCGTTTTTCGAGCTCATGTCAAGGTTATCTACACAGAAAAAATTATCGCATCCGGAGTACATGAAATTTTTTTCATTTTGTTGAGTAGTGTAATTTATATTTCCTATATTTGTACATACATAATAATTAAAGTTTAAACAAGTAAGGAAAGGCTAAAGTCGGGCGGGGCCGACTCTATGATACACTCCACTTTCTATCCGAATACAATTCAATTCGGTGAAAAAGTGAAAACGGGAAGGTTTTTTGTATGTGTTTGACAAAAAATGTTAAATCGGAAAGGACATTTGTATGGGGGTATATTAAAATCTGGAACGAAATAGGTGAAATATAAAATGTATAGTTTGGCCAAAATCGATTAAACTTTTGGGAGCAACATTTGTATTTGGGCTATATTTAAATCTGAACCGATCTTACCCACTTTCACCATAGTTTTGTTTAGTTAGATTATAATATGTTGTGCCAAATTTAAAGAAAATCGAGCACAATATGTGGCTTTTAAAGCGGCAAAAGTCAAATCGGGAGCGACATTTGTATTGGGGCTATATCTAAATCTGAGCAGATCTTACCTAATTTCTGCATAGGTGTTTCTAGTTGGCTTATAACATATTGTGCCAAATTTAAAGAAAATCGAGTACAATATGTGGGTTCTAGAGCGGAAAATGTCAAATCGGGGGCGTCGTTTATTTGGGGGCTATATCTATATCTGAACAGATCTTACCCAATTTATGCATAGGTGTTTCTAGTTGGATTATAAGATGTTGTGCCAAATTTAAAGAAAATCTTGTACAATATGTGGTTTCTAGAGCGGAAAATGTCAAATCGGGAGCGACATTTGTATGGGGGCTATATCTAAATCTGAACCGATCTTACCCAATTTATGCATAGGTGTTTCTAGTTAGATTATAAGATGTTGTGCCAAATTTAAAGAAAATCTTGTACAATATGTGGTTTCTAGAGCGGAAAATGTCAAATCGGGAGCGACATTTGTATGAGGGCTATATCTAAATCTGAACCGATTTGACCTATTTTCAACATAGATGTTCCTAGTTTAAATATAAGATGTTTTGCCAAATCTGAAGACAATCTGATACAATATGTGGTTTCTAGAGTGGAAAAAGTCAAATCGGTAGCGAAATGTGTATGGGAGCTATATATAAATCTGAACCGATCTGACCTATATTCACCATGGGTGTTTCTAGTGGAAATATAAAATGTTTTACCAAATCTGAAGACAATCTGATACAATATGTGGTTTCTAGAGCGGAAAAAGTAAAATCGGGAGCGAAATTTGTATGGGAGCTATATATAAATCTGAACCGATCTAACACATTTTTACCACAGGTGTTTCTAGTTGAAATATATGATGTTTTGCCAATTTCAAAGAAAATATGTTGTAATATGTGGTATCTAGAGTGAAAAGAGTCAAATCGGGAGTGAAGTTCGTATGGGGCTATATCTAAATCTGAACCGATTTTCTTCAAATTAAATAGTGTTCATCCTTGTCCCGTTTCATTTAGTTATGTCTACAATTGCGACCTGTATCGTGATTACAAGAATAGATTGACAGACGGACGGACGGACGGACATTGCTAAATCGACTCAAAAAGTGATTCTAAGTCGATCGGTATAATTAACATGGGTCTATCTCTTTTCCTTTTGGGTGTTACAAACAAATGCACAAAGACATAATACTCTCGTGGAGTGTATAAAAATCAGGCTTAAGTCTACAATGCATCCACTCTTAATCTCTTAATATGTATTTTTGTGTTTTTATGCGTAGACAATACATTATTAATACATTTTTGTGCTGCGACCCATTGTTGTCAGGTTACGGGTTCCGAAACTTTATTGTTTAGTAATAGGGTGATTCCAATATAAGCCGACACAAAAACGCACTTTTTAAACCCGACTCATTTTGGTATATATATAATTTGGCACATTTGTTATTTTCGTTGCTGCAATTTTTTTACGTAAAAATTTTGGCATGATTCAATATAGTTTGTATTTTATGATTTGTCAAATTTGGCAATTTACAGTGTTTTTAGAAATATATATATACTACTTTATGTTGCCCCTGTCCCAGTGGAGCAAGGATGTTCAAAATGTCAAAATATCTGTTATCCTGCATAACGTCATTTTAATTCCTAGTTTGCATATAGAGCAATCTTTACAAAAAAATTTTTTAATATTTGCTCTACATGCAAAATACACTAACATGTGTATTTTTTGGAAATTCAATGTTAACCTTGTTTATTTTGGTATAACATTAGTCTTTGGTATAACGTTTCGTTGCTGCTTGAGCTTTCCCTGAATAAGCTCTTACTGTGTATGATGAACAACAGTGACGCTTTTAGAGGAACGTAAGTAAGAAGACATGAACTGAAGGACAAACTTGCGAACACTGAACAAAAGCTTTGTAAACGTCGAAAAAGCTTTATGCCCAATTTACATTCATTTTATCTATAACGATGATTATCGTTTTGTTGTGAAATGGAAAGATTGTGTGTCCTGAATTTCATGATAATACAAAAGACAATAGTTTAGTTATAAATAACTTGTTGTTGTTCGAAGATGGCGAGTCGCATAAAAACAAAGACCTAGAACCATAAAGACTGAGCATATGGGAAAATAAAAAATATATACAATAGATGTCCTCATAGTATTATAGGAAAATTGGAATATTCAGCACACTAAGATTGTGAGATGGTGAACATTTGCAAGTTTTGTGCCATCTACATTTAATTTTTTCTCTCATCATGCTCAGTCTTTATGCTTTTAGGTCTTTGATAAAAATCACTGACAATTTATATTAATAAAGCGACTAAACTAAATTGTATTGCCTTTGTTATTAATGTCGAAATCGTTTATAACGGCATTCAAGGGACCGGCGAAATTCGGTCGTTTTGACGGATTGTCGTTTAAAGCAATATCATCCTATTGAATATGAAATTCAGAATTTAATTTGTCACGTTTGATCTTTCATTAAAATTTAATAATTAAGATAATTGAGAAATGAAAATGCATTAATCTTTATTTGTTACATCTACTGAACAAATATTTTTTATAAATAACTTAGTTATATTAAAGTAGCTCGAAGATGGCGTTAGAGTCGCTTAAAAATCACTAAGAATTCACAATGGTCCCCATCATTTGTTAGAAGCTTTATAAGCATAAAACGCCAAAATAATATTGCATTGTCTTTGCTAGTACAGTCGAAATCGCTTATAACGACATTCAACGGACCCGGGAAATTCGGGCGTTATAACCGATTGTCGTTAAAAGAGATACTATTCTATTTAATATGAAATTTTGAATTTAAAAATTTAAAGATGATAATTTAGATATGAAAACGCATTAATCTTTATTTGTTACATCTGCTGAACAAACGTATTTTTGTAGCTATTTCGATTTGCTCTTCTTCAGTCGTTGTAGGTAATAGCATATACAAAAAATTCTGAAAAATACAAATAACCGGAATGTTGCTAAAAGCGATGTCTCTGTAAGCAATATTAATTTGTATGTATTTGTCTTGGCTGAAAGTCGGGTCTTAGAAATTTCCATAACCTATTTTTTCTTGGACTTTCATTGTTTTTATACCTTGTGTTTATGAACTAATGAACAAATTATAATTTTGATGATTTTTCACTGTAATTCTGGTTGATTTTGTAAAAATATAAATAAAAAAAATCGTAAACAATAAAAGCCATAATTTCACCACTTTCAAACTCACACAGTCGCTTAAAAATGGACACTACTTAAAAACTTCAACAAAATGGATTGTTGTAATCATTTCGAAAATCAAAATAAAAGAATTAAAATTGCAAAAACTTTAAAAAATACAATATTTTAAAAGTAATTGAAATTATCTTCAAAACGAGGTATAACATAATCGGTAAAGTCTTTCAGAAGTTACAGGCGATTGAATGAGCACACCTTTTGAAAAAAAGTAATATGTTTTCACTGTTAAATTGGTCATAACTCGTGAAAAAAAATTCAATTTTTTTTCCAAAATACGTATACAATATTTTTATAAGAAGAATACATACTCAAACTTTCAAAACAGCGACCGAGGTCAAAAACCGTACCGCTTGACATGGAATGACTCATTTCCTTAAAGAGGCCAGGTTTGATGGTGAAAAGTCGCTGCAAAGCCACCTGAATAAATGTCGCCATGCCATTTGTAAATAAATTTGCATTGTATTAAATATAGATGACACCTCATTATTTTTAGCATTTACCTAGTAATGACAGCTCGTTACGCCCTGCTTTTTTGAAGCATGAAATAATTACTTCCTTATAATGGTTTAAATAAGTAGTTATTGGTAAATTAAGTTTCATAGAACTTCATATTTTAAAAATTAATTTTCTACATTTTTGTGGTGAGTCAGAGAATAGCAGTGCTGTTGTTATCACAGCTTAGTTATTTAGGCTTAAAGAAAAACAGTCCTAAATTCTGTATTGAGATTGGTAATAAGTCGATACAAAATATTTAATTTAATAAAAATGTGATGAACACTTATTAAGCCCATTATTGATAGTACATTATTTGACTAGTTATCAATAATGACTTATTTTGTATCTTCCTGAGGCCACTTATTTTACGACTTGTTTAGAAGTACTTATTTATTAACTTTTCGTAAGAGTGCGTGGAAGTACTTAGTTTTTTACAATCCCTTTATAAAAATAATTAGAAACGGATCGGAAAAATAAGTACTTCCCACATTACTTGGTAATGAGAGTTTTTGCTGAGTATTGATTACAGACCAAAAAAATATAAACGAAAAAACTAAAACAGTTCATAATAATGTTTATTAGCGCTTATAGCATGCACAAAAAAATATATTAAGGAAATTTGTTAGACGCTATTTTTTCATCTAATATTTGTACTATAATTTTAGGAGTATAAGCCCGATCTAAGTTATAGAAGAAGAAGTAACGTAAAACAGTGATTTTGTGACAGTCGTGTATTTTATTGCTGATACGGAGAACAGCAAAGCAGCGGCCATATAATTCTGAAAGTGCGTGTTGAGTAGATCATTTTTGTACAATAATCTTATTGTCCAGTCTGAGGTCTGAGTTTCTTTTTACAGCGGGTCAAAGTTTCCATTTTTTGGTCGAAGGGAGCATTGTACTAAGCGAAAAATGTGTTGTAAGTTAATATCTGAGATTCTTCTTGCTAGAACTACCCAGCAAAAACTCTCATTACCAAGTAATCTGGGGAATATGGCAAAACCAAAAACCTTCACTAGTTATTTTTCGGATCCGTTTCTAATTATTTTTATAAAAGGATTGTAAAAAAATAAGTACTTCCTCGCACGCTTACAAAAAATTAATATATAAGTACTGGTTTGTAAGCGAACGTATTCACACAAAAAGTACAGCTTTGTGTTATAACAAAAGGAACAGAACAATAACCCTTTCCGTGGATTTGTCAAATATATTTGACAATTCGTATAGTTGATATTTAACGGCGACTGATGAACGATGCATTAATATTTTTCATATTATGTTTGTTCTATTCTATTTATAAAGCTTCCTTTTAGTAATATTCTCGAAAATTTTTGAAACAAAGCGAGTTATTATACTTTTTTTCGAGTTTCAGTGTGACGGCTACCCCATAGCAAAAAAACTCTTATACGAGTTCTTAGGACTAGAATATTAACCATAGATTTACAGGGCGATATATATAAATGACATATCCAGACCAATTGAGAATATTTTTACATGTCTTGGGAGACGCTACGTGAAAAAATATTTATTGTTATTCAAAATGCTTACATTTTGTAGCTTATTTGTTTTTGTCCTATATATTTGACATTGATTTTGGACTACCTATATCTTCTGAACGATAATCTTTAGACAAAAATAAATATTTTCCCATCTATAGAGGAGCGATATTACCTTATATACAAATTTGCAGATATTTTGCTTACAATAAAGTTTATTCGACACCGAAAGGGATAAGAAGAATGGTGAATGTGTTTTCCTTTCTTCTTATTGTTGTTGTGATAAGATAGTATTATAATACTATTTTAACAATAAAATAAAACAGTTTTTAATTCCAATTAGAGATGTACGCGTGAGTGATTATTGGCTCACGTTCACGCACACTCACGAAGGAAAAAAATTGAATCACGCACGAAGATGTTTTCGTTACTCAAGTTCACGCACGCTCACGTGAGTAAAATAAATTTTGTTCACGATCACACGTGATTCACGTAAATCACGCAAACAATTTCCACAAGGAAAATAATATATACATTCTAAATGGAAATGAGTAACGCCGCGCAAAACAGAAAATTATATTTTTAAATCACACTACGTTTGCGATGTTTGTCTTAAATTCATATTTTTAAAGTATTAAAGAAAGTTACAGTGTGATATTTGAATTTGAATTTGAATGGTATAGTTTAACGCAAAATAAGTTAAAAAATCGGACACTGGCTGGGAATGCCTGCTTCAATAATAGAAATTGAGAAGTAAATATGTATATATGACTTTAAATGTTTTGAATTGAATTTTGAATGGAAAATTTCACATTTTTAAACGAAATAAAATATTTACATTTTATTTCGTTTAAAGAATTAAGAATTAATTAATAGAATTAATAAATCTGTGCGACTCACGAAAAAATCGCGTGACTCACGCAGAAATTAGACTCACGTGATTCACGCAATTCACGTGAGTCGCGCCCATCTCTAATTCCAATATAGTTCAACCAGTTAACTTTATAATTCTGCAAAGATAGAACTCACATTCCGCGTAACATGTGCACGCTTCGATTGATGAAGCAACTACATTTGCTTCATAAATCGAAAATATCAAATCGTTTTAATCTTCGAGCGACGTTGCGGCAACATCGAAATTGATGGAAGACAAAGTTACACATAACTCAATGTGTAGTAAAACGTGGACATTATTTCATACTACAAAATAATGCAGGGCGTAATGGGTAGTCATTACTAGGTAATGCTAATAATAATGATGTGTCATTACGGAGTTTTTGCTGGGTATATTGTGGAATGTTATGAGGATCATTTTTGTGGAATATCTTAACCCTCTAGCTCCTCCCTTTATGGGTCAATTTGACCCTTTTTCGAGATAATAAAAAAAGTCCTTTCAGAATGGGCTTTTAATCATTAAGATGTTCTACGAAAAATGTGTCGGACATTTTCAGTGAGGGAAGACACCAAAGTTGTAAATTATGATCTTCCCACTTAAATAGCAAAATTACACGCCAGCTTATACAACAAAATTATTAGGGCTGAAATTGGTCCATGTTTTTCTGAAGATCGATCTTTTTCGACGAAAAATTTCGATAGAACACGGTAAACAAAAAACTACAAATTGGATATTTTTGCAAAATTTTCATTTTCGCGGAAGACATGGCTAAAATGATCTTTTTGTTTTGTAATTTACTCGCGATCTATCCAACGGATCCGGTTTTTTGCATGTGTGTTAATAACCACTATCGGTTGTAGCGTATATGTAGTTAGCAGAGGAGATAGCTGCAAGTGTTGCAAAAATCCAAAATTCGCAACGTGTTAAAGTTATTCAGTCTTATTATGAAAATAGGCGTTCAAATTAAAACGCATATCGTGCACTTCGTGATTTTTTGTCAATTTGGTGCGGTTTATGGGCTGGCGGCATCATCGGGCCGTATTTTTTCCAAAATGAGTCGAATGCCAGCGGCCATTTGGCCGATATTTTATTCCATACATAATTGAACCATACCAATATTACCATAATAAAAAGAAATTACAATAATTTTCTAAATAATTTGTATTTTATTCGAAATCAACATCGGCCCTTAAAATATAACCACCCTTTATTTCGCTATTCTGTTTCATTTAAAAAGTCTTAATTTGTTGGACAAAAAATAATTTTCGTAAAAACTTGTTCTTTTAGTTTTACATTACACATTTCTTGCCGTGAACTTATTATTAATTTGAGTAGAACGGTAATTAAGGCTTGATTTATATTTAATATTACAATTATGATGGGGCTATGTATATGACTCACAAATATATTCGCACACACAAACACGTATTATTTCCAAATCGACAAAAATAAAAACTTATTTTTACAAAATGGAATTTTTATGATACTTTTTATTTAGAGTGGTGTGGGATGAGACAAAACACGACAATCACCAGAAGATATATTCCCTTTAGATGATAACAAACACCCCAGCCTTTTGCTATGCCTCATTTATTGTCATTTAGAAAAGAATCGTTTTCGCCCTTTTCCTAAAACAAAATAACGGAAAAAGTTAAATTATGTTATTAAACTTTAAATGACCCATATTTATTGTAGTAGGAAAAACAAAACGAGCGACAACTTTTCCAACCGAAGACAGAAAAAACACTTCCCACTGAGTATTGGCGAGAAAAGAAATAACATTTCATTATTGATGATAACTGCCTATGGAAAATAGTAAACAAACAACAAAACAAATCACTCCTAAAACAGTTGCCACGGCGCTGCGAAAAAGTTGAAATGACACCAAAAATATATACAATTTAAACTTAAGAAAAGTGTCATTATCTGACGATTGGACACAACAGTTAGAAAAAAAGTGAAGAAGAGGGTTCATACATCGTAGGTGACAGGTTCAAGCGACTTTGGTTTATCCAAATAGTCCAAGTGCGAAAATATAAGAATTATGAAACATTTTAAATACTTATGTTAATCCACGATAACTTATTCGATGGTTTAAATCACTATATGCAAAGTTTGACCACGATTGGTTGTGATATGATAGGTAAAGCGGTAACAAATCGAACTGTAGATGTTCCCAAGTGAAATATAAACAAGTAAGAAACGTGAGTCGGCCAAATCGACCCTCACTCTCAGAGAATATGTGTATGGAAGGACTTATAGTTTGCTTAGTAGAAGTTTGTGCTAATCCACATTTGTTAATAATTGTAAAAACCTCATATTTGAAGTCATAATGGATTTCAGGCACCGGCAAAGAAGTTATAAAGCATTTAATTGTACCTACGATAGAGACAATTGTGTGGGATGTACAAGAAGGGGCGTGGCTAAAGCGTAAATATTGTTTATGTTTATAGATTATACAAACATTTTCAAATTATTTTAACTACCCAATGGTTGTTATGTCGTTTTTGTTTTAACTAAAGTGTAAGCCACTTTGTGTGGGAGGTACTAGTAGGGGCATGGCAAAATCCGCCCTATTTAGTACACTTATAGTGATTGTAAAAACATTACCAAATACCAAAATAGTGCTGATTCTGAAGATCCATGTGGAAGTAACAATAGTTTTAATTTAACATAGGAATATGGGTAGTTTGTGTGGGAGATATCAGAAGGGGCGTGGCAATTTCGACCATCTTCGAACTTAAACTAAGTTTGGGAATTAGCAAATATTATTGTGCAAAATTTGAATCTTAAAAAGTCGTGAAACGAATTTGGTAGAAACAAACTTAGGGTCTTAAGTCGCTACTTCAATGCGTTAGACTTTTTTCTGTCCCAAATGATATTATCAATATAATATACTCCTACTCTGTCGAGTGAAGGTATAATTATCGCACACTCCCCCCCCCAAACTCGTTAATGTAATGAAAATAAGTATTTATCCAGGACCATATCCTTTTCATGAAATGTTCCATAACCAAATCGCAAAGTGGCTGCCCTACGTCCTTGATAGCCTCAGGAATTCTATCTTTGAGGTCTTGAATCGACGCTGGGCTGTTGGCGTAGACCTTATCTCGGTGGCCAATTGTGATCACCTCTTCGAGAGATAACACGTCCGGAAACTTTTCCCGTAAAAGAGCAATGGTTTCGTTGCTTGTGTGGCACGTAGCGCCGTCTTGTTGAAAGTAAACGTTGCCCAGATCAATACCATCTTTCGATAGCTCAATCCATTCACCCTAACTGTTGCTCCTTCCTCATTTTCGAAAAAGTAAGGTCCAATGGGTCCGCCGGACCAAAGAACGACGAGGAATGGACAATCCTGGGGTTTCTTCAACACTTTGGGCTACATCAGCAATATTCTCAGTTGTTCTTGACGACGTGCACGGGTTTTATTCTTCACATCACTAACTTTCCCAACAGCTCGAATTTTTACACCAATTTCTGTATTAAGGTCCGACAAGATGCTTCACGACGACCCAAAAACGCCTTAGTTTTGTGACGAACTGTGACTGGAAGATTTTCACCATTTTTGAAGTGAATTTTAATAATTTCAGTGCATTGTTGACGCGTGTATCGTTCCATTTTTAGTAATGGCGTAGTTTCTACTTGTCAAAAGTCAAAGAATAAAAGCTTCAAAAGTGACATCTACCTGGTGATTTAAAATAACACCTGTTGTTGGAAAACCCTGTATAACAATGACGATGTACAAAATTTTGAAAAAAAATAATAAAATAGATTTCAAACTATTACACTGAAAGAAATCAATGAAATCTGTTATTGTTTTTGAACCAGCATATAGCCTCATTTATGTAACGTAAAATGTTTCATTAAATTAACAACCAATGAATAGTGATTCATTAGTGTTAGCGACATAAAATCATACTTTTCATGAGAAATCGTTTTTTTAAGATTGTGGCTGTGGTACACGATTTTTTTCTTAACTGACATTTCTATTATGTAAGGGATTAATTGTCAAAGGGATTAATGATCAAAGGTCAATGACCTAAGGGATTAAATGTCAAAGGGATTAAATGACAAAGGGGATTAATAGTCAAAGGTCAATGACCTAAGGGATTAAATGTCAAAGGGATTAATGATCAAAGGTCAATGACGTAAGGGATTACATGTCAAAGGGATTAAATGTCAAAAGGGATTAAATGTCAAAGGGATTAAAGGCCAAATGCATTAATAGTCAAAGATTAATGACCTAAGGGATTAATGATCAAAGGTCAATGACCTAAGGGATTAAGTAACAAAGGGATTAAATGTCAAAGGGATTAATGGTCAAAGGGAATTTCGAATTTCGTTATTATAGGTGCAGCCGTTTGGTTGGTACTATTTTTATCCCTCTATCCCCATTTAACCCCTTAAAAGTACGAATTTAGAAAAAATACTTTTATATTATGTATGTACTCTATTAGAGGAATGTACACGCCAAATTTCTATCTGTGTTCGTTTGATAGGTACCATTTTTATCCCTTTTTGTCCCATTTCGCCACCTACAGATAAAAATCACTCTTTGGTGCCCTTTTATGCTATAAAGGGAATGCGAATTGCAAATATCAAGTGAATACAAGCTAATATGCTCAAAAAACATGCTGAAATACTCTAAATATTAGGGGTATTTTTTAAGTCCTTGAGAGGGAAAAAATTTTCCCTCTCGGCCGATTTCGCCCACTTTCAATCCCAACCGATCTGCAACCATAAGACACATTTAGGGAAAATTTGAACCTACTAGCTCATTTCGTTCGGCCGCTATCGGCCGTTTCAACAGACAGACAGACGGACATGGCTATATCGTCTTAGAATTTTACCACGACCCAGAATATATATACTTTACGGGGTCTCCGATGAATATTTTAAGGTGTTACAAACGGAATGACAAAGTGAATATATCCCCATCCTGGAGGTGGAGGGTATTAAAAACGCACTAAGTAATAAAGCACACACGCAAAACTGATATTTGGCAAGTGAGCTGTGGTTCTCACACGTTTGGGAGAATCATTTACTTAAAGAGGCCGAGGAAGTCTTTCACAGGCTAGAAATTATATGCATAAATGTCACCATGTCATTTGTAAATAAATTTACATTTTATAAAATATAGATTCAAATTGGTCTCGAGTCAGGAGAGTATCCCAGTTCAAATCAAATATTGATTATTAACATTTATGATATGATTATTAATATGTAAATATATATTTATATATACAATATATTTGACATTATCAAAAAAATAATATTAAATTAAATTATGTACGTGTTTATAGGTGTCATCCAAGAAGTACGTTCACCCTGATCAGAAAGGTACAAATGGGGGACCCAAAAACGCCATAGTTTTACATGAAGAAATAGTGAAAAGTTCTTAAAATATGACTAAATATGCCACATATCAACGATTCGGTATAGTGGCGGGCCATATAAACAAAACATAAAAATGCAATTATACAACATTATAAAGTAGGTCATCGTCCATCATTGAGGTCGACATAGAATCGTATGATAATGTGTATTTTTTCTAATGCATTATGATCCACCAAAAACTTAATTTCGGAGTATTGTGCTGTTCCGCGCTTTTGTATTTCATGATATGGTTTACACTCTATGTAATAATTAGACAGCGGAATATATGCAATTGCATATTTTGATGGGATGGTTGTATCGAAATGGTAATGCTACACATATGTTTCTCATCAAAAATTTATTCGAAATATATAAAAATATTTTTCAATATTTTATCCAAAGTGCATATTTGCATGAATCGAGCATATGTTAAATATATGCCAAAATTTTAAACTTATAAGCCGTACTGATGTATTATAGCTAATTACACAGTGCGACAAATTGCAGTTTAATCTCTGCAATTTAAGCACCACTTTGACGGTTCGTTAGTGTATCCAAAATGATGACGATTGCCTAAAGGATTTTTTTCCTGAGGTACCCGTTTTCGCGGGACGCCCTGGCGCGCTCCCCCACCCACTTTTGTTATCTGATGGTCTTTTGTTTGTCATAACTCGAGAACGGCTGTCCCGATTTAGGTGAAATAAATGTTGAAAAATTAAGAATTATAATTCCTTTAATCTATTCCTATGCTCTTTCTCTATATTTTAAACAGTTTCGCAGATATAAATAAATTTATGAAAAAAATTGCGGGACTGTTTCTGTTAATGTTCAGTCTGACTACATTGCGTATGAGTGATATTACCCTCAATAACCAGTAAGTATACGTTACCTACACACACTACATTATTTTCCTGTCTCTAGAAAGAGTATCATAACTAGGGTATCCAAATATTCCGCTTCTAAGATATTCGATTAATTGTTTATTCGAAAGCTAAGAATTTCCAATTAATCGAATAAACGCCTGAAGAGTTAATCATCAAATAATTGCTCAACTCATTAAAACATAATTAATATAGGTTAAATAGCTAGAACATTTTATTTTAATGTTAGTCACTACTTTTCCATATTTATGTGTAAATACATTTCGAAATAAAACAAGAGTTTGCGGGCATTCCTTTTCTATATGGTAATAAGCCTTGACATATTTTTCCGTTTTGAATTTTTTATGATTTTTAAAAACAAAAAATTTAAATTTTTTAGGGAATTTTTTTTTTCATAAATTTATTTATATCTGCGAAACTGTTTAAAATATCGAGAAAGAGCATAGGAATAGATTAAAGGAATTATAATTCTTAATTTTTCAACATTTATTTCACCTAAATCGGGACAACCAATCAATATCATAATTTTTAAACTCTGTAATTAAATGCAAAGTTAAAAAACACTGTTGTCTATCCAAAAATTTAGTAAAAGTAATAAATTTAGTAAATAAAGTTTTGCAATTTAAACTAATATTATCAATGCATATTTTGTGTATATGCAGTATTTTTGTGCATATTCACAACATATTGCATGTATTTTGCATAAAACAAGTAAGGAATGGCTAAAGTCTATGATACACTCCACTTTCTATCCGAATACAATTCAATTCGGTGAAAAAGTGAAAACGGGTAGGTTTTTTGTATCCTGTAAATGTATGTGTTTGACTAAAAATGTTAAATCGGAAAGGAGAGAAAGGTAAAGGTAAAGGTAAAGGTAAAGGTAAAGGTAAAGGTAAAGGTAAAGGTAAAGGTAAAGGTAAAGGTAAAGGTAAAGGTAAAGGTAAAGGTAAAGGTAAAGGTAAAGGTAAAGGTAAAGGTAAAGGTAAAGGTAAAGGTAAAGGTAAAGGTAAAGGTAAAGGTAAAGGTAAAGGTAAAGGTAAAGGTAAAGGTAAAGGTAAAGGTAAAGGTAAAGGTAAAGGTAAAGGTAAAGGTAAAGGTAAAGGTAAAGGTAAAGGTAAAGGTAAAGGTAAAGGTAAAGGTAAAGGTAAAGGTAAAGGTAAAGGTAAAGGTAAAGGTAAAGGTAAAGGTAAAGGTAAAGGTAAAGGTAAAGGTAAAGGTAAAGGTAAAGGTAAAGGTAAAGGTAAAGGTAAAGGTAAAGGTAAAGGTAAAGGTAAAGGTAAAGGTAAAGGTAAAGGTAAAGGTAAAGGTAAAGGTAAAGGTAAAGGTAAAGGTAAAGGTAAAGGTAAAGGTAAAGGTAAAGGTAAAGGTAAAGGTAAAGGTAAAGGTAAAGGTAAAGGTAAAGGTAAAGGTAAAGGTAAAGGTAAAGGTAAAGGTAAAGGTAAAGGTAAAGGTAAAGGTAAAGGTAAAGGTAAAGGTAAAGGTAAAGGTAAAGGTAAAGGTAAAGGTAAAGGTAAAGGTAAAGGTAAAGGTAAAGGTAAAGGTAAAGGTAAAGGTAAAGGTAAAGGTAAAGGTAAAGGTAAAGGTAAAGGTAAAGGTAAAGGTAAAGGTAAAGGTAAAGGTAAAGGTAAAGGTAAAGGTAAAGGTAAAGGTAAAGGTAAAGGTAAAGGTAAAGGTAAAGGTAAAGGTAAAGGTAAAGGTAAAGGTAAAGGTAAAGGTAAAGGTAAAGGTAAAGGTAAAGGTAAAGGTAAAGGTAAAGGTAAAGGTAAAGGTAAAGGTAAAGGTAAAGGTAAAGGTAAAGGTAAAGGTAAAGGTAAAGGTAAAGGTAAAGGTAAAGGTAAAGGTAAAGGTAAAGGTAAAGGTAAAGGTAAAGGTAAAGGTAAAGGTAAAGGTAAAGGTAAAGGTAAAGGTAAAGGTAAAGGTAAAGGTAAAGGTAAAGGTAAAGGTAAAGGTAAAGGTAAAGGTAAAGGTAAAGGTAAAGGTAAAGGTAAAGGTAAAGGTAAAGGTAAAGGTAAAGGTAAAGGTAAAGGTAAAGGTAAAGGTAAAGGTAAAGGTAAAGGTAAAGGTAAAGGTAAAGGTAAAGGTAAAGGTAAAGGTAAAGGTAAAGGTAAAGGTAAAGGTAAAGGTAAAGGTAAAGGTAAAGGTAAAGGTAAAGGTAAAGGTAAAGGTAAAGGTAAAGGTAAAGGTAAAGGTAAAGGTAAAGGTAAAGGTAAAGGTAAAGGTAAAGGTAAAGGTAAAGGTAAAGGTAAAGGTAAAGGTAAAGGTAAAGGTAAAGGTAAAGGTAAAGGTAAAGGTAAAGGTAAAGGTAAAGGTAAAGGTAAAGGTAAAGGTAAAGGTAAAGGTAAAGGTAAAGGTAAAGGTAAAGGTAAAGGTAAAGGTAAAGGTAAAGGTAAAGGTAAAGGTAAAGGTAAAGGTAAAGGTAAAGGTAAAGGTAAAGGTAAAGGTAAAGGTAAAGGTAAAGGTAAAGGTAAAGGTAAAGGTAAAGGTAAAGGTAAAGGTAAAGGTAAAGGTAAAGGTAAAGGTAAAGGTAAAGGTAAAGGTAAAGGTAAAGGTAAAGGTAAAGGTAAAGGTAAAGGTAAAGGTAAAGGTAAAGGTAAAGGTAAAGGTAAAGGTAAAGGTAAAGGTAAAGGTAAAGGTAAAGGTAAAGGTAAAGGTAAAGGTAAAGGTAAAGGTAAAGGTAAAGGTAAAGGTAAAGGTAAAGGTAAAGGTAAAGGTAAAGGTAAAGGTAAAGGTAAAGGTAAAGGTAAAGGTAAAGGTAAAGGTAAAGGTAAAGGTAAAGGTAAAGGTAAAGGTAAAGGTAAAGGTAAAGGTAAAGGTAAAGGTAAAGGTAAAGGTAAAGGTAAAGGTAAAGGTAAAGGTAAAGGTAAAGGTAAAGGTAAAGGTAAAGGTAAAGGTAAAGGTAAAGGTAAAGGTAAAGGTAAAGGTAAAGGTAAAGGTAAAGGTAAAGGTAAAGGTAAAGGTAAAGGTAAAGGTAAAGGTAAAGGTAAAGGTAAAGGTAAAGGTAAAGGTAAAGGTAAAGGTAAAGGTAAAGGTAAAGGTAAAGGTAAAGGTAAAGGTAAAGGTAAAGGTAAAGGTAAAGGTAAAGGTAAAGGTAAAGGTAAAGGTAAAGGTAAAGGTAAAGGTAAAGGTAAAGGTAAAGGTAAAGGTAAAGGTAAAGGTAAAGGTAAAGGTAAAGGTAAAGGTAAAGGTAAAGGTAAAGGTAAAGGTAAAGGTAAAGGTAAAGGTAAAGGTAAAGGTAAAGGTAAAGGTAAAGGTAAAGGTAAAGGTAAAGGTAAAGGTAAAGGTAAAGGTAAAGGTAAAGGTAAAGGTAAAGGTAAAGGTAAAGGTAAAGGTAAAGGTAAAGGTAAAGGTAAAGGTAAAGGTAAAGGTAAAGGTAAAGGTAAAGGTAAAGGTAAAGGTAAAGGTAAAGGTAAAGGTAAAGGTAAAGGTAAAGGTAAAGGTAAAGGTAAAGGTAAAGGTAAAGGTAAAGGTCAAAGGTCAATGACCAAAGGGATTAATAGTCAAAGGTCAATGACCTAAGGGATTAAAGGCCAAATGGATTAATAGTCAAAGGTCAATGACCTAAGGGATTAAAGGCCAAAGGGATTAATAGTCAAAGGTCAATGGCCTAAGGGATTAAAGGCCAAAGGGATTAATAGTCAAAGGTCAATGACTAAAGGGATTAAATGTCAAAGGGATTAATAGTCAAAGGTCAATGACCTAAGGTATTAAATATCAAAGGGATTAAATGACCTAAGGGATTAAATGTTAAAGGGATTAAATATCAAAAGGGATTAAATGTCAAAGGGATTAAATATCAAAAGGGATTAAATGTCAAAGGGATTAATACTCAAAGGTCAATGACCTAAGGGATTAATGATCAAAAGTGAATGACCTAAGGGATTAAGTGTCAAAGGGATTAAATACAAAGTGATTAAATGTCAAAAGGATTAATTGTCAAAGGGACTCTTAATCCCTTAGGTCATTGACTTTTGATCATTAATCCCTTAGGTCATTGACCATTGACCTTAGGTCATTGACCTTTGACTATTAATCCCTTTTGTCATTTAATCCCTTTGATATTTAATCCCTTTGGCCTTTAATCCCTTAGGTCATTGACCTTTGACTATTAATCCCTTTGACATTTAATCCCTTTTGATATTTAATCCCTTAGGTCATTGACCTTTGACTATTAATCCCTTTTGTCATTTAATCCCTTTGATATTTAATCCCTTAGGTCATTGACCTTTGACTATTAATCCCTTTGGCCTTGAATCCCTTAGGTCATTGACCTTTGACTATTAATCCCTTTGGCCTTTAATCCCTTAGGTCATTGACCTTTGTCTATTAATCCCTTTGGCCTTTAATCCCTTAGGTCATTGACCTTTGACTATTAATCCCTTTGACATTTAATCCCTTAGGTCATTGACCTTTGACTATTAATCCCTTTGACCTTTGACCTTTGACCTTTGACCTTTGACCTTTGACCTTTGACCTTTGACCTTTGACCTTTGACCTTTGACCTTTGACCTTTGACCTTTGACCTTTGACCTTTGACCTTTGACCTTTGACCTTTGACCTTTGACCTTTGACCTTTGACCTTTGACCTTTGACCTTTGACCTTTGACCTTTGACCTTTGACCTTTGACCTTTGACCTTTGACCTTTGACCTTTGACCTTTGACCTTTGACCTTTGACCTTTGACCTTTGACCTTTGACCTTTGACCTTTGACCTTTGACCTTTGACCTTTGACCTTTGACCTTTGACCTTTGACCTTTGACCTTTGACCTTTGACCTTTGACCTTTGACCTTTGACCTTTGACCTTTGACCTTTGACCTTTGACCTTTGACCTTTGACCTTTGACCTTTGACCTTTGACCTTTGACCTTTGACCTTTGACCTTTGACCTTTGACCTTTGACCTTTGACCTTTGACCTTTGACCTTTGACCTTTGACCTTTGACCTTTGACCTTTGACCTTTGACCTTTGACCTTTGACCTTTGACCTTTGACCTTTGACCTTTGACCTTTGACCTTTGACCTTTACCTTTACCTTTACCTTTATCTTTACCTTTACCTTTACCTTTACCTTTACCTTTACCTTTACCTTTACCTTTACCTTTACCTTTACCTTTACCTTTACCTTTACCTTTACCTTTACCTTTACCTTTACCTTTACCTTTACCTTTACCTTTACCTTTACCTTTACCTTTACCTTTACCTTTACCTTTACCTTTACCTTTACCTTTACCTTTACCTTTACCTTTACCTTTACCTTTACCTTTACCTTTACCTTTACCTTTACCTTTACCTTTACCTTTACCTTTACCTTTACCTTTACCTTTACCTTTACCTTTACCTTTACCTTTACCTTTACCTTTACCTTTACCTTTACCTTTACCTTTACCTTTACCTTTACCTTTACCTTTACCTTTACCTTTACCTTTACCTTTACCTTTACCTTTACCTTTACCTTTACCTTTACCTTTACCTTTACCTTTACCTTTACCTTTACCTTTACCTTTACCTTTACCTTTACCTTTACCTTTACCTTTACCTTTACCTTTACCTTTACCTTTACCTTTACCTTTACCTTTACCTTTACCTTTACCTTTACCTTTACCTTTACCTTTACCTTTACCTTTACCTTTACCTTTACCTTTACCTTTACCTTTACCTTTACCTTTACCTTTACCTTTACCTTTACCTTTACCTTTACCTTTACCTTTACCTTTACCTTTACCTTTACCTTTACCTTTACCTTTACCTTTACCTTTACCTTTACCTTTACCTTTACCTTTACCTTTACCTTTACCTTTACCTTTACCTTTACCTTTACCTTTACCTTTACCTTTACCTTTACCTTTACCTTTACCTTTACCTTTACCTTTACCTTTACCTTTACCTTTACCTTTACCTTTACCTTTACCTTTACCTTTACCTTTACCTTTACCTTTACCTTTACCTTTACCTTTACCTTTACCTTTACCTTTACCTTTACCTTTACCTTTACCTTTACCTTTACCTTTACCTTTACCTTTACCTTTACCTTTACCTTTACCTTTACCTTTACCTTTACCTTTACCTTTACCTTTACCTTTACCTTTACCTTTACCTTTACCTTTACCTTTACCTTTACCTTTACCTTTACCTTTACCTTTACCTTTACCTTTACCTTTACCTTTACCTTTACCTTTACCTTTACCTTTACCTTTACCTTTACCTTTACCTTTACCTTTACCTTTACCTTTACCTTTACCTTTACCTTTACCTTTACCTTTACCTTTACCTTTACCTTTACCTTTACCTTTACCTTTACCTTTACCTTTACCTTTACCTTTACCTTTACCTTTACCTTTACCTTTACCTTTACCTTTACCTTTACCTTTACCTTTACCTTTACCTTTACCTTTACCTTTACCTTTACCTTTACCTTTACCTTTACCTTTACCTTTACCTTTACCTTTACCTTTACCTTTACCTTTACCTTTACCTTTACCTTTACCTTTACCTTTACCTTTACCTTTACCTTTACCTTTACCTTTACCTTTACCTTTACCTTTACCTTTACCTTTACCTTTACCTTTACCTTTACCTTTACCTTTACCTTTACCTTTACCTTTACCTTTACCTTTACCTTTACCTTTACCTTTACCTTTACCTTTACCTTTACCTTTACCTTTACCTTTACCTTTACCTTTACCTTTACCTTTACCTTTACCTTTACCTTTACCTTTACCTTTACCTTTACCTTTACCTTTACCTTTACCTTTACCTTTACCTTTACCTTTACCTTTACCTTTACCTTTACCTTTACCTTTACCTTTACCTTTACCTTTACCTTTACCTTTACCTTTACCTTTACCTTTACCTTTACCTTTACCTTTACCTTTACCTTTACCTTTACCTTTACCTTTACCTTTACCTTTACCTTTACCTTTACCTTTACCTTTACCTTTACCTTTACCTTTACCTTTACCTTTACCTTTACCTTTACCTTTACCTTTACCTTTACCTTTACCTTTACCTTTACCTTTACCTTTACCTTTACCTTTACCTTTACCTTTACCTTTACCTTTACCTTTACCTTTACCTTTACCTTTACCTTTACCTTTACCTTTACCTTTACCTTTACCTTTACCTTTACCTTTACCTTTACCTTTACCTTTACCTTTACCTTTACCTTTACCTTTACCTTTACCTTTACCTTTACCTTTACCTTTACCTTTACCTTTACCTTTACCTTTACCTTTACCTTTACCTTTACCTTTACCTTTACCTTTACCTTTACCTTTACCTTTACCTTTACCTTTACCTTTACCTTTACCTTTACCTTTACCTTTACCTTTACCTTTACCTTTACCTTTACCTTTACCTTTACCTTTACCTTTACCTTTACCTTTACCTTTACCTTTACCTTTACCTTTACCTTTACCTTTACCTTTACCTTTACCTTTACCTTTACCTTTACCTTTACCTTTACCTTTACCTTTACCTTTACCTTTACCTTTACCTTTACCTTTACCTTTACCTTTACCTTTACCTTTACCTTTACCTTTACCTTTACCTTTACCTTTACCTTTACCTTTACCTTTACCTTTACCTTTACCTTTACCTTTACCTTTACCTTTACCTTTACCGAAACACATAGAATGCATGATTCGAAAAAGCGCCAGTTGGCGTAGTTGATCTATGTGCATTTGTCTTTGTGCATTTGTTTGTAACACCCAAAAGGAAACGAGTTAGACCCATCGTTTATTATACAGATCGGCTTAGAATCACTTTCTGATCGATCTGATCGCAATTATAGTCCAATCTTAACAAAAATTGGCACAACTAAGTTTTGTGGATCAAGGACGAACGCTATTTAATTTGAGGTAAATCGGTTCAGATTTAGATATAGCCCCCATACAAATGTCGCTCCGCTCTAGAAACCACATATTGTACTCGATTTTCTTTGAATTTGGCACAAAATATTATAATCCAACTAGAAATACCTATTGTGAAATTGGGTAAGATCGGATCAGATTTAGATATAGCCCCTATATAAATGTCGCTCCCGATTTGACTTTTTCCGCTGTAAAAGCCACAAATTGTAGTCGATTTGCTTTAAATTTGGCACAACATCTTATAATCTAACTAGAAACACCTATGCAGAAATTGGGTAAGATCGGTTCAGATTTAGGTATATCCCAAATACAAATGTCGCTCCCGATTTGACATTTTCCGCTCTAGAAACCACATTTCTTTAAATTTGGCACAACATCTTATAATCCATCTAGGAACAACTATGCAGAAATTGGGTAAGATCGGTTCAGATTTAAATATAGCCCAAATACAAATGTTGCTCCCAAAAGTTTAACGGAATTTGGCTAATATTTCAGCTATTTCGTTCCAGGTTTCAATATATCCTCATACAAATCTCCTTTCCGATTTAACATTTTTAGTCAAACACATACATTTACAGGATACAAAAAACCTTCCCGTTTTCACTTTTTCACCGAATTGAATTGTATTCGGATAGAAAGTGGAGTGTATCATAGAGTCGACTCCGCCCGACTTTAGCCATTCCTTACTTGTTTTATGCAAAATACATGCAATATGTTGTGAATATGCACAAAAATACTGCACATTCACAAAATATGCATTGATAATATTAGTTTAAATTGCAAATATATTCACTTTGTCATTCCGTTTGTAACACCTTAAAATATTCATCGGAGACCCCGTAAAGTATATATATTCTGGGTCGTGGTAAAATTCTAAGATGATATAGCCATGTCCGTCTGTCTGTCTGTTGAAAGCACGACAGCGGCCGAACGAAATGAGCTAGGAGGTTCAAATTTTCCCTAAATGTGTCTTAGGGTTGCAGATCGGTTAGGATTGAAAGTGGCCGAAATCGGCCCAGAGGGAAAAATTTTTCCCTCTCAAGGACTGAAAATACCCCTAATATTTAGAGTATTTCAGCATGTTTTTTGAACATATTAGCTTGTATTTACTTGATATTTGCAATGCGCATTCCCTTTATAGCATAAAAGGGCACCATAGAGTGATTTTTATTTGTAGGTGGCGAAATGGGACAAAAAGGGATAAGAATGGTACCTATCAAACGACAACAGATAGAAACACGAAATTTGGCGTGTACATTACTCTAATAGAGTACATAAATAATATAAAAGTATTTTTTCTAAATTGCGTAAACACATCAAATAAAGGAAATTTTCGAAATTGGTACTTTTAGGGTGCAAAATGGAAAAAAGGGGATAACAATTTTACCAAACAAATGGATGCAGCTGGAACCAGGAAATTCGCTGTATACATTCCTCTGACTGAGTAGACACGAAGGTTTTTCCAAATTCGTACTTTCAAGGGATTCGATGGGAGCAGAGGGATAAAAATGGTACCATCTAAAAGGCTACAGCTAGAATGATGAAATTTTCGAAAGTCGTACTTTTAACGAGTAAACTGCGAAAAAGGGGATAAAAATTCTACCAACGAAATGGCCGCAGATAGTATCATGGAATTCGGAGTATACATTCCTTTGAGTGCATAGCCACGTAAATTCGTCCTTTATTTTGTTACTTATACGACAAAAAATGGTATTATACTGCGTACGTGAGAGATATGGTCTTTTCCAAATTTAATCCTTTTGAAATTAAAATAGGATGGAAATACAACCAACCAAACCACTGTAGCTGAAAATACACTCTCTGTCCCCCAATATTTAGGGTATTTATGATTGCTGTCTTATATTTAATTTATGAATTGAAGTATTATTTCCATTCTATATATACATAGTATAACCAGTAAGGAAAGGCTAAAGTCGGGCGGGGCCGACTCTATGATACACTCCACTTTCAATCCGAATACAATTCAATTCGGTGAAAAAGTGAAAACGGGAAGGTTTTTTGTATCCTGTAAATGTATGTGTTTGTCAAAAAATTTTATATCGGAAAGGACATTTGTATGAGGATATATTGAAACCTGGAACGAAATAGGTGAAATATAAAATATATAGTTTGGCCAAAATCGGTTAAACTTATGGGAGCAACATTTGAATTTGGGCTATATTTAAATCTGAACCGATCTTACCCACTTTCACCATAGTTTTGTTTAGTTGGATTATAAGATGTTGTCCCAAATTTAAAGAAAATCGGGTACAATATATGGTTTTTAGAGCGCAAAATTCAAATCGGGAGCGACATTTGTATGGGGCCTATATCTAAATCTGAACCGATCTAGCCCGCTTTAGCCACAGGTGTTTCTAGATAGATTATAAGATGTTGTGCCACATTTAAAGAAAATCGATTAGAATATGTGGCATTTAAAGCGGAAAAAGTCAAATCGGGAGCGACATTTATATGGGGGCTATATCTAAATCTGAACCGATCTTACCCAATTTCTGCATAGGTGTTTCTAGTAAGATTATAAGATGTTGTGCCAAATTTAAAGAAAATCGAGTACAATATGTGGTTTCTACAGAGAAAAATGTCAAATCGGGAACGACATTTGTATGGGGGCTATATCTAAATCTAAACCGATTTGACCTATTTTCACCATAGATGTTCTTAGTTTAAATATAAGATGTTTTGCCAAATCCGAAGACAATCTGATACAATATGTGGTTTCTAGAGCGGAAAAAGTCAAATCGGGAGCGAAATTTGTATGGGAGCTATATATAAATCTGAACCGATCTGACCGATATTCACCATGGGTGTTTCTAGTGAAAATATAAGATGTTTTACCAAATCTGAAGACAATCTGATACATTATGTGGTTTCTAGGGCGGAAAATGTCAAATCGGGAGCGAAATTTGTATGGGAGCTATATATAAATCTGAATCGATCTGTGCGATATTCACCATGGGAGTTTCTAGTGGGAATATAAGATGTTTTACCAAATCTGAAGACAATCTGATACAATATGTGGTTTCTAGAGCGGAAAAGTCAAATCGGGAGCGAAATTTGTATGGGAGCTATATATAAATCTGAACCGATCTGACCGATATTCACCATGGGTGTTTCTAGTGGAAATATAAGATGTTTTACCAAATCTGGTATCTAGAGCGGAAAAAGTCAAATCGGGAGAGAAATTTGTATGGGAGCTATATATAAATCTGAACCGATCTAACACATTTTTACCACAGGTGTTTCTAGTTACAATATAAGATGTTTTGCCAATTTTAAAGAAAATCTGTTGTAATATGTGGTATCTAGAGTGAAAAGAGTCAAATCGGGAGTGAAATTCGTATGGGGGCTATATCTAAATCTGAACCGATTTTCTTCAAATTAAATAGCGTTCGTCCTTATCCCGAAAAACGTCGTTGTGCAAAGTTTCATTTGGTTCTGTCTACAATTGCGACCTGTATCGTGATTACAAGAATTGATGGACGGACGGACGGACAGACAGACAGACAGACAGACAGACAGACGGACATTGCTAAATCGACTCAGAAAGTGATTCTAAGACGATCGGTATAATTAACAATGGGTCTATCTCGTTTCCTTTTGGGTGTTACAAACAAATGCACAAAGACATAATACTCTCGTGGAGTGTATAAAAATATTAATAGCCTTGGTTTATTAATTAAATTTCTGATTTTCATACATTTGAAATTTGTTGCGGATATTCCTCTTGTAGCTTGGAAGAGCCACAAAAAATTTAAGTTTTAGCGGGAGAAATGTGACAAAAAGGTGTGAAATATGGTACCATTGATACGACAACAACTAGAAATTCGGTGTGTAGATCCCTTGTTATATACTTACTTGTTATATACTTTATTCTAATTTATTTTCAATTCTCCTTTTTGTCGATGCTATTTTCATTTTCCAATCTGTATTAAAGATTTCGGATGTTCAAATAATAATTGACATTACGGCATTTGTACATAAATTTCCATTCTATAAAAAATAAATGCAAAAAGGTGTTGATCCAGAAAAATATCCTAATACAATCAAGTCCTAAATGTTTTTTTTAATATAACCACAAAATCTCCGAAATATCATGTCATATTTCATCCTTTTATCCACCTTCTTAAAACCCCCATTGCAAATCAGTTTGAAAGAAAAAAAGCCGAGATATGAAGATCAAAAAAGTAATAAGATACTATCGTACTCATGCCTCCTCTACATATTAGTTTGATACTTCTTTTTTACATTCACAGATTTTATACACTTTATAAAAAAAATTATATCAAGTGAAAACTTGCATAATGAGAATTCGTTTAAAATGCTTTCTCAAATATTTTCATTGTTGGAAATATTGACATTAAAAAATGGCAATTTTGCTGATATGTAAGTAACGTGAACTTTATTTGAAATCAATTTTCTCTCGCTTATGCCTATGTTTTTCAACAACTGCAAAGAATGGGTGCTTGTCCATAAATACTGTGCATAGAAATAAACTAGAAATGTATCTAAGGAATATTTGCTTCTAAATACAAAGATAGCATAGAATTATTAGGCACTTATTTCTTTCATACAGGCCACAGAAAGTCCTTAAAATTTATTTCCTAAACCATTTCCTTGCAACTATGTGGTATTTTGAAGACCATTGTCTCTTGTTCAATTTGTTGTATTGGCTCTATTGAAAGTGTTTTATATCAGCTTATTCGTTTCTTTCATCCATTTCCATTCTTGGCGAGGTCAGTAAATACGTCCTACAGAGGCGTAGCAAAGTGTAGTGTTCTTGTGGAACCGATAAGCGAAGAAGGTCTAATGTAAATATGTTAGTGAATGTGTGTGTGCATGTGTCCTTTGTGATGTTCAAGTTTGACATTTTATAAGGGTTATTTTGCTGGCTCTCTTTTTATGTGTAACATATTCTTTATTCTTCATTGCCTTGGTATTTGTGTGTGTGTGTGGCAGTAATCATTTGTCAAGCGATTTATTTCAATTATAGTAAGTCACACATTTTGGTTGTAAGTCCTTTTTATACCCTCCATCTTAGGATGAGGGTATATTTATTTTGTCATTCCGTTTGTAACACATTGAAATATTCAAAGTAGATATACATATCGAGCCCTTAGCGCGGAATGATCGCAAGCGCCAAAACAAACATTTTACAGGAGAAGATTTTTAATGATTATTTTGAAATATTTGCATAAAATAAAATATGTTTAAATGCAAAATGTTTTAATTCCGCCGTACCCAACGCATTATTATTAAAAATTGATCATTTGTTTACATCATACGGTACTTTTGGCGCTTGCGATACAAATATTGTACTTGCGATTACAAATACTGAAAAAACTATGGCGCTTACGATATAAGTTTTTTTAGATTAAACCTCAAAATTTTAGTAAAAACACACTTTTTATTATACAAAATTTATTAAAACAGCGTAATAAAATATACAACACTATTTTATAAATGGAAAATTAACAGTAAAGTAATTCAAATCGTTAATAAAAAACTATTTTAGACACATTTAAATTCCTATGATTTTCAGTTAAATTTCATATAAACGTTTTTAGGTAATATCTATATCTTCGTTGTCGCTTTCAGCCCCTTTGTCTTTGATTTGAACACTATTCATATTCAATACTAAAGTTGGTTTCGTTGGGAATTATTTCTTTCTCACATAGTCTTTTGAAATCTCTGTATTCCTCCACTGAAATTTTTAGTTTTTCAGGGTAGAGCGGGTTTGGCCCATTGGCAACGATCATTGAATTTTTCTTTGAAAGAATCTGCAAAAAATCCATATTTAAACTGTGCGATCAACCCCAGTGTTCCAAAATCTGCTGATCTCAAACAATTAAACTTTATTTTAATGTTTGACGGTAGAAATGCTGTAGAAAATTAATTCCAGTCCTTAAAATCTAAATGATTTAGTCATCACATTTTAAGCTAAATGTTATGTTTCTTTTACAAATTTTCCACTATTTGAATTAAATAAATGTTAACGTTTACCCACAGTTTGGCTTAATATACGAATATTGCAAGAAGTATATTAAATAATTGCATATAAGGCACAAATCATACAAAAAGGCTTTGTGTTCTCCAAAAAGACAATAATTTGGAGCTACTTTCAGTTCTTGTGGGTAAACTTTTTTCTTTTGGATCGATAAATAAATATATTAAACAAATATCTGGGAACTTCGAACCTCTGAAATGAATGAAAGAATGAAGTGTTCGTCAGTTGGTTGAAAGTACGATAGGTTACGAATGTAGCTTAGTTCATTCGTAACCAGCGTTGCCGCTGGACATTTTTTTTTCGGACCAAAATTTTTTGAAAAACGGACCAAAACGGACCAAAATCTGCAAAAACGGACCAACATCGTCTTAATCCGCACAAGTAAAAAACTACAAAAAATTTATATTTTTTTAGTATAATTTATTGTACATTTTTTAAAAAAATAAAAGGTACATTTTATTCAGGAATCCAGGCTTTCTTATTCTATTGTTTATTTGTTATACTCGGCTAATTCCGTGGCCTTTGTTCTTCCACAGTGCACAAGTTTCGCAATTGCCGAGTCCGGGCAGCATTCAACAAGTAATGCAGGCAGGTAATCCATTAAGAGGAACGGCAAATTGTGTGTAATGCAAAACATGACGAGTGTGAATTCCACATTTTGGACTTGCTTCGTTTTTTTCTGTTGCTCGCTGTTCAAAAATGTCTCGATCTGCAATTGCTGTTTTTTAGAGGCATAGTTTTTTACATGCAAAGGAGTCTTTTCATGGGTTTTCAAATGCGAAAAGTGGGCAGATAATGACTTGGAGCACGCAACACAAAACGGAACACCATCCTTTTCTTGTAGCCAATCGAAAGCGGTAAGCCATTCTAATCTAAACTTTCTTTTGGAATTTTGCTGAGATTCCGCCGTATCATTGGCATTGCTGAAAGAGAAAAACAAATTATTTAATGAAAATAATCTTGTGTTATTGACGTCTAAAAATTTACCTGCAATCTGCTTCGTTATTGTTACTTGTTGTTGGCAATTTTGGCTTTTTTGTTATATACCTAAAAATATAAAAATAAAAATATAAAATATAAATGTTATTGGCCACTAAAGTTATTCATGAAAGAATGTTTCTACTTACTTATCCATAGCTTTTTTCCCTATTTCACTGCTGTTGTACAAAAAAACATTCGGATCATATGACGTATGCTATTATATGTATGTAGAAAAAAGACGAAGAAGCATAAGAGAGTACACTGTCACTAAGTTATTTGGGCGGCGTTAAAAAGTATTAACCCAACAGTTGAATGCCTAAATAATTGCTTAACGTACAATTTTTTCAAACGTTCATTGATATTTGACATAATGTAAAAAAGATAGTAAGTAATAAATGACAAAAAAACGGACCAAAAACGGACCAAGCTACAAATTTTTAATTTTTTCGGACCAAATTTGGTCCGAGCGGACCAAAACGGCAACGCTGTTCGTAACCTATCATACTTTCAACCAACTGACGAACACTTCATTCTATGGCCGAGGGTATAAAAATACACTTATTATTGCATCAATATATTAACAGGCCTATCTAAAACATTTATAAATATCTCTTACATTATCTGAAAGCTTTTACCTAAATTCATAAACTGTCGCTTACGATAAAATTGCTTTCTTTGAAAATGTGAGCAGCGATTACGATAAAATCTTAGCCCTATTTTTTATATAAACGCTAACAATTTTGATATTTTGACAATTTTTATTTATGTATCAGTCGATAAAATTTTAAATTCAACAATAAAAAATATTTTCAGAAAATATCGCTTACGATAATTCCGCGCTAAGGGCTCGATATGTTATGTATCCTGGTAAATGAAATGTTTTCATAAATATAATAAATGATTTTCAACATATAACGTGTTTTGCTAAATTGAGAACAAATAGTTAAATCGGAATGAATATATAGGGTTATTTTAAAAACTGAAATGATATGTCTTACTTTCACTATATGTTTTTTTAGTTGAAATATAATGGGGTTTGTCCATTCTGAAGAACATCTGTTAAAATATATGGTTTCCTGAGCGGAAAAAGTCAAATCGGGAGATACATTTTTATGAACCAATCTGACCCACGTTCACCATAATGTTGCCAATTGGTATGGCGAATTTGAAGAAAATTGGTACAAATATGTGGTTTCAGGTCTAAAATGTTAAATGGAGTGCGAAATTTTATGGGAGCTATATATAAATCTGAACCGATCTGATACATTTCCACAACATATGTTTCCAGCCGAAATATAAGGTTTTGTGCCAAATTTGAGGAAAATCGTTTAAAATATGATGTCTCTAGAGCGCAAAGATTTAAATGGAGAACGAAATTTGTATGGGCGTATATCTAAATCAGATCCGATGTGGCCGAATTTCACCACACAGATGTTTTTAGTTGAATTTTAAGGTAATGTGCCAAATTTGAAGCAAATTGCGCAAAATATGTGCTTTCTAGAGGGGATATAGAAAATCGGTAGAGAAATTTGTATGGGAGTTATATCCAAATCTGAACCGATTTGACCCACTTTTTAGTCCAAACATAAGGTATTGTGCCAATCGTGAAGCAAATCGGGTAAAATAGGTGGTTTCGGGAGCGATATTTGTATGGGGGCTATATCAAAATCTGCACCGATTTGCTTCAAATGAAATAGGATTCATCCCTTGGCCGCAAAATTCACTTGTGTAAATTTTTGTTAAGATCGGTTAATAATTGCAATCTGTACTTTGATTACAAGAATAGCTGGACGGACGGACAGACGGACATGGTGATTCTAAGTCGATCGGTATACTTAACAATGGGTCTATCTCGCTTCCTTTTTGATGTTACAAACAAATGCACAAAGACACAATACCCTATTGGAGGGTATAACTAGACACTAGGACAGAATAATAAATATTATGCATTCAGTGTACTGCACTTCTACACAATGTCAACGTCCTCCAATCTGCCGCATATTTTCCATGGTGGAGGGTACATAAGATTCGGTGCGACCGAACATAACGTATTTTATTTGCTCTTTTTCTTTTGGGTTTTTTGTATGAGGGAAGTTAAACACTATCATTTATATTGATTACATGTTTCAAAGTTTTATCTGTATATATATAGTACAACGTACACATATGAATGTCTGCATAAAGATTTATATATTCTTCGTTCTGGCATCTAGGCAGAGTGTTCAAAAATATGGTGTTTACAAACATAAGATATTTAACTATATGATCGTATAAGATCACAGTAGCAACAATTTCAAGAAACAAAATATAGGTTTACACAAGTGACTTTTTGTGCAAGAAGCGGACTCTTTTGAATTTTGAGGTCCAGACATATACTCAAAAATGTGATCCCCGATTTGATATATATATATATATATATATATATATATACATATATAATACATATATAAACATATATTAAACATATATATATGTATATAATAAATATATGCGAGTCACGCAAAAGTTAGATTCACACGCACGAACATTTTTACGTTCTTTAAGTTCACGCACGCTCATGTCAGAAAAATAAATTTTGTAGTTACCAAAAAATAATGTAGAACAAAAAAGCGGGATTGTGAGAGATGAACAATTTAAGCGGGACTGTGCATCAAAAAGCGGGAAAATCCCGCGAAAAGCGGGAAAATCCCGCGAAAAGCGGGAAAATCCCGCGAAAAGCGGGATGGATGATTACTTTACTTTAGAATTGACCACTTCGTGGTCTAGGGTATTATAAGTTAGTTTCGCGCCAAATGTTTGTAACACCAAGAAATAATCGAGCTAGACCCACCTTTAAGTATACGGATCGGCTTAGAATCACCAGCTGAATCGATTTACCGATGTCTGTCTGTCCGTCTGTCCGTCCGTCCGTCCGTCCGTCCGTCCGTCCGTCCGTCCGTCCGTCCGTCCGTCCGTCTGCTGTCCATCTAAGCTTGTTCGCACTATACATGTCGCAATTGCTGTCCGATTATCATGAAATTTGGCAGAAGTTACTTTTTTTGGCCAAGGACGATTGGTATTGAATTTGGAGGAAATCGGTTCAGATTTAGATATAGCCCCCATACAAATGTCGCTCCCGATTTGACATTTTCCGCTCTAGAAACCACATATTGTACCCGATTTGCTTTAAATTTGGTACAACATCTTATAATCCAATTAGAAACACCTGTGCTAAAAGTGGGTAAGATCGGTTTAGATTTAGATATAGCCCCCATACAAATGTCGCTCCCGATTTGACATTTTCCGCTCTAGAAACCACATATTGTACCCGATTTGCTTTAAATTTGGTACAACGTCTTATAATCCAACTAGAAACGCCTGTGCTAAAAGTGGTTAAGATCGGTTCAGATTTAGATATAGCTCCCATACAAATGTAGCTCCCGATTTGACTTTTTCCGTTCTAGAAACCACATATTGTACCCGATTTTCTTTAAAATTGGCACAACATTTTATAATCCAACTAGAAACATATATACTGAAAGTGGATAAGATCGGTTCAGATTTAGATATAGCCCCCATACAAATGTCGCTCCCGATTTGACATTTTCCGCTCTAGAAACCAGATATTGTTCCCGATTTGCTTTAAATTAGGTACAACATCTTATAATCCAACTAGAAATACCTGTGCAGGAATTGGGTAAGATCGGTTCAGTTTTAGATATAGTCCCCATACAAATGTTGCTCCCGATTTCACTTTTTCCGCTTTAGAAACCACATATTGTACCAGATTTTCTTTCAAATTGGCACAAAAATTTATAATCGAACTAGAAACACCTATGCTAAAAGTGGGTAAGATCGGTTCAGATTTAGATATAGCCCCCATACAAATGTCGCTCCCGATTTCACTTTTTCCGCTTTAGAAACCACATATTGTACCCGATTTTCTTTAAAATTGGCACAACATTTTATAATCGAACTAGAAACACCTATGCTAAAAGTGGGTAAGATCGGTTCAGATTTAGATATAGCCCCCATACAAATGTCGCTCCCGATTTGACTTTTTCCGTTCTAGAAACCACATATTGTACCCGATTTTCTTTAAAATTGGCACAACATTTTATAATCGAACTAGAAATACCTACGCTAAAAGTGGGTAAGATCGGTTCAGATTTAGATATAGCCCCCATACAAATGTCGCTCCCGATTTGACATTTTCCGCTCTAGAAACCACATATTTTACCCAATTTGGCACAATATCTTATAATCCGACTAGAAACATCTATGCTGAAAGTGGGTAAGATCGGTTCAGATTTAGATATAGCCCTCATACAAATGTTGCTCCCGAATGTTTAACCGATTTTGGCCAAACTTTACATATTATATTTTACCAATAAACATACATGGCGAAAGCGGGTCACATCGTTCCAGGATTCAATATACCCCCATACAAATGTCCTTTCCGATTTAACATTTTTGTCAAACACATACATTTACAGGATTCAAAAATCCTTCCCGATTTCACTTTTTTACCGAATTGAATTGTAGTGAGATATATAGTCGGCTCCGTCCGTCTTTAGCCTTTCCATACTGTTGGGGAAATGCCCATATGTCCATACTTTGGTATAACATAAATGGGGTCCATTCTGCACTATTACAGCTCTAGAAACTACATCTTACATCGGATCTGCATCAAATTTTGCAGATCATTGTTTCAACTAGGAATACCTACCGTGAATGAGAAATATATTGGCGCATGTTTTGGCTTCAAGTGTTGTTATAGGCCCCCTTCAAATGTCCGTCCGATTCATCATATTACCGCTGTATAATCTGTATTTGTCTTTAGATCTTGATCAATTTTTCCAGATCATGTTATATTTATATTACTCGGAATATCTGCTGGAAAATGGGAGCAATTACTTTATTATTTACCATACTCATTAAATTTGACTAAAGATGAATTTATAGTAACTGTATAATTTATATGAACTACATAAAATTGCTCCCTGGGTATAGTAATCAAAGCGAGGTATATACGCAGGGAGTGGTGTAGGGTATTATATAGTCGGCCCCGCCCGACTTTATCCTTTCCTTACTTGTTATACATACAATACGGTATAGAGGCGAATTCCGGAAAACATATGCTAATCTCTTCAAATATCTAACATATTCGTAAAATTATATCTGAGAGATTTCCGCGTCAGTGTTATTTGTACTTCGACACAGTTAAGCCCTACGTCAAAAATTACACCATTTTAGATAATAAAGGGTGGTTAAATTTTAAGGGCCGATGTTGATTTTGAATAAATCACAAATTATGTAGGAAAATATTGTTTTTTCTTTTTATTATGACAATATTGGTATGGTTCAATTATGTATGTAATAAACTATCGGTCAAATGGCAGCCGCGACCTCGACGGCACTTCTCCATCCGATGGTCCAAATTTTCGATGACGCTGAGGCATAATTGAGGTTCCATGCCGTTAATGTGGCGAATTATCTCATTATTTAGTTCTTGAATTGTTGCTGGCTTGTCGACGTACACCTTTTCATTCAAATAGCCCCAAAGAAAGAAGTCCAACGGTGTCAAATCACATAATCTTGGCGGCCAATTGACATCGCTGATTGATTTGTCGCACCATTGTTTCGTTGGCTGTGTGGCAAGTGGCACCGTCCTGCTGAAACCACATATTGTCCACATCCATATCTTGCAGAGATACAAGCCGACCGATTTTGAGCCGACTAGCCGCCGCTGCATGTTTCTGCAAGAGCCGCGCCGCCGCCGATTTCATCGGCTCAATTTGACTTCAACCACGCCACCGATATTATTTTCTACTATCAAAATAGACAACCACCAACCTGTATATATTTATGAAAACACACATATTTTGGTCCCGAAATCTAAATGTTTAACCCAATTTGTATTGATGAAAGTGGATTGTACTTAAAGATGGTGTTTCAAGAATATATAAGATTTCGTTTTGGCCAAGGCTAAAGTCTGCCCCAGACTATATGATACACTCTACTTTCTATCCGAATACAATTCAATTCAGTAAAAAAGTGAAAACGGGAAGGATTTTTGTACGTATTCTAATCATAGACTGATATGATCTGACGCAATTTGTCAAATCGAGAAGAATATTTGTATTGGGGCTATATCCAAACATGGAATAAAGTTATCCACTTTCACAATAGGTGCTTCCAGTTCAAGTATAGCGTGTTATGATCAATTTGAAGAAATTCAGTGAAAATACGTGGTTTCTGGGGCCGAAATTTGTATGTAAATCTGAACCGATCTGTCCCATTTTCACCATGGGTGTTTCTAGTAGAAATATAAGATGTTACGAAAATTTTGAAGAAAATCGGTTATAATATCTGGTAACTAGAGTGAAATGAGTCTAACAGGGAGTGAAATTCGTATGGGGCTATATCTAAATCTGAACCGATTTTTTGGAAATTAAATAGTTCGTCCTTATTCCGAAAAACTTCGTTGTGCATAGAATAGATGGACAGACAGACAGCCAGGTAGACGGACGGACAGACAGACGAACAGATAGACAGATGAACAGATAGACAGACGGACATTTATAAATTGATTCAAAAAGTGATTCTATGACGATCGGTATAATTAACAATGGGTATATCTCGCTTCCTTTTGGGTGTTACAAGCAAATGCACAAAGACATAATACTCTCGTGGAGTGTATAAAAAATAATTGTATGGGACAATAATATGAGATTATGGGAACATTGGCTAATATCGGTTAATTTTAATGAATCTTAATATACTGATCAATAAAAAAGAAAATGTATTAAAAGCCAATACAAATTGTCCCTTCTCTTTTCCCAAAATTGGCAAATAAATTTCGTAATGGGGGTGATTGCCTGACCGGCCCCATTTTGAAAAAAAACGCACCACTCTTTGTGGGTGCATTGGTTTTTCGACAATCGCTCTTGGATTATCAGTCGCCCAAATGCCAATTCTGCTTATTGACGAATCCACTGAGGTGAAAGAAAATTTACTCATCTTTCTATCTACGTACATACTTTTCAGAAGTTTATGAAACAGAAATGACTAAATTGCTTTTGGAACTAAAAAATCTGACTTTTTGCACTAAATATATCCTAACGTCAAAGGGTGCAATTTCGTGCAGGCAAAAGCTACCCTAAAAAACGGTGAACCTTTCCAAATATGTATATATTTCGTTAAAGGCTTGTGAAGGCCTCATTTTGGAAAAAATACGGCCCGATGTTGCCGCCAGTCCATAAACCGCACCAAACAGTCACTCTTTGTGGGTGCATTGGTTTTTCGACAATCACTCTTGGATTATCATTCGCCCAAATGCGGCAATTTTGCTTATTGACGAATCCACTGATTTGAAAGAAAATTTACTCATCTTTCTATCTACGTACATACTTTTCAGAAGTTTATGAAACAGAAATGACTAAATTGCTTTTGGAACTAAAAAATCTGACTTTTTGCACTAAATATATCCTAACGTCAAAGGGTGCAATTTCGTGCAGGCAAAAGCTACCCTAAAAAACGGTGAACCTTTCCAAATATGTATATATTTCGTTAAAGGCTTGTGAAGGCCTCATTTTGGAAAAAATACGGCCCGATGCTGCCGCCAGCCCATAAACCGCACCAAACAGTCACTCTTTGTGGGTGCATTGGTTTTTCGACAATCACTCTTGCATTATCATTCGCCCAAATGCGGCAGTTCTGCTTATTCACGAATCCACTGAGGTGAAAGATATTTTACTCATCTTTCTATCTACGTACCTACTTTTCAGAAGTTAATGAAACAGAAATGACTAAATTGCGTTTTGGAACTAAAAAATCGCAATTTTTGCACTAAATATGTCCTATCTTCATAGGGTGCAATTTCGTGCAGGCAAAAGTTACCCTAAAAACGGTGAACTCTTCAACCTTTCCAAATATGTATATATTTCGTTAAAGGCTTGTGAAGGAAAAAAGTTGTGTTGGACCAAATTCAGACTAGCAGACAAAACAGCAACTTGACACACAACATAATTAGGTAGCTCCAATAATTTAAGGTGCATTTGAATGTTATCTACGTTTTTTCAGGCCTTCTCATACATATTTCGCTATCAACAATTACATTTATAACATCTAATGGGCCTTTAAATGCTTCAAACTTTAGTAATAAAATGCATAATATTTCAATTATGTGTTTCGCTATCTACACCGTTGCCCACATGTGTGCAAAACCAAAATATAACTTTCAAATGTTCAAGAAAAGTTTTAAGGTGTAATAGATAAAATAGAAACGTTGTTGTTCAAATATTTTGCATATTTTGTATGTTTCAACAACACGTAACGTTCTCGAAGAGAAATTATTTAAAATGTTGTCAACGTATTCTACTTTGAGATTATATTACAATTGCATTACCATATGAGATTGAATTATAACTATTACAGTCTGTGTTCATGCACAATTTGATTGGTGATATAAAGGGCTGTGATATATTGGCTGCTATACCATCTGTGTGCTAAATGCTTCTGAAAACACCCAATGATTTTCGTATGTATTTTTAAAATTTGAACTTAGATGTTGTCCTGGTCAACCCTTTTTGCATCTATATTTTATAGTATATAAACTTATTTACAAATGACATGGTGACTTTTATTACTTGGCTGCACACTACACTATCATGATTTGTGGCCCGTGACGACTTAAGTCGCTAACTTTCCGAATATCAGTCAAAAATAATCGCGGCGGGTTTTATTTACAAACTAGTGGATTTCCCGCTTAGCGGTGTTGTCTATCGAACAGATTGTACGGATTTTGGAATTTTCAAATAAGAGCTAACCAATTTCACCTGAAACAATTAATATAGTTCGTTTAAATTTAATATTTAAAAGAAAACATATGTCGCTAAAACACTAAGGGAGTAATAAGAGAGCAGCTCAACGTTTTATTGGAATAAAATTTTTATCATATGCATTTTTTTACAAATTAATGGTTTGTCTACGTACTCACGGGAGAGTTAAGTAACACCTTAAAGCACCGTTTCGAATAGGACACAAAAACATTTTTTAATTTTTAAATCCTTTCATTAAGCACAAATCAATGAAAAGTGTCATAGAATTTCTGAAACATTTCATAGAAATTCAGTAGAATTACATTCAATGAAATTTGTCATAAAATTTTTAAATTTTTCATAATATAATTTATAAAATTTTTAATAGATTATATAATGAAACTTCATTATTTTTATGAACAAGTTTCATAAACATTAATAATTTCTACTGATGTTTCCAATATAAACAAAAAAGTAAAAAACATGTCTGACGTGTGTTAGTTACGGGAAATTGGCTCAATGTCTAGTCTTTGACCTAAGTGAGGGTACATACTTATGTTAGACTAGCAAATACCCGCTACTTCTTACGCAGAAAAATGGTATGGCATTGACAGTAGTTTGTATCAGTATTCAAACTATTTTTATTTTTTGAAATTGCTTTAGTGTAAGGATATCACTTTCAGCGTAAATCGTTTGTAAACGCTCACAACCTTTGAAGAATCGCTACGTATTCAGAGGTATATTTACACTAACTTTTCGCTACGATTTAAACACCTTGTACAAATTAAAAAAATCCATTTATACGTAGTCAATAGTTTAATTTATAGGCACAAAATGGAAACAACTTTTCTACAAAAAATCATATAAAGTAGAAAATTATTTGCACGTTCCTTTCTTAAGCTGTGAAAATCATACCCTCACTACAGAGTAGGAGCGTATATATCATTAGGGATAGAAAAAAAGTTTAACGCATTGAAGGAGAGATTTTAAACCATAAGTATGTCCCAAGTCCCTTTCACGTCCGTCTGGCTCGCTGGTGTACACGATGGCTCTGGAAGGGACTTAAAGAATTTATTCATTTATTCTGCACACAGTAGTATTTTCCCAAACTTAGTTTAAATTTGGAAATGGGGGAAATTGATATACACCTTATGGTACCCACACACGTATAGTCCATATTCCAAAACAAACGACTCATACGTAAAATTAAACCTATATATACTTTCCACGCAAATTGACAAAAGCTTTGGTCAAAATAAAACACTTTAAAAATACAAAAATATGTATATGTATGCTTTTCCGCGGCCTTTGTATTCCCTCTACAAGCGAAAATTAAAACCATAACTTCTATACCGGTGCGTGACTTGAAATCTGAACTTATAAATGGAACACACATTTTGTATCTACCTTTTATTTTGCGGGGGATAATGAATATAATGTTCACACATAACTATTTCTGTGCCGCTTGTGCCCTTAAACATACAAATTTCGAAAAAATAATTTATGTACTCGGAGAAATGTACACACCGAATTTCTCTTCATATTCTAGCTGAAAACTTTGGTTGGTACTATCTTTATCCCAAAGTACACATTTGATACAATCCAATTGTATTGCAGTATCCATTTTAATCGTTTTTTCCAAGTTCAACTTAAAAGTATAAATATTGAAAATCAGTTAATGTTTCGCGTCTACACTGTCAGAGGAATAACACACCGAATTTCACGATTCTAGTTTCAGCCGTGTTGTTGTTACCATAGGGATATAAAAAGGTACGAATTTCGACAAATATATTAGTTTTGTGTTTCTATGCATGTACAAACCGAATTTCATGATTGGTACCGCTGTTATCCTTTTTTCCCAATTTCACACCTAAAACTTTATGCGTTCCAAATTTCAATATACTATGCCCAGTCTATTGGTACAATTTGGCGGTGGTACAATTTGTAACCCATTTAATCCTTTAAAAGTACAAATATCGGTAAATTCCTTGTTATTATTCATCTACATCTGAATATGCGCACCGAATTTTATTATTGTAGCGTCAACCATGTTGTTGGCACCTTCTTTATCCCGCTTTTCTCGTTTAACCTTTAAAAGTACTCATTTCGAAAAATTCCTTCAATTTGCGTTTGTAAGCATTTTCAGTGATGTATACGCCGAATTTCATGATTCCAGCTCCGTCTGTTTTATTGGTACCATTTTGTATCCCTTTCTAACCAATTTCACTCACAAAAAGTAAGAATTTTTTTAAATATTTTCTTAGTCTCATTCGTGCTGTAAAAGTAATGCCACAATTTCATGATTCTGGGCCCAGTTGTTTGGTCTGGGATGTGGTATAATTTTTATTCCATTTAATCCCTTAAAATTACAAATTTAGAAAAATGTCTTCTTATCAGTGATTTGCGCTGTAAATCGAATATACACACCGAATTTCATTATTGTAACGTCATCCGTGTTGTCGGTACCTTTTCCCTTTAAAAGCACAAATTTCGAAAAATTCCTTCATTTTGCGATTCTAAACATTTTGAGGGATGTACACACCGAATTTTATGGTTTCAGCTCCATCCATTTTATTGGTACTATTTTATCCCTTTTTACCCGATTTCACCTACAAAAAGGGTGCATTTTGAAAAATATATTCTTTCTTTATGCCATTTTTATGGCATAAAGTCGAAAAATAAACATACAGTCATGTAATTTTGCACATTTGCTAGACATATCATAAGCAAAAAATAAAATTGGGCCGATCGCACAACGCCCACTACCACCTCCCATATAAACTCAATATATAACCAACATAATTATCACCCTGTATTGGTACAGGGTGACCAAAAACAAAATTTTATGAAAGCTTAAAAGAATAGAGAGATGTTTATTTTGATGAAATGTGTTTTTTCTAAACATTATTACAAAGGCAAAATATAGCATACGAATAGTATAATTTAAACTGCAATTTAAATAATTATTTCAAGAAATAAAGTAAAATGTATACATGTGTACAAAAAGGTGAATGATGTTGTATACCTTTTAAATAAAATATTGATGGGTCTCGTACACAAAACTATTTCAGAGATATAATCATATATATGTCTATGGCTAATCAAAAACTGTACTAAAATAAAATGAAAATTTTTGGAGTTTGTCGAAAATTGCTGACGAGATATAAATTCTACCATAAACTACAACCTCAGACGAACACTTTCACATTTACACTTTCAGTCAAGTTGAGTCATACATATAACTTTTGGTCCACGACATTTACAGATTATGTTCTCTACAAATCACAAAATTACAATCCCTATGAATACTTACAAGACCACAATAATCATAAAATGTTAAATATAATTTTTCAACTACTAACTCTTGCCGTTAATTTTCATAAAATAGTTACTTTATTATTTTCTTTTTAAGTCTTGATTTTAATTAATTTGTAAAACTGCTTTATATCAAAATTAATCCCACTTTTTGAACCTCGAAGTTTAAGTATGTGGCATGTGGTGTTGCCACCTAATTTTCTCCAGTATATTTTCTTGATTGCTTGGAGTGTTGCCATAAAGAAAATATATACACATTTACCACTTTCCAATTTTATTTTTTTTTGGAATTTCTGCCAAAAAATGGATTTGGGACCATAGTGCGGTGGTACAATTTATATCTCTCTTTAACCCATTAAAGTACGAATAACGAAAAACTCCTTTCAAATCTGATCTCTTCGCTGTAAGAGAAATGTACATACCAAATTTCATGATTCTAGTTTCAGCCATGTTGTTGGTACAATTTTTGTCCCTTTTTGTCCTATTTGACCCCCCAAAGGTACGAATTTAGCATATGACATTTCTTGGGATGTCTTCATGCTACAAGAGGAATGTCCATACCAAATTGCAAGATACTAGGCCCAGCCGTTTGGCTATTGCGGTGGTACTATTTTTATCCCTTTTTACCCGATTTCACCCCCAAAAAGTACGAATTTTGAAAAATATTTTCTTGGGTGAGTTGAATCTATAAGAGGACTTTTTTTTACCAAATTTCAAGATTCTAGTCCTAGCCGTTTGTTCATTGCGGTGGTATAATTTGTATCCCTCTTTACCCCTTAAAAGTACGAATTACGAAAAACTCCCTTGAAATCTGATTTCTTCGATGTAAAGGAAATGTACATATCAAATTTCATGATTCTAGCTTCAACCATGTTGTAGATACCATTTTTGTACAATTTAACCCCCAAAAGTACGAATTTTTAAAATGCAACTTTTTGGGATGTTTTCATGCCGCTAGAGGAATATCCATACAGCCCCAGCCATTTGGTCATTGCGGTGGTACCATTTGTATCCCGTTTTACCCCTTAAAAGTACGAATTTCGAAAAATCTCGTCTTATCACTCCTCTATACTGTAAGAGAAATGTACACACCAAATTTCATGGTTCTAGCTCTAGCCGTTTGGTCTGGGGAGTGATCAGTCAGTCAGTCACGCAATCAGGCAACTCTTTTATATATATAGATTTTATATAGGGCAAATGAGAATTGTTAGTAGTGTACCATTAAACCGAATAAAATCGAAACGCTAAAAATTGTTAAGTTATGAACCGTTTCATAAAAATCCTTCCCATTATTTATGAAAACATTTCATAACAAATATTTTATTGTTTATGACGTATTTCATAATCTTTAAGAAATTTTTATTTAATACTATGAAATTTTTCTTTGATCTTATGAATCAAAATTTCACTAATTTAAGAATTTTATTTTATGTAGTATGACATGTTTATGAATAAAAAATAGTGAAATGGGTATGTTGGCTATATCTAAATCGGAACCGATTTTCTTCAAATTAAATAGCGTTCGTCCTTGTCCCGAAAAACTGACAGACAGACAGATGGACAGACGGACATTGCTAAATCGACTCAGAAAGTGATTCTAAGCCGATCGGTATTATTAACAATGGGTCTATCACCCTTCCTTTTGGGTGTTACAAACAAATGCACAAAGACATAATACTCTCGTGGAGTATATAAAAATTCACAAAATTTATGAAAAACCTTTTATGAAATCGCTTCATAAATATTATGACAGAAAATTCTTTCAGTGTACAGATCATTGTGGATTCTTTATACAAAGATTTTGAAACATATCTTATAGACTGATTACAAAAATTTTCAAGGCCACTTTGTAACCGGTCCCTTTTGATTTGTATAAAATTTGGCACGTTTGTTTTTAATTTTTTGAAAAAATATTAAAAACTGGGGGTTCATTATGTAATTTCCGAATTATCGTGTCGTTTTGTGGATATGAATAATAGTTTTATTGACATATTTCCATACAAACAAAAACAATTTCAAACGTTCAAATTCAAAACGTGATAATAAACTATACTTGAGACGACAGAAAATAAAAATCGTTTCAAATATTGTTCATTATTGCGTACTACATCAAAATATTGAATTTGAACATTTGAAATTGTTTTTGTTTGTGAGGAAATGTGCGAAAAACTATTACACATATTTGAAAGTTACATACATAATTACCTCCCTGTCTATCTCTCTCATGAACAATGATAAAAACGAACTATTTTGCGAAGAAGCATTAAACAAACGAGTCAGTTCTTAATATTATTTTATTATATTTTTTATAAAATCCGCTCTAACTTCCATATTGTGTTTGAAATGACTCGCTGTATGGTACTGATCGCTTTTTTTGTGGAATTACCTAAACCGCTAAGGACCGACACAATTTTTAAAGGGTGGTCCTCAAGGGACCATCCCGATTCTATGATGATCCATCCCATCGTGGAAATTTGTCAGATTTTATAGAAAATTGGTGGCGACTTTCTGACAAAGTTTGCCAAAATCCAAATGAAGTTATACAAGGATATTCAAGGAAAAAAATATTTTTAAATTTTCAACATCCTCTTTTCACAAGGAAAGACACTTATACGATATTTTATGGGAAGAACGTATACACAAACTTTCAAAACAATAGCAGGTATCGAGGTCAAAAACCGTACCAGTTGACATGGAATGACTAATATTTGACTTTTACCGTTCCACATGCTAAACCACGTTTTTTAGGAACATTTACAGCTAAAGTGGGCTTTATTGGTACCATACGAATGCCCTTTCCCATATTTTTATAAATGCTACAGTTTTTTGTATTTAAAACCTTGGGTTGGAGTAGATAATGGTGTAGGCGTCATATTGTTGATAAATGAAAGAAAAATGTTACATTTTGGACTATTGTTTTTTCCTACTAGGAAAATAATTCTGAAGAATTGAAAAATCTGTTCTACAAGAAAAATGAATGCAATTTGTTCAATAGTTCACTTTAATTATGTAATTACATACTGGTAACCCAGTCCGTTTATAAAGATTTGTGCTTGCCTTGTAAATAAACTACATCATATATGCATATAGCATGTGTAATGGTAACTAATTTGAATTACTGGATAGGTTTATTAGAATTGTGTGAGAAAAACTTCGTTTTATTGCAAAGTATTACATATTCATTTTACAGGGAAGCAAGTTTTAAATTTTAAATACGAAATTTGCCCTTTAAATGACAACAGATAACTGGAATCCTTTGAACAAATTGTGGTTTAGCATAATGCTTCATTTCCTTTTAAATCCTGATTTATAGCACGGCCGGTAATGAGAATTTTACCTTTTGTCTTTTGCTTCCCATGCAGCTCACAAAGCATAATAGTATTTTTGCTTAACCACAGAAGGGATTTTTTGAAGTAGGTAAATACGATTGACAAATAGATTTTTGATGTTGATAATTATTTGTTTGGCTAAATAGAGTACTACCCATAGAAACACACAGGAGCAGGCCAAAACCGGAAAACAAAGATTTGTACAAACTACACCTCATCCGTTAAGATAAGGCTTATTTAAAATTTCAAAGACAATTGAATGTATGTACGTAGGAGCAACCCCTTTCTGGCTACGAAAGCTACAACAATGATATTTTGTTCAAAGCATTCTCTCGTTTTGTGTGCACATAGTTCATACATATATATAGTGGTAAAACAAGTACGAGAAGGCTAGAAAGAAACGAAAATTCAGCGTTTTTTATTTAATTAAAAAACAGACCTTAATATTATAAAGTGTTTATGTAAATATCACACTTACTGCAGATACATACAATTCTGTGTGGGAAAATTTAGACTCCATGATATATGTAAATAGTAGCCTACTGTTTGCATTGGTTTTTATCAATTGGGGACAAATGTTCGATGTTTATCACATTGTACCCCTAAAAGTACGAATTTCGATAAACCCTCCAAATTCCTTGATCCTGGCTTCAGCTGTTTGGTATAGGCTCTGATCAAATTAAATATATATTAGGCTGTTACTTACATGTATTTAAAATTATTTTTTTTGGGATATTGTCCTGGCTCCATTTTGCACCATTGCATCTATATTTAATAGGAGGTGTGCTTCCCGTTCGTTTGTGAGAATCATTTCTTTCTAGAGGCCGTGTTTGATGTTGAAAAGACGCTGCGAGGCCACCTGAACGAAACCTTTAGAAATCATGATAGTGGTAGTCTGCAGCCAAGTAGTAAATGTCACCATGCCATTTGTAAATAAATTTGCATTCTATTAAATATAGGTGCAAAATGGTCTTGAGCTAGGATAATATATATTTATACAATATATATATTGTTTCTAGAGCAGAAAAATTCAAATCGGGAGCGAAATTTGAATGGATGATATATATAAATCTGAACCGATCTAACACATTTTCAGCACAGGTGTTCCTAGATGAAATATAATATGTTTTGCCAATTTTGAAAACAATCGGATAAAATATGTGGTTTCTAGAACGGAAAAGGTGATATTGGGAGCCAAATTTGTATTGGAGCTATACATAAATCTGAACCGATGTGACCCATTTTCACCACAGGTGTTTCTAGTGGAAACATAAGATATTTTGCTAAATTTGAAAACAATCTGATAAAATATATTGTTTCTAGAGCAGAAAAAGTCAAATCGAGAGCGAAATTCGAATGGGAGCTATATATAAATCTGAACCGATCTGACCCATTTTTATCATGGGTGTTCCTAGTTTAAATATAAGATGCTTTGCCAAATTTGTTAACAATCTGATAAAATATATGGTTTCTAGAGCGGAAAAATTCAAATTGGGAGCGAAATTTGTATGGGAGCTATATATAAATCAGAACCGATCTGACCCATTTTTATCATGGGTGTTTATATTGGAAATATAAGATGTTCTACCAAATTTTAACCAAATCTTTTAAAATATGTGGTATCCAGCGTGAAAAGAGTTAAATCGGCAGTGAAATTCGTATGGGGGCTATATCTAAATCTGAACCGATTTTCTTCAAATTAAATGGCGTTCGTCCTTGTCCCGAAAATCTTCGTTGTGCAAAGTTTCATTTGGTTCTGGCTAAAATGACTGATTACGAGAATAGATGGACAGACAGACGGACATTGCTGAATCGATTAAAAAAGTGATTCTAAGTCGATCGGTATACTTAACAATGGGTCTATCTCGCGTCCTTTAGGGTGTTACAAACAAATGCACAAAGACATAATACTCTCGTGGAGTGTATAAAAATGTAGCCCATCTATAAGGGCGCTACATTAAAAAGTGGGCCCATATAGATCACTTTCAAAGTAGGTATTCTTAGTTGAAATATAACATGATCTGCAAAATTGTATCGAGATCCAATTTATATGGGGATATACCAAAACATTGACCCATATAGCTTTTAAAATAGGTGTTTCTAGTCTAAATGTAACATTGTGTGGAAATTTGATTAAGATCCAATGTGAATTTTAAAGAAGTAATATTGTAAATCGGAGTTACATGTGGTCCAGTTCCGCTACCTGTTTCTAGTTCAAAATGAAAACGATCCTGAAAATTTTGTCATTAGCCCTTGTAAAATATATATTCTAGAGCAAATAACATTATGATCTGACAAATTGGACGGACGGAGGGACGGAGTGACGGACAGACATACATCGTTAAATCGATTCAGCTGGTGATTCTAAACCGATCCGTTTGCTTAGGTGGGTCTAGCTCGATTATTTCTTGGTGTTACAAACATTTGGCGCGAAACTAACTTAGTCCACGGAGTGTTGTAGGGTATAAAAAGGACGTACATCACTTTAAAATTAAAAAAATATATAGTATTAATTTTTGAAATCAAAATAAAATTATTAAAATGAAAAACTGTTATGAAACTTAAGTCATTTTCCTTGTGCGAAATAATAACGATTTTCATCAAAAAATCTGTATATAAACAGAACTCAGCAAGATTTCTATCGGAAGCAAAGAGCACAAGTGTAACTCAATACAAAAGAAAGGCCGCTACACTGCCAACGCCATTCAACTATAGGAAATAGCAATGGGGAAGGATCACGCTATTGTAAAAAGGGTCAAAATGAAAGTGGATACTGATGTTTTTGTGTTTGCCACAACTGTTGTTTCTACAACAACTAATTGTAATAAGAATAAGACAAAAGGCAGTGAGTGTTAAAGTGAAAGTTAAGAAAGCACATAACACGACCTGAAAGACAATCAATAAACTTATTGTCAAAATAACATCACTGCAAATAACAAAAGCTGACAAAACGTCTAAATCATCTCACTATTCAATGGAAATTGCACAAAAGCCATAATGAGTAATATAAATAATACTGTGCAATATTAACCCAGCAAAAATAGAAGTGCTTAGTCAGATCCCAAAATCCCAATTTGCATATTTCACGCATTTGAGAAAGTTCTTTTGATCCCGTAACGAGTAGTATTATCACAAATTTTTCGTATTGGGTCACTAAGGTGGACATTAAATATATGGAAGAATTTAGAAGTCATCTCTTTCAAAATCCTAGGTCATTTTGTGTGAGGTTAGAGTTATTTGACAAAAATATAAGCTCAATCGGTTGAAAATTGCCGTGCCGCAAGTATGTTGAAGTTTGTAAGCTTTTTCCAACATTATCATCTTCTTGGGTTTTCTTCATCTCTTTCTAGTTATGCCCGTAATCTCAACCATTAGAAATAAGATAATAAGATTTTTTCTCTCTTCTTTGAGGTCTCCATATTCCTCAATTAAATCGTCAAGTTTCAAGCATACTCTCTCCCCTATATATTTCCTTTATCGTTACATTTGGAGTCAAATCCTTGTAAATCCTTATGTAACCCAAATGTTGACGGACCTATTAACTATAAAAGCAATTCCTCGTCCGATGACAAATTTACAATTGGTTGCGGCCCACCACCAGTCTGGTACATTTGTCTCTTATGGTTGCCCATTTTTTCCGAAGAATTTTTTTCAAATCGCCATACTTCGACCGCATCACGAGGCGATCTTCCACTAGAAGCATTAAACTTTTCCGCTAATTTGGCCCACACCTTTGATTTCTTTTGGTTACTACACTCAGAAAAATAGCATTCCTAAATCTGGGTAAAATCCATACTACAATTTTACTCCAGTTTAGTAAAAAATTCCATGGGGAAATATATGGTATAGAAAAATTAAATAAGTATGAGTAATGTTTCCTTATTTCAAAGTCATAGCAAATAGTTAATTTACTAGAAATAGGGTAGTAAATTTACTTAAAAACATTACTTTGGATAAAATAAAAATTCTTATAATTGAGTAAATTCATACTTGTGTGGAAGAATATTTCCCAGGTTTTAAGTAAGAAAAATAATCCGACATTTTTGTATGGAAAAAATTCTATTTAGAAAACAGCTGACGCACGTTTCATGTTTTGTTTCACTGTGAAACATCTTCAGTTTCGTCTGTAATTTAACCATGAATCGTCTTACAAACAAACAACGCTTGCAAATTATTGAATTTTATTATCAAAACGTGTGCTCTGTTAAGAAACTTCATTGCGAAGTTTTTACCGAAAAATTGTGTTCAGCGACGAAGCTCATTTTTGGTTCAATGGGTACGTAAATAGGCAGAATTGTCGATTTTGGAGTGAATATCAGCCAGAAGCATTGCAAGAGCTACCAATGCACCCAGAAAAAGTCGCCGTTTGGTGGGTTTATGGGCTGGTGGCATCATTGGACCGTACTTCTTCAAAGATGATGCGAATCGTAACGTAACTGTGAATGGTGAGCGCTACCGTGAGATGATATCCAACTTTTTTTTTGCCCAAAATGCAAGAGCTTGTCTTGCATGACATGTCGTTTCAACAAGACGGTGTCACATGCCACACAGCACGCGCAACAATGGACTTATTGAGAGGCGAGTTCGGTGAACATTTTATTTCACGTTCGGGACCGGTCAATTGGCCACCTAGATCGTGCGATTTAACGCCTTTTGACTATTTTTTGTGGGGCTATGTATAAGCTCATGTCTATACAGACAAGCCCGCTTCAATTCACGCATTGGAAGACAACATTGAAGCATTTACTCGTGAGATACCGGCCGAAATAATCTGCAAACATATTATACTTCAATTATCCTTATACATATTATATACTTCAAACATTATAAGGACCGTACTATCGATACAAATAAAAATTTCATGCATTTTTCTGAATTTTATGTGTTTTTTTTGAAAAACTTTGCTATAGCTTTTAAAAAAGCACCCTTTATATACTGAAATTTATGCCGAGTTCTTCATACATTTAAATATTAACGAACTTATAAAGAATCACTTGAAATTGTTTAGAAAATTTTTGAATATTAATCTAAGAAGCAGTTCTCATTCGTTTCTAGAAACTTATTTCTTGAATACTTCAAGTAGTATTCTAAACAATCACTGCTTGTTTACTCCATAATTGCTGTCTTCGCAACAATCTCAACTCTTTATGGCAGAGGTGTCATGAAACTTTTGAGAAATATTTCATGTAGTCATTTTTTGTATCAGTTTTGCATACTCGGAATCAAATCCATTTGTTTGCATTTTTTAGTTAAATTGAACTTATTTTAAGTTCACTTTTTTCCTTGTATCAATTAAAATTTTCCTCAGTTTACGTAAAAATTTACTTATTTTAAGGAAAAAATCAGCAAATTTGTCCTCAATTTAAGTAAATATTTACTGGATTTGACTAAAAATTTACTTAATTTTAGGAAAGTTTCAGCAAAATTTTACTTGGTTTGAGTAAAAATTTACTTGGTTTCAGGAAAATTTTACTTAAATTTAGTAAAAATTTACTTGGTTTTATAAAAAAATTTACTTAGATTTGAGAAAATTTCAGAAAAATTTTACTTAGATTTAGTAAATATGTACTTGGTTTAAGGAATGACTCACTGGAATAGTCCTCAGTTTGTGTAAATATTTACTTGGTTTGAGGAAAATTGAACTAGAATCAAGTTCAGAACATGTACTAATTTCAAGGAAAAGTTTGAACTTGATATGAGAAAATATTGCTTTAGCGCTATACGAAGTTAAATTTCCTAAATTTTAGTTCTTTTGAACTCGTTGCATCTGTTTTTTCATTTCTAAAGTGTTTTTTTATTGATGTAGCAAATTTAGCAGCGACGTTTTTTCTCCCTCCGTAAAATTAGCGCTTCGTTTATTTTCTTTTCCGGACATTTTAAACACTAAATTTATATATTTAAAAGAAACCGTCGGAATGTTGCAAACAAAAATAAAATTTGGTAAATTATTGACAAATACAAACGTCAATCTCGTCAGTGTTGCCACAATTTAACCCAAAAGTGTCCGGTACGAACACATAGGTAAAATAAACCTTAAAATAACGAAACTAATCTGACCGTATAGATAAAGGTATCTATTAGATATTTACACGCATAGTTATCTATTTGTTGAAATTACGGCATTTTGACTCTGAAAAGCCATCTCCTGTATTAAATTATTTCACAAATATGGAGTCAGTGACATTTATAGTCCGATATTCACCATTTAGGCATTATTTGACAGGTATTGATTCCTTTTATTTATTTTTCATAACACCTTTTACAAAATGTTCCAAGAGATATTAGTTTGTAGCTGCCACTTTAAAAACCCACAAAAAAATCAATCTAAACGTCCAAAAATACGACCAATGAGTTATTCCAAAGCAATTTTTATTATTTAATTTATTTATTTATTTAATGTGCTTCCAAGGGTCTATTAATTCAGAAAAAAATGTGGACAAAAATACTCGAGAAAAACATGATTTTTAGAGGTGATTTCAAGAGCGTTTAGCTCACAGACGGCCTGACCCAGTACCGAAATATTTTGCAGATCATCATTAAATAATCCTATCTTCATTTCTGGGGGGTGACCGCTGTAATTTATTTTCGTGACCCATGCTAATGTACATATGGAACGCAATAAAATACCACATACTATAATTTGGTTGATTTTTGTTACAAACTTTTCGTAGTAGTTCCAACTAGGTTTTAAGATGAAAAAACTTTTGGATAGTTGCCCGCGAAGTTGGAAAATTTGTAAAAAACTGAAAGTGCCTTTTTCTTTAGGATTTTTGAGTGAATTCTTCTGTGTTTGGTTTGATATGACTCAGCGAAGTTTTCAGTGGAAAAAAATGTAGGTTATTGTAGAGAAAATTAGGAAAAACTGCAAAAAATCGTAATGTTTTATGCACTTTTATCATACCTGGCGATAGGAACAACATATTTGAACACGGAAATGTATTAGGTCGAAGTTCATGGGATTACTCCACCCCAAATGTTTTGATTCCGCCAAATGCGAATATTGCTTTCGGATTTTTGCATATTTTTCATCCGATTGGAACCAAACTTTGTATCGACGTTTTACCGTTCAAATATAAACCATTCGCTGACATATCGAAACATGCAGAATAAATGAACAATTGCCAAATTATATTCATAAATAAATATGGAAGATATGCAAAAATCTAAGATATAATAATTATCTCAGAATGTTTGATTCCAAATTATATTGCTTCTTGCTACATCAGGAATTGCTCAGGTTTCGATGAATGTTCATATTTACGAAACACCAACCAATCTGGAATATTATTTTCCAAGTAATTTTTGAGGCATTTAGATTTTTGTCAATTCACCGATCGTTAATAGACGTGATGATGCTGAGAAATTTTCAAAAAAAAATTGGAGAAAGATAACTTTAAGTTCAAAAAACATACACCGTATTTTTATTATAAAAACATATTCTTTATGTAATTATATACTAAAAGACTATAACATCAGTCTCAATTCTACCACAAGGGTTTCATTACCAAACTTGGATAATTCAAAATTTACTTAAAATTGCAAATATCGAAACATGAACGGATGTCATCATTTGCCTTTACTGCAGATGTTTCTATGTGAAATATAACTCTATGATCAAAATTGGTTCTAAAATAATGACAAATGACATGCATTATCCATGCATGCATAAAACTGGACATTATGTTCTGACTATTCTTTTACATCAATCCACTTGTAATATTTTCATTTTTAAGAGCCAAACTGCAGTTTCCAGAAAATCGTCAACATATTATGGGTTTTGAATCAAAAATCGTCAGGCGTCATTTTGACCAATTCTCTCAAAAAAAATCAAAGTGACTTCAGACAACACGCAATCATTAGGTGAAATCTGATCTGTTTGCAATGACACATACTTCTTTGAACGCATAGATTTTGATTTTGACAACGAATCTCCCACAGAGTTTAATTACACTTGTACTTCCTTCATCAGGAATTGCAGCTAAGTTTTTGAAAGAGAGGTCGAGCAGTTCATTCAGCATCCAATGTGCCCTTGAATATTCAAATTAACGAAGTTCCAAAGTGCAACCTTTCGAAGAAATTTGCGACGACTAAGGTACTGCAGCAGTGAAAATTCATCTATAGAATGAATATACTATAGCTCAAGAAAAGTCGTAGAAGGCATTAGACCGAACGTTTTAACAATCAATGCCGGTTAGGTTATGCACTGATTTTTTGGTGATTTTTACCAAACACTGCCACTCACTGATTCCACGGACGGCTCCACCCGGTAAACTAAAGAGTAGCTTGAAGTTGTCTTATTATTTTTTTGGAAACACGTCACGCCATTCACATTAAGTACGTTCAAGCGAAACAAGTTGCAGATCGAACAATCTGCACTATTATTGCAATTGTTCAAGATCCGAGTGAGCGAACGTGTTCACTGAATTAATCACGCATGTTAATTTTTCCAGTGACGTAATTCGAATTGAATGTCACGGCAACCTTTGATGCATACAATGAGTACTTAGAAAAAAAATCTCATTTCACATTTGTTTAAATATTTGAAATACCTTATCAAAACTTCAGACTACAATCACAATTAAAGTTTTTAAAATATGGACACGAACGTTTCTGTCGGGTCAGCTAGTTTTAAGTAAAATAAAAATATTAAAAAAAATGAAAATCAACCCGAAACAAATAAAAACGATTGATGTAAGAAATTGTAGCCGAAAATTGAAGATGGTACTCACTATTTCAATGGAATCATGTCATCAATCTAATGAATAACAATTAATGAAACTTTTACATTGTTTTTATGTAGCACTTTTCTTTCAGTTTACTTTACTTTTGAACTAAATCCGTTTTTGTGTCACGACTGCGTAGGTAGATGAATGATGATTCCACCTACAGGAATGTGGTTGGTTTTTATCACTTTTGACTTGACCGCTTCCCCTTGATAGTACACACATTTCGATAAAATGCATTTGTATTGTACGTCAAATTTGATACTATGGTGGGTACCGTTTTACAACGGTATACAAAGGGTATACAAATACAGTTGAACTTCGATCAACCGTGACTCTATTAACCGTGATTATCTATTAACCGTGAAGCTGAGTGGTTGATTTTGTACCTCTATTAACCGTGATTTACCTCTATTATCCGTGATGCACATGTTTTTTTTTTCGTATAATACACACACATCTCACACATATTAAAATTCCCCTTTTTCATGAAAGTGTAATTTTCATATCAAATTTCATATTCATTCATCAGTGTGAAATTTGATCTGTCAAGACGTGTTTTCCTTACATCATGCCAACGTCAAAAACTAAATCCGCGAAAAGACCAAGAAAGGTTATTTCAATTAAAGAAAAAATGGAGCTGATTAATGAATACTCAAAACGTAAAGTACCTTTTAAAATGTTGTCTGAAAAATATGGAGTTGGCATTCAAACTGTATCCGATTTAATAAAAAACAAAGATCGGATTTTAAAATTTTGCTCCGATACTGATTCAACGCTTAAACACAGATATACACTAAAAACATCCGAAAATCCAAAAGTTGATTTCGCAACATATGAATGGTTTCGGCAAGAAAGATTTAAGGGAACTCCAATTTCAGGTAAGTTAACTCAAGGAGTAATTCGGAGCTTCAAATGTCACTACCGTAAACTGATCGTTCAAAAACTTGTTGGTGCTAATGACAGACGTGAGTTCGTTAAATCTTTGAATATTAAGACAGCTTTGTGGGCAGCCGCAGCTTCGTGGGACTCTGTAACTCCACAAGTTTTAAAAAGAGTTTGGAATATCTTACTATCTCATAATGAAGATGCTCCAAATAGCCTTGTTGAGATACAAACAGATATAACCATACTGTCTGGATGTACGATTGATGCTGTCGAAAAGTGGATGGTGTGCGACTCTGATGTCGCTCCGTTTGCTATTATATCTGAAGACGAAATCGTAGACATGGTTACCCAAAGCCAGGAAGATGAGCTTGATTCAAATTCCGAGGAATCAGATGGAGGAAATGCGGACGAAACGCCTACATTGGCTCAGGCAATAGAGACAGGTAGTATTTAGTTAGGTTTTTTAGAAAACTTTAATTGTCCAAGTATTTCAGAACCAGATAAAATGCAAATATATCGCATACAAACTCATTTGTTGGAAGAACAATCAAAAGCTAAAAGCATAAGACAGACTTCCATAAAAGATTTTTTTAAATAAATGTATGTATTCCTAGAGATATGATAAGTTATTTATAGACGCATATTTACATGTTTTTGTCAAAAATTAATAAAAATAATAAAATTTATATATGTAAAATTTTACCTCTTTTAACCGTGATTTTCGGTTATCCGTGATTAGCCCGGTCCCGAGCATCACGGTTAATCGAAGTTCAGCTGTAATAAAAAATATTATTTTAATATAAAAATTCATACTTGGCCTCGATTAATAAATAGTTCAGATATCAAAATAAACGTTTGTACTATGTAGTATAACAAATGTAAAATGTCGTAACTCACTGTCCATGTCAAATAGATTGAACTTTTGAATTTCACTGAAAATTCCCTTACAAACTGTTAGAATAGGGAGGCTAGAAAATCCGTGGCGGATGTCACAGTTAATTCATATTATATGTTCAGCGTTCGTTCGGTCTGTGTTTTTTTTTTTTTGAATAAATGACAACGAGTGTCAAGTTTTAACGTAACTTTACGCCCCAATAATTCCGTAGACGTCGAAGCCAAAAACATACCATAATGCATAAATTCTGTGAAAAGAGAAACAATGAAAAATCCTTATAAATAAGCTAATAAGGATAAACAAATAAATTCTATTTTGTTTTGTTAGTCACAGACCCCCACGTACACCCACGCGACCATTCACATGGTGTTGTGCGAAAGACAATAATACATAAATTTCGATTTGAATAAAGTAGCAACGATGCCTAAAAGGTTAGTCTAACACAGAAATGCCATTTCGGTACTTTACCACTTATTTTGGCGTTGCTGTTTTGTTGTTACTGTTTTTGGAGTTGCCCTCCAAACATCTTTATATCGCACATAGACTTTTGACAATAAAGGCCGTTAATAATGGCTGTTTGTATAGGACAGGGTGAGGCAGAATTGTCTATATGAATTTTCGATAGCTGTTTTACCTAAACAGTTATTTTTTTTAATACAATATTCTAAAAAAACTTCATCAACCATATAAATACCAACAGTGGTGGTCCACCATGCGCATTTCATTGGTTTGATGTAGAATGTTACATCAATATTTCATCGATACCACTACATTGATTCAGTGAATTTTAATTTTGGCATCAAGTTGGAGTTTATTTGACATTCATTTAATGTCAAATGTTCAGTAAATTGAATTCAAAGTGGACAACTAAATGATTAACAATTAATGCAACTTTAACATTTTGTCGATGTAGCAATTATCTTTCAGTGAAGAAGGATTTTTATTTATAATGCCAAATTGCGTTATATGACGAAACGAAACGTATAATAACATTAATAAACGTTCGTCGTATCAACAGAAGCGTTTTACATCTGTTCAGTTACACCTAACGATGAGTTTCCTTAACACGAAAGATTTCCCATTATTGTCATTGTTATGGCCTCATTGGATTGAATATTGTTCCACTTAAATTTCATCAAGATTTCTTAACGATATACTTATTGGCCACCCTGTATAAACTCAACGTATGAACACTTTCGAAAATGTATGTATCTATGGGTTGTCTGAAACAGTAAAGACGCTTAGTATAATAATTTATTAGATGCCTGCTGAGGCTACAAAATAGGGCAGCAATAGCAGCATCAACAACAATTCAACAACCGGCCTTTTCCTTAAACCTTAATTCATTTATCATTTACCATGCAGGGTTGCCAATATACAGAATTACGTTAAATGGTAAGTAAATAAACTTAAAAAAGTAATAGGTCAATTACAAATTCCGTAAACTGTTCTAAAACTCAACATTTATTTGATTAGCTTAAAAATATCGATGGTCATGAAATCACAACTCGTACTAACACTTCATCCATTGTTTCACAGACTATGAGAATACTACACGCAGAGAAAAACGTTTGAATGGAATCGTACTTCTTAGTGCAACAGTTGCATTATTCCTCTCAAATGAAATCATTTATCGTAAAAGTCGTTCTAACTGAAGTAAAAAAACTTTTATTTACCTGAAGTTTTGCAAAAATTACTTTTTTGCCAAAAGCAGAAAACGTTTAAGATTTTTATGTCAAGAGAAAGTAAATCGAAAGCCACACTCAAAGAAAAAAATTGTTACCCACAAACGAGAAGTTAGACAATGCGGAATTATTTTGTCGCAAACGATTTATGTTTATCACAATCCCTGCGGAACGTTTGTTGCAAACGGTCATTTTGTTTGTCACAAGCGATTTGACCCTAACAAATGGAAATCAAACTTACTATTCCTCCACCCAATGGTGGTGGGTATAAAAATATCGAGTACTCAATTGAAATGTATCGAGTAGTACCAATTAGTCAAAAGTAGCTTTTATTTATGCACTTATTGCTCCAAACAAAACATAAGGTGCATAGAAAAATCTCCACCACTATCTGCACGACTCTTAATAACAACAACACGGACAAACAACAGTTGTTTTATGTGTCCAGTGACGCTCCCATGCATATTGCGCTTGTGTATGAAGCGGAATAAAACAAAGCTAATTTATTGATATTTTCAAACAATTCCGCAGCAAGACCTCGCTCTGACAAATTCTAAACAGCAATGATTTGCATCGAAGCATGTAAACTAAGCAAGAGCACAAACAAAACCACACTCTCACAAAACGACAGCAAGTTGCGCTCTTTGTTCTCTCATCTCTCTATAAAATGTTCAACCATATTTTAACACAATATGCGATCTTAAACTTTTTTCGATTGTCACAAACGTAAACCATTAACATTTTGGCACAAAAACTACGTTTACTATAAACGTTTTCATTCGCGGTAAACGTTTCAACAGTGATTGTAAAAGTAGATCGTTTGAGACAAATAAATTACGTTTGCGATAAACGACCTCCAAACGTGTTTTTTATTTGTGTGTACAATGCATTGCGCTATTATATGGCATTTAGACACTAAATTAAAAATTTTCTCAGAAGATTGAGATGAAGGGTGATGAGAAATACCACTGTCCAACAAATTAAGACTTTTTGAATGGAACAGAATAGTGACCCTATAAGTCTGAAAGGACATGTTGAGTAGATCATTTTTGTAAAATAAACTTATAGTTCAGCTAGTCTATGTTTCTTTTTACAGTGGAGCTAAGGGAAAAAAGTGTTGTACGTTATTGTCTGAGAGAATTCTTATTGTCAGAACTATATTGTGGAATTTTATGAGGATCATTTTTGTGGAGCTCACCGAAGACACCGATATTGTACATAAAGCTCTTCACGCTTAAATTACATGCCAAGTTATACAACAAAATTATTAGGGTTAAAATTGGTCCATTGTTGTTGGAAGATTGATCTTTTTCGACAAAAAATGTGGGTATTTCGTTAGAGCATGGCAAAGAAAAAAATATAAAGTGGATGTTTGTAACGCTATTTAATTTTAAGAAAATCGGTTCTGATTTAGATATAGCCCCCATACGAATTTCAGAAACACCTGTGGTGAAAATGAGTTAGATCGGTTCAGATTTGTATATTGCTCCCATTCAAATTTCGCTCTCGATTTGAATTTTTCTGGTCTAGAAATCACATATTTTTCAGATCTTCTTAAAATTTGGCAAAATATCTTATTTATTTCTAGAAACACCCATGCAGAATATGGGTCACAACGGTTCAGATTTACAGCTCCAATACAAATTTCGCCCCGGATTGACTTTTTCCGCCCCAGAAATGAGCATAGCACGTTTACTTGAACTGAAAGAACTTGTTGTGAAAGTTAGTCACTTTATTCCATGTTTGGATGTAGCCGATACAAATATTCTTCTCGATTTGATAAATTGGACCAGGTCATATTAGCCTATGATTAGGAATCATACAAAAATTTTTCCCGTTTTAATTTTTTTACCGAATTGAATTGTATTCGGATAGAATGTGGAGTGTATCATATAGTCGGCGCCGCCCGACTTTAGCCTTTCCTAACTTGTTATTTTTTTGATTATCTCGCGATCTATCAAACGGATTTTTTGTGTATGTGGACTAATAATTAATGCAGTGTTTCTTTAAGACTGGATAACTAAGTAGCGATAACAAAAATCTAAATAAAATTTTAAAATTTTACTCAAAATAAAAATTGTCGCCAAAAGCTATATCAAGTTTGTTCGAAAACAAATTTTGAAAAAATAATTTTGTGTTACAAATTTTAGACTTAGCATGGATAAATATGCAATGTAAGTCAAAAGTCGAGGTTAAGTCCAATAAAGTCAACACAAAATATTTTTTTGAAAATTTCTTTTGATACATATATTTATATTGTAGTTGGCGACAATGGGAAAAAATAATTGTTTTAGTTTTTTTGTTTGTATTTTTTTGGTCTGTAATCAATATTTGATTTGAAGTGGGATATTGTCCTGGCTCAAGACCATTTTGCATCTATATTTAATAGAATGCAAATTTACTTACAAATGGCATGGTGACATTTATTACTTGGCTGCAGACTACCACGATCATGATTTCGACCATGCCAAAAGTCTTTTCAAGTGGCTTCGCAGCGACTTTTCAACATCTACCCCGGCCTCTATAAGGAGATGATTCTCACAAACGAACGAGAAGCACAACTCACTTGCCGAATTTGCATTTAAAAAATCGCTCCAAATAATAAATGACATATTTTTACCACAAATGTTTCTAGTTGAAATATCAGGTGTTGTGCCAAATTTGATCAAAATCGGTTAAATTATGTGGTTTCTAGAGCAACAAAGTCAAATCGGGAGCGACATTGGCATGGGAGCTATATATAAATCTGAGCCGATTTGACCCATTTTCTCCAGAAGTGTTTCTAGTTGAAATATGAGGTGTTACGCCAAATTTGAAGAATATCTGTTACAATTACCGTTTCTAGACCGTCAAATAGTCAAATAGGGAGCGAAATTTGTATGGTGGCTATATCAAAATCTGAACCGATTTTCAGCACAGATATTTCTAACCTAGATATAAGGTGTCGTGCAAAATTTTATTAAAATCCCTTAAATTATATGGCTTCTAGAGCAGAAAAAGTCAAATCGGGAGCAACATTTGTATGGGGGATATATCTAAACCTGAATTTTAAGGAGTTCAAACTTCAAAATAATGCAGGACCGATTGACAAATCCATGTCCGTCTGTCTGTCCATCTATTCTTGTAATTACTATACATTTCGCAATTATTGTCCGATTATAACGAAACTTGATTTTAGCACGTCAAGGACGAACGCTATTTAATTTGAAGCAAATCGGTTCAGATTTAGATATAGCCCCCATACAAATTTCGCTTCCGATTTGACTTTTGCCGCTTTAGAAATCACATATTGAACTCCATTTTCTTTACATGTGGCACAACATCTTATAATCCAACTAGAAACACATATGCAGAAATTAGGTAAGATCGGTTCAGATTTAGATATAGCCCCCATACAAATGTCGTCCCGATTTGACTTTTACCTCTTTAGAAACCACAACAGCTTTGCACAACAGCTTATAATCCAATTAAAAAACCTATGGTGAAAGTGGGTAAGATCGGTTCAGTTTTAGATATAGTCCAAATACAAATGTTGCTCCCAAATGTTAAACCGATTTTGGCCAAACTATACATATTATATTTCACCTATTTCGGTCCAGATTTCAATATAATCACATACAAATGTCCTTTCCGATTTAAAATTTTTTGTCAAACACATACATTTACAGGATACGAAATTCCTTCCCATTTTACTTTTTCAGCGAATTAAATTGTATTCGGATAAAAAGTGGAGTGTGTCATAGAGTCGGTCCCGCCTTTTAGCCTTTTCTTAAAAAGAGAAATATTTTGCTGTGTTTGTTCAAACCTCCAACCACAACACACAACAACGTCAACCAACATACTTACCAACCAGTACTTATATATAAACTTTTTGTAAGCGTGCGTGGAAGTACTTATTTCTCAACTTTTTGTAAGCGCGCGTGGAAGTACTTATTTTTTACAATCCCTTTATAGAAAGAATTAGAAGCGGATCCGAATAATAAGTAGTGAAGGGTTTTGGTTTTGCCTATTCCCCACATTACTTGGTAGAGATGGGCGCCACTCACGTGAATTGCGTGAATCACGCGTGAACAAAATTTAATTTACTCACGAGAGCGTGCGTGAACGTGAGATCCGAAAAAATGTTCGTGCGTGAATGTGCGTGAGTCTAATTTCTGCGTGAATCACGTGTTTTTTCGTGAGTCGTACATATTTATTATTTATTTTAATGTCAAATTTTCCATTCAAAGTAAAAGTCATAGACATATTTATTTCTAAAACAGAGTGCTTCAGTGTAGGTATAATATCTATTTTTTTCTATTATTTAAGTAAGCATTCCCTGCACCAACACTATGCACTGAATTTATGTCCTTAGTGTTAATTCAATTAATGCTGTGTTTATTTTTACTTGTATTTTATGTCAGTGTCCGATTTCTAACTTATTTTGCGTTAAACTATATGGTATACCCCACTGTAATATTGTATACTATTTTAAAAATATGAATTTAAAACAAACAACGCAAACGTAGAGTGTTTTAAATATTTAAATTAAATAATTTTCGGATATGCGGGGCGCTACACATTTCGATTTAAAATGTATATCTTTGTGGAAATTGTTTGCGTGATTTACGTGAATCACGTAATTCACGCGTGAATCACGCGTGATCGTGAGCAAAATTTATTTTACTCACGTGAGCGTGCGTGAACGTGAGTAACGAAAAAATCTTCGTGCGTGAACGTGCGTGATTTAATTTTTTTCGTGAGCGTGCGTGAACGTGAGCCAATAATCACTCGCGCGCACATCTCTATTACTTGGTAATGAGAGTTTTTGCTGTGATATTGACTAAAAATGTTGTAAGTCATTTATTGAAAACAAAACTGTTATGTTTTTGACTAAAGTGAATTTCTTTCATCTGTTTTGTTTTTTTTTTGTTTTCGGTAACTACTAAACTGGAATTTTTGGGTGTATATTTATGTCCGAAGCAGTTCTCATTCAGTTGAGTTTGCGAGGCAGATATACAACCAATAATTAACCAGAGTAGTTGTTGCGTTGCACTGGGCATTGATAAGGGGGAGTAGCGTCCCTTGCCCTGCTAGCAACCGAACCAAATAAATGTCACACACTTCTTTTAAAATACTTTGGTTTCTGTTTAAGAAAACAAAAACAAATGATCTCGAACTTGAGTAAGAGTTACAACAAAAACTGTGAATTTCTTTCCTTCTAATTTTGGTTAATATTTTTTTTTTTTCAATTAAAATAAATTTTTCTTCAGGTGCACTTTTTATCTTTGTAGTTTGCCTTTTTTCTGCTAAATTTTTAAATCATGTTGTCACTTCGGGATGTACCCCCAATTCCTCCAATGGATTGAGCACTTCAGTTTAAATTCACCACTAGTAAACTAACGGTGGACGGTATCGGTGTCTAGTACCTGCTATCCGGTTTCGATTTCTGTTTTGACATCTCTATTTGTGCTACGTTGACTCACTTTGAAGGTTAATGCAAATATTACTTTCTTTGTGGATTTTCGCAAAGTGCGTGATTCGCTCGAGAACGAATGACAAAAATTACTCAAAAAAACTACTCTGTACAAAAATTGTCAGTACACCCTATATACTTTTCTGTTGACAGTATTACCATTTTTATAAATGTTTTCAAAAACATCCTCTACCATATACATTAGGATGGGTCAAGAAAATTAATTACAGCGGTCAATATGAAAATATTTTGTTCCTAGCTCAAGCGGTCTGTGAGCTAAACGCTCCTGAAAACTCCTCCAAAAATCATATTTTTCCCGTGTAATTTTTTTGCGATGCATTTTTGTCCATTTTTTCTGAATTTTTAGACCCTTGGTGACACTGTAAATAAAAAAATATTTTTGCCTTATAAAAGTCTAATTATACAACCGATGAGTTTATTATTAGATTTTTATATAGATTATTTTTGGTTTTTAACGTTACAGCTAAAAACTCATATTTCTTTGAAACATTTTGTAAGAGGTGTTATAATAAATAAATAGAAGAAATTAATACCTTTCGAACTATGCCCAAATGATGAATATCGGACGAAGAATGACGTCACTGGCTCCATGTTTGTAAAATAATTTAATACAGGAGTTGGATTTTCAGAGCCCAAATGCTCAAACTTTTTTTTTGCCAAATGGGATCTGCATCGTTAACTTCCTTCCGATGTTCATCATTTAAGCATCATTCTAAAGGTATTGACTGCCGCCATTTATTTTTTTATAAAATACTAACACCAAATAGGAAAAAATTGTCAGTTGTCACAATGAAAAATACAAAAAACTATAAAAGTCCAGTAATTCGATCAATATGTTAATCTAAGACAAGAATCAAAATTTATATTTAAAGTGCTTTCAAGGGTCTATTATTTCAGAAAAAATTGACAAAAATGCAGCACACAAGAAAATACACGGAAAATACAATTTTCAGGAGCGTTTAGCTCACAGACGGCTTGATCTAGTAACGAAATATTTTGCAAATCATCATTAAACAATCCAAACTTTATTTTCGTGGGGTGACTGGAAATTGTTTTTCCATTTGTATGGACCGCTACCCAGCCTTGTATACATACGTTTAACCAAAAATTGGGACATATTTTCAACACATGCAGAACGTTCTCATCGTATTGATCATTTTTTATTTATAACCATAATGATATGCGGTGAAAGTGTGAATTATAATAGAACAACGCCCAAAAAAGCAGAGGCAGCACAAATGAACGCCAATTCGTATCCGTAAAATCTTTTTAATTTGTAGGCGCAATACTGATTGCACTCTGTAATGTTTTCGGTAGTTAGGCGGTGATGAAAACTAAATGTATACATGTATTTAGATTCCGAACTGCGGGCGACGTTCTTTTGCGGGTGAATAAGCGATCTGAGGAGAAAGTATGTATTTTGCAAATACTTGTACAACAAAGTTCGAATATATCAAAAAGAAAAGGCACGTAGGCGGTATACGTTGTATGTATGCGACGTCTATTTTGCAAACACATGAACGCTTGAAAATAAACATGATGTACACGATGACGATGATGCTGATGATCGCTCGTACACATCAGTCCAGTTTAAATGCAGGAATTGTAGGGGAAATAGAACAAATTGTTTAGAGAGAATTTCGTTTTTTATTTAAAATTTTTGTTTAAGTATAAAAAATACATTTGGTTCTATTAATGATTTCCATGGGATCTGTATTATCTATGAAAGTAATGTTAATTTTATTAAAAAAATATTTAATTTGAAAGGATCATTTAAAAAGAAGCAAACAAATTATATAACTTAATTTTAAGATGAATATATAAAAATATTTATTTTGACGTTATGCGTTTAATGCGTTGATTTAATCACCGAATAGTTTCTTGCCCAAGTCCATCATACGATGATTACGGCAAACCCTCAAAGCATCGGCTTTCTTTAAAACAGCTGCGACTGTCGAATTCACCTCCACTAGTTGAGACAAAAAGTCCTCATAGGCCGACTTTACATTGGCTGGCAGTGTTCCGATTTTCACCCTCTTCAAAGTCTGTACAATACCTTCTGCCCATCCCGATTCTATGGCGAATTCGGAAATCCAAGGTACCAAGGGTAACACTCCGCACATTGTTTGCATGCCCAAGAACCATAGTTCTGACAACTCCATCCAGTGCTCTTTGTAGGCAATCGAAACAACCAAAGCGGTGGGGTCATTGGACTCATCGATGTTATAGGCATCCCACAGGAAGCGAATGGTGGCTTGGATATAGCGGCAAATGGAGAAGTCGTTCTGCTTCACCTTCTTCGATTGTTGTTTCAACAGCAGGAGACCCAAGACAGATAAGTTTCCGTGCATTACCAGGTTGTCGGGCGTATCTTTGAGTTCGGGCAAATGTTCGTATACAAATTTGAATATATTGGCAAATATTGGGCCGTCTTCGGCCAATTTCGGCTCCAATACAGTTAAATTCATCATTATGTTACACAAAGCACATATAGCAGAGCGGGCCACTTTCATTTCCGCCAATTGTTCTGGAGTGGGTATTGGATCTGGCTCATTCATGCGCTTCAAACGCTCAGCTCTGGGGATGGGTGGTCTTTTGTAGTGGGCGATGGTAAAGTAGAACTCAATTTGTTCCAGGAATATCTCATCCTGTTTTGTGGTAAAAATTACCTTGCGAGCATCATCTTCAACAACCAAATGACATAAAGCTGGCAACATTACCCTTAGAATGTCAACTGGAGCCTCAGTGTCCTTGGGGCCAGCTCTCCACGCTTTAAGTTCATTAAATGACTCATTGGTGATCTTAAACATGAAAGGCAAAAGTTTGTAAATCGCCGGTCTCATGGCTGTTGTCTCTTGAGCCAACCACGCCGCCAAAACGCGTACGGTGCATTTTATGAAGTTTCTTTCCTTCGGGTTGGTACTATCCTTAATCTTATCGTTCGAAACTCTGGTCAAAACAGCCAAAACTTGATTGAATGCATACTTCAAGGCAGAATACGTGGTCTGTTTTTCTTTGGCATCCAAATCAAGCTGATCTTTGGCCATGTATTCGATGCAGTGTTCCAATATGATAAAGCAGCATTGTATTAAGGGGCAGTTGCGGAAAGTAGCTTCCAATTTCTTTTCGTCCATTTGCATTCTCACTTCTATGGCAGCCATTTGCAAGATTAGCAAATAGAATTGTTTTTCGTCGCACATGAACGCCCACTGAATGCCTAAAACTTGTAATGTTGTAGAAATCAGATGCAAGGTGGGGTCACGTTGTTTCGGACCGATTTTGCTCTTCAATATATCGCTGCATCCCTTGAACAAACTCTCTGGCCATATTTCACCTTCCAATGAGTTGAAAATAATTTCACGCTTGCATGTTTTCAAAATCGACGACAGAATCTTACATAGTTCATATTTACGTTCACTATGCTCAGTTTCCATATCTAAAGCTATGCGCTGGACCAAAGCATGGAAAGGTTTGGGGTCGTCCGTCCACGAAGCTTTTCCGAATTTTTTCACCAATAGCACTATTAGCTGTAAGGCTTCATCCGTTTGGAAACTTTGGGCTGAATAGATTTGGGACATTTTTGGAATGGCACCCATAGTCATCAATGCATTTTGACCCGGTTCATGTTCCGCAATGAATTTCAGACAGCTATAGGCCTCGCTGACCACAATCAGGTTGTCGTCACAGTCATCGTCGTCAGCCTGTTCCACGATCTCCAGCAGCGTTGGTATAACATCCAACAAATCTTTGTGGGTAGCTAAGTCTTGTTCTTGGCAGAAGCACGTGAGAATGGACAAAGCTACACTTTTGTAGACCAATGGTGGGCAATCGTTCGGCAAATCTTTGCCGTTCAGCAATTTTTTCATGAAACTAAAACCAATTGCTTCGAAAAGTAACTTTTTAGCGGCCGAGTTGCAATCTTTGCCCTTTACTAATTTGGTCACCATAAACAGGGCAGCAAACTTCTCCGAATCGCTCTTGGTCGCCTTCAGCATGGTGGCGCATTTCTTAACAGCTTCCGGTACATCCGCCATATTTTCGATGTTTAACTAAAATGTTCTTTATCTTTGTCTTGCTTTGATTTACTTCAATTCATATGAAAATATTTTATCTAATATCGGTATGTATCTATATATGTATCTATATATAGCTTATTGCTTTGGTACACACTTTCACCGCTAAACAGACAAAATAAAAGCGTTGTGTTATTATTTTACGATCGGCCTTTTCTTCTTAGTCAGAGATCTTTACTTGTCGAGTTTTATTCCCGCACTGAAATGTTTTTCTAAAAAAAATATTTCAATACAAAATCCATCCTAAAGACGAATACAAATTTCCCTTAATTTCTTCGTGTTTAAATATGTATATATAAATATCTTTCATACATCGAGAAACCGGTGCATTTTCCAATTGGAACAAAAAACGCACACACACATGCAACTACAATAGCATTTTCGTGTACATTTTCTCTCAAGCAAATGTGTCTGCTTTCCCGAAATGTTGAAAGAAAATCAGAAAACATTTCCACTCTGAGATTTTATGTCTATGCGTTGGTCTGTGTTTGCAGTAATGTTACTATTCATAGCGATATTTAATTTAATGTGATGTTCTCCCCAATGGAAAGTATTCTCCTGATCTGTTTTCGATCTCAACTTCTCTCTATTTTCTCATTTAGAGTAGAGTTGCCATGGGTCTAGTAACCAATAATAGAAGTGGGAAGTTCCCACTGAAAACTTGAAATTTTGATGTTAAGTGTCAAGGATGTATCTATGTATCGATGAGTAAAAAGCAAAAGGGCGAAACTAAAAGACGAACCAAAGATAATAGAAATATGTATTTAAAATAGTTGTAGCCAAGACCACTGGGTGGTGAATTTGAAAAAATCACATTCTAGTGCAAACAAAGTACATTCTATATTCTTTATATATATATGCAGATATTAATTTGTATACCCCACACCACTTCGTGGAATAGGGTATTATATTATTATATATAATACTGGCAAATACCCGCTACTTCGTACGTGGAAATATGGTGTGGTAAGACAGTAGTTTGTATCAGTATTCAAACTGTTTTTAAGGATATCACTTTCAGCGTTTATACGCAGTCAATAGTTTAATTTATAGGCACAAAATGGAAACAACTATTCTACAAAAAATCATATAAAGTAGAAAATTATTTGCATGTTTCTTTCTTAAGCTGTGAAAATATAATTAGGGATTGAATAAAAGTGTAACGCATTGAATGAGAGATTTAAAACCATAAGTATGTCCCAAGTCCCTTTCACGTCCGTCTGGCTCGCTGGTATACACGATGACTCTGGAAGTGACTTAAAGAATTTATTCAAACTCTGCACATAGTACTATTTTCTCAAACTTAGTTTAAATTCGAAAAATGGGGGAAATTGATATACATCTTATGGTACCCACACACGTATAGTCCATATTCCAAAACAAACCGTACAAAAGACCCGTACGTAAAATTAAACCTAATATAACTTCTATACTTTCCACGCAAATTGACATAAGCTTTGGTCAAAATAAAAATGATAATAACTATAATGTTCACACATAACTCTTTCTGTGCCGTTTGTGCCCTTAAACATACAAATTTCGAAACATTAATTGATGTACTCGGAGAAATGTGCACACCGAATTTCTTTTCATATTCTAGCTGAAAACTTTGGTTGGTACTATCTTTATCCCATATCCCCAATTTTGGTTGGAATCATTTGCACCACTTTTGATCCCCTTCCCCATTTAAAGTACATATACAAAAGTATAAATATTGAAAATCAGTTAATGTTTCCCGTCTACACTGTCAGAGGAATATACACACCGAATTTCACGATTCAAGTTTCAGCCGTGTTGTTGGCACCAAAGGGATATAAAAAGGCACGAATTTCGAAAAATATATTAATTTTGTGTTTCTATGCATGTACAAACCAAATTTCATGATTGTTACCGCTGTTATCCGTTTTTACCCAATTTCACACCTAAAAGTTTAAATTAGGCACAGTATTTTGGTACAATTTTTAACACATTTAATCCCTTAAAAATACAAATATCGGAAAATTCCATGTTATTACTCATCTACACGGTAAGACGAATATGCGTACCGAATTTATTATTATTGTAGCGTCATCCATGTTCTTGGCACCTTTTTTATCCCGCTTTTCTCGCTTACCTTTAAAAATACGAATTTCGAAAAATTGCGTTTGTAAGCATTTTCAGGGATGTACACGCCGAATTTCATGATTCCAGCTCCATCTGTTTGATTGGTACCATTTTGTATCCCTTTCTACCCAATTTCACTCACAAAAAGTACGAATTTTGAAAAATATTTTCTTAGTCGCATTCGTGCTGTAAAAGTAATGTCCGTTCCGATTGCATGATCCTAGGCCCAGTTGTTTGGTTTGGGCTGTGGTAACATTTTTATCCCATTTAATCCCTTAAAATTAAAAATTTCGAAAAATGTCTTTTTATCAGTGATTTGGTCTGTAAAACGAATATACATATCGAATTTCATTATTGTAGCGTCATCCGTGTTGTCGGTACCTTTTTTATCCCCTGTTCCCCGTTTACCTACTAAAAGTACGAATTTAAAAAAAAGATTGGTCATTTTGCGTTTCTAAGGGTTTTGATGTTTGTACACACCGAATTTTATTATCCCTTTTTACCCGATATCACCCACAAAAAGTACGAATTAAAAACATTTTCTTGGTCGCATTCGTGCTATAAAAGTAATGCCCGTTCCAAATTTCAAGATTCTAGGCACTGCCGTCTGGTCAGGATGGTGGTACAATTTGTATCCCATTCAATCACTTAAAAGTACAAATTTCGAAAAATGCTTTCTTATTAGTGATCTGCGCTGTAAAACGAATATACATATCGAATTTCATTATTGTAGCGTCATCCGTGTTGTTTTTACCTTTTTTTATCCCCTTTTCCCTTTAAAGTACAAATTTCGAAAAATTTCTTCATTATGCGATTCTAAACATTTTGAGGGATGTACACACCGAATTTTATGGTTTCAGCTCCATCCATTTTATTGGCACTATTTTTATCCCATTTTAACCGATTTCACACCCAAAAAGTACGAATTTTTAAAAATATTTTCTTGGGCACGTTGAAGCTATAAGAGAAATTTTTGTACCAAATTTCAAGATTCTAGTCCCAGCCGTTTGTTCATTACGGTGGTACAATTTTTATCCCTATTTAACCCTTTTAACCCCTTAAAAGTACGAATTTCGAAAAACTCATTTCAAAACTGATCTCTTCGCTGTAAGAGAAATGTACATACCAAATTTCATGGTTCTAGCTTCAGCCATGTTGTTGGTACAATTTTGTCCCTTTTTGTCCCATTTGATCCCCCAAAGGTACGAATTTTGCAAATGAAATCTTTTGGTATGTCTTCATGCTATAAGAGGAATGTCCATACCAAATTCCAAGATTCTAGGCCCAGCCGTTTGGTCATTGCGGTGGTAGTATTTTTATCCCTTTTTCCCGATTTCACCCCCAAAAAGTACGAATTTTGAAAAATATTTTCATGGCCGCGTTGAAGCTATAAGAGAATTTTTTTTTCAAGATTCTAGTCCCAGCCGTTTGGTCATTGCGGTGGTGTAAATTTGGCAGAAGTATCGGTATTGAATTTGGAGGAAATCGGTTCAGATTCAGATATAGCCTTCATATAATTATACCTCCAAATTACCCTAATTAGACTACAAATTATACATTGGATCTTGATACAATTTTCAGGATCGTGCTATATTCGGACTAGAAACAGCTACCATGAAAGTAGATTACATGGGTCCATGTTTCGGTATAGCCCCCATACAAATGTACCTCCGATTTACACTATTCAAACATTACGTTATATTTCAACTAAAGGGTGATTTTTTAAAAGCACATAAAATTCAGAAAAATGCATGAAATCTTTATTTGAATCGATAGTACGGTCCATATAATTTAATGTTTGAAGATTATTTCATACAAATGATGACCTTGACTGCGCCTCAAATGGTCCAATTTTGGCATTTCCAAGTTTTTGAAAAACAGAGGCCCAATTGCTGCGAACGGCGACGAATCGATAATTGATGGTCATCATTAACACTGGCCGATACAGCTGCGACATTTTCTTCAGTTCGCACTCTACGTAAGCGTGTTGGTGGTTTAATGTCCAACAATGCAAATTTGGTGCGTCACAATAGCCCGAATAGCCGCTTCAGTGGGTCGATTAAACTGACCATAAAATGGTTTCTTAACAGAGCACGCATTTTGATAACAAAATGCAATCATTTGCAAGCTTTGTTCGTTTGTAAGACGATTCATGGTTAAATTATAGACCAAACTGAAGATGTTTGACAGTGAAACAAAACACGAAACGTCAGCTGTTTAAACCAGTGATAAAAGCTAACAAATCACCCTTTAGAAACACCTACTATGAAAGTCAACTATATGGGACCATGTTTTGGTATAGCCCCCGTACAACTGGCCCCCCAGATTACACAATTATCGCTTTCAAACGCACATCTTACATGGGATCTTGCAGATCATGTTATATTTCTACTAAGAATTCCTACTGTGAAAGTTATCTAAAAGGGCCCTATTTTTAATGTAGCGCCCTAACAAACGGGCCCCAATTTTTATTATTACAGCTCTAGAACCCATATACTACTTTGGATCTTGATAATATTTTGCAGGTAATCAAATGAGAATATCTTCTTTGAAAACGATATATAAGTATCCACTTTTCATTGTAGCGCCCTTAAAAAAGGACCACATTTTTTACATTTACCTCTCTAGAATCCATAGGTTACATCAGAAGTTTATCAAGTTTTGCAGATTATGTTATATTTCAACTAAGAATACCTGCTATGAAAGTTAAATGTATGGGTCCATATATTGGTATAGCCCCATACAAATGGGACCTCATTTTACTCTATTTCGCTCTACAACCTATAGATAGAAAGTGGAGTATAGTCGGCCCGCCCGATTTTAGACTTGTTTTTGTTGTATCCAGGCCAAGTTTGTCTGGGTATTTCGTAAGTGCCCAAAATTATCAACTTAACCCACTTTCATCACATGTATGTCAAAACTAAAAAATTGCTGTGTCAGGGGCTGAATCATTACCACTTTTTGGCCCTAAAAATTATAAAAATAACTATAGATTGACACTTCTAGCAACACTGCTTGTGAGGCCTATTTCGTAAATTTCAGATATTTCCAAAATTTTTAAAAATATTCCGACAGTGCAACGCACACCAAAATCACGTCTAAATTTCTCGAATAGGTAACACTATTTTAATGTTTATAATTAGCTTTGAAAAACAAAAGTTCTAACATGTACATTTCACTGGTATAGACCATGTGCATTTCTTCTCCAAAATACTGTATAAATTTATTAGTGTGTTCGGACTCATTGCTTGGGTGTGGAAGAGTGCACCACTTTGGTTTGAAATCTCAAGAGATTTTATTCAAACGATTTAAAAGATTCTAAAAATATAAAAATGTCTTCATCTTTTAGATAACTATTTCGTTGCAATGCATTGTTTTGTAATAATCCTACAAGTTTCTATATGACTATATGACTTCGCATAGATTGAAATACTCATGAAATAATGTTTGGTACCTGATAGATACATTAAAATTCGTTCAGGCGGCAGAGTTCATTGACTCGTTTGCATCACCGATTTCCTATTTATGTACCAAGAAATCATGCAGAGACATACAGACAGTGTTTATGCATCACCGATCTAAATATAGGATTCATGATGAGCACACGTATGCCGATATTTCAGTGTGTATGTTTATACACGCATGTAGGTATGTATTATGCATACATACAAGTGTATATACATATGTACATACAAATAAACAGAAAAAGTACACACCTTATGCGTGAATGTTTAAAGTGTAGAAATGTTTTGTTATTGCGGGTCAATGTTACAATACCGCTCTATGTTTCGTTTACAATTTACACATCGGTCTAAAAGTAAAGGAAACATATATTTGTCCGTTCTCATTAATTATTATGCTTTTGTGATTACCCATTATTATGCTTTTGTGATTATTATACCGATCGGATCAGAATCATTTTCGTACGATCTGATTGGAACTTGACAGACATGATGTAAAAAACATTGTCGCAATTGTTGTTCGCATGTACAAGCATATTATAAAGGGAGGTTAAATTGTAAGGGCCGATGTTGAATGTGAACCACAACCAGGGCCGTGCGCAGGATTTTCCCCTGGGGGGTTTTCATATACACTCATAAAAAAGTGAACCCTATAATGAGTTAAAATTAACTAAAATTTAGGAAAATTGAACTTCGTATAGCGCTAAAGCAAAATTTCCATAAGTTCAAACTTTTCCTTCAAATTAGTACATGCTTTGAACTTGAACTTTCCTCAAACCAGTAAATATTTACTCAAACTGAGGAAAATTCCAGTAAGTTTTTCTTCAAACCAAGTACATTTTTAAAATCTAAGTACAATTTTGTTGAAATTTTGCAAAATCTAAGTAAATTTTTCATAAAACCAAGTAAATTTTTACTTAATTTAAGTAAAAATTTCCCAAAAATAAATAATTTTTAACCAAAACAAAAAAATTTTTACTAAATCTTAGTAAAATTTTGCTGAAATTTTCCTAAAAGTAAGTATTTTTCTTACTAAAATCAAGTAAATATTTACTTAAACGGAGGTCGATTTTGCTGATTTTTCCTTAAAACAAGTAATTTTTTAATTTACTTGAAACTTAATTTTTTGAAACTTGATTTAAGGAAAAAAGTGAAATTAAATTATGTACAATTTAACTAAAAAATCAAACAATTGATTTTGGAAAACTTGTACAAAAAATTATACATCTGCCATAAAGTGCTGAGCTCTTACTCCATGATTGCTGCGAAGGCAAGAGAGGCACCTCCGCAGTGGTTGTTTAGAATAATTCTTAAAGTATTTAAGAAATAAGTCTCTGCAAACGAACGAGAATTGCTTCTTAGATTAATATTCAAGAATTTTTTATACAATTTCAAATGTTTTTTTATAAGTTCATTAATACTTAAATGTACGAAGAACTCGGCATTCATTTCAGTAAACATTTTTACTTCATTTTAGGAAAAAACCATTTTTAAGTTAAATTTTCCATACAAAAAATTTCAGATTTTTTCTCACTTAAAAGCTTGGAAATATTCTTCCACATAAGTATGAATTTACTCAATTGTAAGAATTTTTTACTAGATACAAAGAAATGTTTTTAAGTAAATCTACTACCCTATTTCTAGTAAATGAACTATTTACTATGGCTTTGAAAGAATGAAACTTTATTCATACTTAGTTAATTTTCCAACTTTTTAGGAAATTTTTACTGAACTGGAGTAAAATTGTTGAACTAAATTGTAGTATGAATTTTACTCAGATTTAGGAATGCTATTTTTCTGACTGTAGTTTTACAAAAAAAAGCAGGTGAAAATTCTGTCAATTATTTTAGTCAATTTCCAATCGTGTGCGTTTATTTTATTGCCAGAATCTTCGAAAAATATTTTGATACATTCGTCCGACAGACATCGACAGTCTACTGAAAGAGCAGATTTTCTGCTGTTGAAAAAGAGCCAGCAGATTTGTATCTGCTGAGATGGTAAACAGCTGTTTGCTGTTTTTAGCACTATAGAAAAAAACTTTAAGCATATGGAATGAACAGTATGACAATTTAGATATACATGTTAGCAACACTTTTTTGAATAGAAGTTATTATAAAGTAATTTATTACCACGAAAAGATATTGCGATTGTATTTTTAATGATACGCATATTGTCCCAAGCAACTATACGCTTATCTATTTTTATATTTTAATTAACAGCAGCCAATTTTAGCAAACTGCAGAAAAACTGCTGTAATAGCAGAAAAGTGTCTGCTGATAGGCAGCAGACAATCGCTGCTTTTATTAACAGACTTGTTCTCTAAGTGTAGAATTTCTTTCTTTTTCCATGCTTTATATAAGGTTACTTTCTATATATGTTTGTGTGCCACAAAATTTGAAATCAATTTTTGAAAGCTTTTTTCTCAACCAATTTTGCTCAAATTTTGCACACTTAATCATTTTCGATGACAATACAAGGAAATGGAAAAATTTGACCATTTGGACAAAGGGGCGTGGTACCTCCCATACAAACCACAAATTAAAAATCTATTATTTCTGCTCTTGATAACGGTATTTAAACAAAATTTGGTACGTCGGTTTGGTGTGCATGTTGTAAGTGCTGCTGCAAATATGGGCGGGATTGTACAAAGGGGCGTGGTACCTCCCATACAAACCACAAATTAAAAATCTATTATTTCTGCTCCTGATAACGGTATTTGAACAAAATTTGGTACGTCGGTTTGGTGTGGATTTTTTAAGTGCTGCTGCAAATATGGGCGGGATTGTACAAAGGGGCGTGGTACCTCCCATACAAACCACAAATTAAAAATCTATTATTTCTGCTCCTGATAACGGTATTTGAACAAAATTTGGTACGTCGGTTTGGTGTGGATTTTTTAAGTGCTGCTGCAAATATGGGCGGGATTGTACAAAGGGGCGTGGTACCTCCCATACAAACCACAAATTAAAAATATATTATTTCTGCTCCTGATAACGGTATTTGAACAAAATTTGGTACGTCGGTTTGGTGTGGATTTTTTAAGTGCTGCTGCAAATATGGGCGGGATTGTACAATGGGGCGTGGTACCTCCCATACAAACCACAAATTAAAAATCTATTATTTCTGCTCCTGATAACGGTATTTGAACAAAATTTGGTACGTCGGTTTGGTGTGCATTTTTTAAGTGCTGCTGCAAATATGAGCGGGAATGGACAAAGGGGCGTGGTACCTCCCATACAAACCACAAATTAAAAATCTATTATTTCTGCTCCTGATAACGCAGTAATTTTTCCTTCTACAAAAGATAACTAAAAAAGAATTTCTAGGCCCAATAGAATTCTGCTTGCATAAAGCATGGATTTGAAAAATTTTTTTTTTTTGATTTACTAGTTTAATAGTTGCATATGCATTACATACATACATATCGAGGACTTATATTCATAAGTGGCTATGAACAAAAACACAACTTTTCAGGAGAGCGATAAAACTCCTTTAATTTGAAGAGAAATTATTAATCATTCTTCTAAAGTTTAATCCAAAAAGGGTTACTAATTGCTACGATTAAAAAGTTTTCGAAATTTCCTATTATTCGCGGTTGCATGGTTCATAGCCATGTTTAATTTTAGTCCACCACAAACTATTGAATGATCTACAAAAGTAAACTTTCTTCCCAAATTATTTAAATAATTGTGTTCTTAGTTTATACTGAAAAACATTTACAGTACATTTTGGAATGTAGAGTAAGCAAATTTTTATTTTCGGCATAAGTTAACCCTTTCAATTTCAGCGTCAATGTGTTGTTTTATTCCATTGCATACATGTTCACCTCCTTGAACATACCATTCAGCAATAAACAGGCGATGTCCTTGTAGTCGAGCATTGCGACGTTGATAAGCAATGCGTTGTTACGTAAGCTCCGTAATTACAATTAAGATTACTTGTACTTTGTAGACAATTTCCCGTATACATGGTTTTTGTCAATCATGTATTTTTTCGCTTCCTCCTACTTTGCGATAAAAACTTCCTGTATTGTCACTTTGTCATATCAAAAGCATACTATATTGTAAGAGATAGGAATTAAACTTATGTAGCGTCACCACCAAAAAGAAAATGATTTTTCAATTTCCGATTATTTCGGGAGGAAATATGTAAGGTTTGTCCTAAACAGCTTCATTATTATAACTAAAATATTCCTCTATAAAGTGCATGCTGTGCACAGTGAGATCTACGAAACTGTTTAATTTTTTAAAAGCTATAGGAAAGTTTTTCAAAAAAAAAACACATAAAATTCAGAAAAATGCATGAAATATTTATTTGAATCGATAGTACGGTCCATATAATTTAATGTTTGAAGATTATTTCATGCAAATGTTGACCTTGACTGCGCCTCAAATGGTCCATCCGCTTAGTCCAATTTTGTCATTTCCCGTTTTTGAGTAACAGAGGCCCAATTGCTGCGAACGGCGACGAATCGATAATCAGTAACACTGACCGATACTTTCTTCAGTTCGCACTCCACGTAAGCGTGTTGGTGGTTTATTGTCCAACAATGTAATTTTGGTGCGAAATTTAATCACAATAGCCCGAATAGCCGCTTCAGTGGGTCGATTAAACTCACCATAAAATGGAAGCGCCCGATGAACTTTCTTAACAGAGCACGCATTTTGATAATAAAATTCAATAATATGCAAGCGTTGTTCGTTTGTAAGACGATTCATGGTTAAATTATAGACCAAACAGAAGATGTTTGACAGTGAAACAAAACACGAATCGTGCGTCAGCTGTTTAAACCAGTGTTGCCAAAAAGATAATAGCTAAAAAATCACCCTTTAGTATAGTGGTTGGTGCAGTTTATGATCTAAGCAAACTTGGATTCTTGTTCAGAAAATGTAAATACAGAACACAGAATGGACGATTGGTCAGTTGTCAAGTTGGAGGAACCTCTCAACAACTGAATGAATGTGGTTCTGGCCATTTCGGAGTCAAGCGCAGCTGCGCTGGAGATACTTGAACAAAAGCTCTTTTTTTGGTATAAGAGAAGCTAACGTTAAGTTAGTGAAAACGTGGATATTCTAAAAAACGGAAAGAACAGTTGTTCGATGTACCTAGTTCCCCGGTTCTAGTAGTGAATACATGGTTTATGTCGTCAATAAAAAGAAGCTGTCTTGCTGCTCGATGGACCAACAACTGCAACCAACAATACCCAATGATGCAGATTAATCTGAAACACTCAGGTTCAGCTACAGATATCTTGCGCATCCTCCTGGACGAAGAGGCTTTGGACCTATGCATAATCCATGATCCCTTTATACGGGTTGAAGAAGTGAAAGGGTTCCAGGACAGCAGATACATCACAATGTACGTTAGCGGTACACACATGATTTCAATTCAATTTTCATTATTATCGCTCTAAGACCATCACATTACATTCGACATTGATCATTGTTTTAATTCACAGCTACAGTGAAAGAGAACCGTAAGGGCCAATAACTTCATGTAGTGCCCTTAACCATGGGTCCTTGCTTTGGACATTCCACTAAAATACTCCTAACACTTACATATTATATCGGATTTTAGAATTATTTTCCACATCACGTTATATTTCACCTACGAACACCTGCAGCATAATGGCCCTGGGCGCTGCTACAATGAGAGTTTCATCAAACTTTGATTTGAACTGGGATATTGTCCTGGCTCAAGACCATTTTGCTTCTATATTTAATAGAATGCAAATTTATTTACAAATGGCATGGTGACATTTATTACTTCGCTGCAGACTACCACGATCATGATTTCGACCATGTCAAAAGTCTTTTCAAGTGGCTTCGCAGCGACTTTTCAACATCAAACCCGGCCTCTATAAGGAGATGATTCTCACAAACGAACGAGAATCACAACTCACTTGCCGAATATGCGTTTAAAAAATCGCACCAAGTAATAAAGCACACATGCCATCTTACAAGCATCTCATTGAGTTGCATATGTAAGTATGTGTATATGCAGGTATAGTTACCCAGCAATACTTCTGCCGTGCCAACGCTCATTTGTTTTAGTTTTTTCGTTTGCATTTTTTTGGTCTGTAATCAATATTTGATTTGAACTGGGATATTGTCCTGGCTCAAGACCATTTTGCTTCTATATTTAATAGAATGCAAATTTATTTACACCACTTCGTGGACTAGGGTATTATAAGTTAGTTTCGCGCCAAATGTTTGTAACACCAAGAAATAATCGATCTAGACCCACCGGCTTAGAATCACTTGGCAGAAGTTGTTTTTTCTGGCCAAGGACCATCGGTATTGAATTTGGAGGAAATCGGTTCAGATTTAGATATAGCCCCCATACAAATGTCGCTCCCGATTTGACTTTTTCCGCCCTATAAAGCACATATAGTACCCGATTTTCTTCAAATTTGGCTTAACACCTTATAATCTAACTAGAAACACATATGCTAAAAGTGGGTAAGTTCGGTTCAGATTTAGATATAGCCCCCATACAAATGTCGCTCCCGATTTGACTTTTTCCGTTCTAAAATCCATATCTTGTACCCGATTTTCTTTAAATTTGGCACAACATCTTACAATCCAACTAGAAACACCTATGCAGAATTTGGGTAAAATCGGTTCAGATTTAGATATAGCCTCCATACAAATGTCGCTCCCGATTAGACTTTTTCCGCTTCAGAAACCACATATTTTACCCGATTTTCTTTAAATTTGACACAACCTCTTATAATCCAACTAGAAACACCTATGCAGAATTTGGGTAAGATCGGTTCAGATTTAGATATAGCCCCCATACAAATGTCGCTCCCGATTTAACTTTTTCCGCTTTAGAAACCATATATTGTACCTGATTTACTTTAAAATCGGCACAACATTTTATAATCGAACTAGAAACACCTATGTTGAAAGTGAGTAAGATCGATTCAGATTTAGATATAGCCCCCATACAAATGTCGCTCCCGATTTGACTTTTTCCGCCCTATAAAGCACATATAGTACCCGATTTTCCTTAAATGTGGTACAACATCTTATAATCCAACTAGAAATACCTATGCAGAATTTGGGTAAGATCGGTTCAGATTTAGATATAGCCCCCATACAAATGTCGCTCCCGATTTGACTTTTTCCGCATTAGAAACCACATATTTTACCCGATTTTCTTTAAATTTGGTACAACATCTTATAATCCAACTAGAAACACGTATGCAGAATTTGGGTAAGTCGCTCCATATTTCTCTTTTTCCGCTTTAGAAACCACATATTGTACCTGATTTTCTTTAAAATTGGCACAACATTTTATAATCGAACTAGAAACACCTATGGTGAAAGTGGGTAAGATCGGTTCAGATTTAGATATAGCCCTCAAACAAATGTTGCTCCCGAATGTTTAACCGATTTTGGCCAAATTTTACATATTATATTTCACCAATAAACAGACATGTTGAAAGCGGGTCACATCGTTCCTGGTTACAATAAACCCCCATATAAATGTCCTTTCCGATTTAAAAATTTTCGTCAAACACATACATCTACAGGATTGAAGTGCACGATATGTATTTTGATTTGAACGCCCATTTTCATAATAAGCCTGAATAACTTTAACGCGTTGCGCGATTATGTATCTTTCCATGGTTCGAAATTAGTTAGTCTGACGTTGTTTAGGTCTGACTTGACGTTTTGGTGTGGTTCACATTCATCATCGGCCCTTACAATTTAACAACCCTTTAGTTGTAGATCGGTTGGTATTGAAATAAATTTGCCTAACAAGGACAGAAAATACCCCAAAAATACCACCTAATATATCGAGTAAAAATTTTTTTTGAAGATTTCTGATTTGTATATACTATTTGCTATGCGTTTTCCTCTTATAATATAGACGTGCACCATAAAGCGATACTTATTTGTAGGGGTGTAAATGGGACAAGAAATGATACCTATCAAAGGGCACCAGCTAAAAACATAAAATTCGGTGTGTGCATTCCTCGAAGTAGACACGAAGAAAAGGTGTTTTTTCAAATTCGTACATTTAATGGGTTTAAATGAGAATAGAGGGTTAAAGATGGTACAAACCAAATGGCTGCAGCTAGAATAACGAAATTCGGTGTATACATTCCTCTGACTGCGTAGACGTACAATACTTTATAGCGTGAACGCGAACCAAAAAGTGAAATGGGGCAAAAAGGGATTAGAATGATAATAGTGAAACGACAAAGATAGTGCACTGAAATTCGGTGTGTTCATCCCTCTACACGTACACGTACAATGAAGTAATATTCGAAATTCGTTCTTTTAAGAGGCGGAAATGTGGGAAACGTGAAAATTGCTAATGACCAAATGTCTGCAGCTGGAATAACGTACATTCCTAGACGTGTAGAATAAAAAAATGTACTTATATGGGGATAAAATTGGTACCAATGAAACCGCTGCAGCTACAATAATGAAAATAAGTGCATATTTCGCTCTGGTTGCGTAGACTCGAAATATAATGCGTACTTTCGATACTCCTACTTTTAGGGGCACTATTGACAAAAAAGATAAATTTGGTGCCGACCAAATGTCTGCATCTGGAATCGTAAAATTCAGCGAGGACGTGAAATATATACTTTTAGGGAAAACTAAAAATCAAACCGATGCAGCTAGAATAATAAAATTCGGTGTATATTGTGAAAGCGAAGGACAATGACTTTTCGAAATTCGTACTTTTAGTATAAAAATGGAACAAAATTTAAAGGTTGGAATTGAAAATGGACGGATCCGGTTCGAAGGAAAAACTTTCTTCCATACCAACGAATAAAATAAGATAAGACATATTTGTAGGTCTTTAAAATCAATTAATTAATTTTAATTCAAAATTATAATAATGAATCACCACAGTATATTTTGCAAATATGGACATTATGAGAAAATATCATACTTTTCGTAATATGTTATGTTATACGTTAATTTAAATGGCTCTTATCTACTGATAATACTGTAAAAGTTCTGGGTAATTCCATAAGATTTCGACCCTTACACTAGTGGTTGCAGGTAATACACCGTTTACCGTAGCTCAAAGTAGTGCGTGGTTTAAGTTTTACAGTGGTCCAAAGTTGGTTATCTCTGTTTTTTTTGAAGAGATGGCTTCCTTATCGATATCATAACTTTGGATCGCGGCATCAGATTTTAATGATATTGATATCATCTGAAATATTTACACCTTCTCTTTCCTTAAACCACAATGTCCTTGAAACTCAGACCAACTGAGATGTGATTTTGTCTTAGATCGCTACTTCTTTTCTTCGCGTTGGGTTGACAGCTGATCCAAACACGCATAGAGTGGTAGGAAGAAAGATACAAGGAGGAAGAAGATGCTACCCAGCAAATATTTTGTGTTCGCTAAAAATGCTGTATTTTTCTGCACTTTGCCTGAAACTGAATTTTCAGCGTTGTGTTGTGCCAAGGCAGCCTTTTTTTCATCATTACAATTCCATTTGGAGAAGATTTTGGAATGTGTCCTATCTCATGGACTTATGAGACCCACTTTCAAAATATATGTTGCGAGGTGAAATATAACGTGTTCTGATCAAAATCTGGTAAAATGTATGTTTTGCAGAGCAGATTCAAATCGGGAGCGTTGTATGTATGGGAGCTGTATTTAAATCTGAACCGATTTGACCCTTTTCACCACAAATGCTGAAGTATGAGGTGTTTTGCGAGTTTGAACAAAATCGGTTAGATCGTGTGGTTTCTGGAGCGGAATATGTAAAATTGGAACCTGTATATTTATGTGGGATATACCTAAAACTGAATTGATTTGCTTCAAATTAATCAGCGTCGTCGTTGACCCACAAAGCCTAATTGTGTCAATTTTTGTTAGAATCGGACAATAATTGTGATCTGTACTTTGAGTACAAAAATATATAGACAGAAGGGCGTGGCTGAATCGATTCAAAAAGTGATTTTAAGTCGATCAGTATACTAAACAGTGGATTTAATTCGCTTTCTTTTGAGCGTTTCAAATAAATGCACAAAAATACTATAACATTATTATAATTACTGGTACACCCAGAGAAGGAATTCATAAGTGTGAAGTAGCGGAGAGCTTAATGTTAATTAATAGAGTAAAATACAATTTATAATGGAATATATGGATTTTTATCCAAAAGTCGCATATGTCGACTTCATATAAAAGTGCAACATCTAATTATGAAAATTAAGATAATGCTCATGCATGTTGGGATATGTTTACTATTACAAACTACTACAGCCACTTGCGTTTATGGTTTAAAACAAATTGTTATGTTTTAAACAATGATGATGTTGTGTTGTGGAATTCCCGTCCAAAATTTTTCGGGAATTCCCGGACCCCAAACCCTAGATGTGACCCACTTTCACCATGTATGTTTACAGGTGAGATATAATATGTAAAGTTTGGCCAAAATCGGTTAAACATTTGGGATCAACATTTGTATATATGTATATAAATAAATCTATATCTAAATCTAAACCGATCTTACCCACATTCACCATAGGTGTTTTTAGTTGGATTATAAGATGTTGTGCCAATTTTAAAGAAAGTCGGGTACTATATGTGGTTTCTAAAGTGGATAAAGCCAAATCGGGAGCGACATTTGTATGAGGGCTATATGTAAATCTGAACCGATCTAACCCGCTTTCGCCACAGGTGTTTCTAGTTAGATTATAAGGTGTTAAGCCAAATTTAAAGAAACTCGGGTACTATATGTGCTTAATAGAGCGGAAAAATCGGTAGCGACATTTGCATGGGGCTATATCTATATCTGATTTGCCTCAAATTAAATAGCGTTCGTCCTTGATTCACAATACTTTATTATGCCAATTTTTGTTAGGATCGTGTAATTTTTGTTGAGACGTGTAATTTTACGGACGGACATGACTAAATCGACTCAGAAAGTGATTCTAAGCCGGTCTGTATAATAAACGATGGGTCTAACTCGTTTCCTTTTGGGTGTTACAAACAAATGCACAAAGACATAATACTCTCGTGAAGTGTATAAAAACTACATACACAGATTTTGAACTAATTTCAATGAAGACGTTATTTTTCACCGAATTGAAGTGTATTGGGGTATATATGTATATAGAATATATAAAAATATAAAACTCCCTTCATGCTGTGGATTACTGTGTTTCAGGAATTATTTTTCAGGGTGCATAGAGAATGATATTACGATCAAAAATATGAATACTTTAGGGTCTCATGTGGCTATTTAAACGTGTTACAAATGGATTGCAATTATTTGTCCAGATGTATAATATTTAATTTTTGCAGAAATTAGTGAAATAATTTTTGTTTTAATTATATAAGTAGTTTTGTTTTACCATTTTCCTCGGCTAATTCGATCGTCGCACTATGGCTGAAATTTTGATTTCATTGGTCAAATTTTTTTGTATCGATTTTCAAAATTTTACTCCTTTTTGTAGCTAATATATCCAGATTAAGGTAGCCAAAAACTTAGGTTAAACTATTGCCAATTGTGGGCGTGGCATGCTGTCAAACTCTGCTGTTTTTTTAATTTCAGAAAAAGGCGTTTTTTTGTTTTTCATCAAAAAATAAATGGTTACTACTCGCAAGTTATCATCGATAATGGCCTGCGGTCTTTTTTATAATATTGGTAGGATTATAGTCTTTAGTTGTTGTAAATGGTCACAGCTCTAGCGTTTAATATTAGGGGCGTGATGAACAATTTTTTTCATTTTAATGAAATTACTCTAAAAAACTTCAAATTACGACAATTTAAACAGCTTTATAAGTACTCGTATACAATGGTACATTAAATTTGTGCTTTAGGTATTTTATAGCTTATAATGAAATTTGGTTTTTAAGTTTGTATTGGCCTATTGAAATTGGTCGAAATCGGTTTATATTTGGACCAAGTCCCCATAGAAGGGTATCCCAAAATGTGCACTTAAATCCACACTCTCTCAAAATATACGACATTTGACTCCGAACATTTTGTATTCACATATATATTAAAATAAGAAATTTATGACATTTTTTTCATTTTAACTTAAAGTGTTTTCGATCTAATTTGACGATATAAGGAATGTGTGCAAAATTTCAAGGTCCTAGCTCGATTCCATCTAATTTTTGCCGCAGCTTGTATGAAAATATTCCTCTGTGCGGTGCCACTTGCCACACAGCTAACGAAACAATGGCTCTTTTGCGCGACATATTCAATTGCCATGTTATCTCACGTGGTGGCGATGTCATTTGGCCGCCAATGTCATGTGATTTGACACCGCAGGACTTCTTTCATTGGGGTTATTTGAAAGAACAGGTGTACGTCGATAAGCGAGCCCGAATATAAGGTTGGACCACGCCCCAATATAAGGTTGCCCCAAAATGTTTATTTAAATCGCCATAAAACTCACAAAATACGCAATATATGTCTAGAATTTGGTTTATAAACCTTTTCTGAACTCATAATTGTGTGCGCTATGTTTGAACGAAATCGGTCCATGTTTGGACCCAGTCCCCATAGAAGGGTGCCCCAAAATTTGCTCTTGAACTCCAAGCAACATCAACCCTATTAAACCAAGTCCCGACAAAATCATTAGATAATACCGATGCATATGAATTTGGATTATCACCACTAAATGCAAGATTACGACTTATGGAACACATACTACAAATCAGTTATTATTTGGATTTCGGGTCTTCAGGATCAATAAGAAACAACAAAACCAAACAGTTAAGAAACAAACAGTTAAGAAGTTTAAAAAAGAAATGAATATCACAAATTTGGATTGATTATAGATCAGCCAAAACAAGGGTCAGGCAATACAAATGATGGCAATACCACAAGAAGATTCTTTTCAGATCCAGAAACAGCATCTGAAATAGCAGGAGTGGATTTAAACCTAATTTTCAGCTTTAAAATAAACCTATAAGTACTTGCGTGCAATGAAGAAATTGACTCTAGAAAATTTTGAGATTATGCTAAGGAAACTGCAAAAATATGTACAACCAATTACCCATGGAGAAATATGACTGCAACTGCAACGAAATTCCACAAATTAAGATCTATTTAATATATTATTGGTAACGTCAGATCCGTCCATCTCCAGTATTCGAAATCAATGGAAAGTGGAACATCGGAATGTAGATGAAGAAGCCAAAAAACTACTAAAGAACAGAAATAGCACAGAACATAATATGGATTTGCAATCAATATTTGATTCAAATGAATAATCATTATAATTGCATTTCATTGTTATTTAAGTACGAAAAACATAGTATTAGTAAAAAATAATAATAAACTGAACCTACCATTGTTACAAATGCTATTAAAACCTGTTGCAGTTTTTATTTTTAAAATGTTTATTAAAATTATCAAATTTGACAGCAAAAAATAATAAATTTTTCTGTAGTAATAGCAAGATTTTTAGATAAAATTATTAACGTTTTGTAAGTGTAAATATTCTTTGAGTGTAAACAAATTTGCAAATTTGACAGCAAAAATTTTTTAATTTGTCTTTTAATAAATAAAAAATAATAAGACCATATTTCACCCTAAATCTAAAGTTCAACTTTGATTTAGAATTCCTTAGAAAGTCCTCAATAAATTTTAATGTAATTAAAACTGGGTCAAGCTGAACTAAATTAATTAAAATTAAAAAAATTACTAAATATTTTCGTCGGTTCAAAAGTTACAGAATTTTGGCCAATGAAAAACGATTTTCAGTTGTGCGCTTGTTACGAGTATCCAAAACCTAACATTTATTGAACTGTTGTTTATTTAATAATGATAAATTCCTAAATTAGTGTTTTATTAAAGTATTAAACAAAATGAAAAACATTCATAAAAGTCTGCTCTGCCCAATTTGATGGATAATACACGTACATGTGAAAAGGACAATTTGTCTTCTGGCCGAAGTGAAACAAGTGTGTATGTAAGTACAATTTTATTGCAAAATATATTTGAAATATATGCAAATGAATTTCGGTACATGGTCTCGTTGACGTTTTCGGTCCAAAATACCAGCTAAACGATTGTAGCAATAACATAAACTAGACGAAAACATTTGTCTGTTTCAACTTGAAGGACTACAATATACATATGAAATTAGAATACGACAACAACTATAAAATATGCGAAAGCATGAATCAAAAAACTAACAAGATAAAAGCATTGTGAACACTGTAGCAATTCACAAATTTTAAAAACATGAATGCAGACTAAAATGTGTACAAATATTAGTAACCCCTTTTTCGAGTAAGTATATGTATGTTGACAGTCATATGCTGAAAGCGATGCACGATAAGGTAGTTATGTAGTAGGAACGTGCATGCATATTTCTATATTATTTATGAAAAATAATTCTATACATGCTGGTATTAACCGAATTATATACTAATTCACAGAGAGCGCCCCGGTAGTCGAGTTGGTAGCGTGCTCGGCTATCAGCGTGGGGGTTGTGGGTTCGATTCCCACCAGAGGCTCTGGTCTGTCGCTGCAATAACTAGCTTCAATGGTCTTAGTCACCCCGGCTCAATCCCTGGACCCAAAATTAGAATATAAATTTACTTTGTATTGTAATTTATAATAAATAAAGTAAAAAAAATGGAGAAAGCGTTATGTGTAGGTAAGTAATTTCCTTTCGTAGATGTATCCTCGAATAGGTAGATCATTTTCGGAGCGCACTCCATTGTTATGTAGTTCAGTCCGTGCGCCAATAAGTAGGGTGCTGCTACGATTGCTTCTTATTTCAGTCTGATTGTTCAAAGTCCTTATCAAAAAATCAAAATGTTCACAGGAACTTTCTTAAGAAGATAGGCTGATTTGATTCTTTTAGATCAAATACTTGCAAATTATTTACGAAATCAATAATGAAAATATGAATTTTTAAAAATAGGATTTTACTCTGTTCTATAAAGACTGTATATAATAACTACAACGTACTGTATGAGTAGGAGCTTAGCTAAAAGCCCCATTGCTAACTTCAATGAAATTGAAAAATCAATCTGTTTAAAACGAAATTTAATGTTTATTTTTATTTAAGTCTTAATTCTGATTTGATCGATCGTATTGACGAACTGTTTCTGTGGGTGGGCTTTTCATCTTGCATAGCTATATGCTAAGAATGAATACAAACTAAATTTTACCACTCATGATGCCGAGCCACTGTGTATACATACTGAAAATGGCAAATTCAATTTGCTACCCCCTCCAGCATAAAGTTGAATGGCCATAACTGTAAGCAGCTGAGACCTTACTGAATTTTATTAATGCTATTTGCTGTTTTTGGAAACCTAGAGAACATCATATGCGTTTTAACGATTTATTTTTCGTTTCTATATTCAGTAATGATTGATAAGTACATGTGTACGTTTTTTCAGACTTAGATATTCATGCATGTGTATTCGTATGTGTTGGCGAAGCAATTTCCGTGTAGGATTTAACTAATCAATCATCGTATGAATAATAAAATATGCACATATTTCCTCGCCAAAAAAATAGAAAATATTTAAATACTTTTCAGACGCAGTCTCAAAATTGCTAAATGTTATTTAACCCACAGTTAACTTTAATTAATTTCCCTTCAGATAAAAGGAGCCGAGTGAAATGATTTTCATAATTTAGATTTAGATATAACCGATGTTTGACATACATTGTTCATACCCGTCTTCAAAACATCTTTAGACACATAACAATTGTGGAAACTCTATACAATTTCCAAATGACAATTGAAATTTAGAAATGAAAATTGAAGATGAGAAATGCGAATTGAAAATGAGATAAATCTATAGTTGGAAAAATCTAAATTAAGAAAATATAATTTGATAATCAGAAATGTAAATTATATTGGAAAAGTCAATATTGAAATTCAGAAAATTGAAATCGATAAAAGTAAAAATAATAATTAAATTTTAAAATTAATTAAAAATATTAAATGTTTAATAAACTCAAATATAAATAAGTTGCAGTCGTATCATCCGACATATAAGACAATTGATTTTACTTAGGGCCGGATTGTTTGCGTGGGAAGAACTCTTCTACTTTACCCAAAGTGTTCTTTAGAAATGAGATAAGGCCATTCTGAAATAAATTAACATGATTTAGATATTCAGTATTTTCTTCGTAATAAATTGTCATTGGGTGAATAGTGACTCGGCGATTATTCCAATAAGCCCCTTGAATTGACTCTTGTATAGCAAAAGCATAGTTTTTCGAAAAATCCGCAATAAGTATGCATTCGCCTGGGAGAAAGAGAAAGGACCTCTTCTTATTAAAAGCATGTTTTGTTCCTTCGCAACATAGGAATGAGTCAGCAAACGACGCAGTTTTTTCCGAGAATTTGTCAAAAAATCATCATCATTTGTGAAAAGATGAATCCCGAAACAACAACAATGATTCATTAAATTTGGAAATTTTTAATGATGCATATGATAAAATACTGCTATTGGAGATCGGCTTTAAATTTCTCATTGAATCACTTTCACAATCATTTATTGGCACTTTGTTCATTCTGAAATGTTCTTTTAGAAGCGAAGACACAAATTTTTTCTTTTATTATCATTTGACCAAAGCACTACTTTTGAACGAATGTGTGTGTAAAAATTTTTTGGGTGTAAACATAAACACACATAGTGTTATATGGGAATTTCAGGAGTTCGATTTGGATATGTTGGAAACCCTATTTTATGAGGCTCGGAAAAAAATGAATGTGCCGAAAAATGGGCGTGATGGGGTGAGGGAAAAGGCGTAAAAATACACAAAAACCCCCAAAACTGCCTCCTATTTTTATTTAATTTGATCCCAACACAGCAAACACGATCGCCCAGAAAATGTTATTGGTTTGGAGGCATGAAAAGAATCAGATTCACGTCAAAACAAGTGAAGCAAAAACTCATAAAGAAAGATTTGAACCATTACGTCACACCTGAGACATAAAAAATATAAAAAATAGGCACGTGTGTTTGGGCCACCTTAAGGGTTGTAGTTGGAGGGTAGGTGTGTTCTGAGAAAATATTTTAGCTGAACAAATTTTGGGGGTCAGTCATACATTTGACTCCACTAGGGCCCTCCTTGGGGCAGTTGGAGTGGTGAGAGCAAATTTTATAAAAATGTAGTTTTTGTATGGAAGCCCCATTATGGAGTGGAGATTGGAGACATGTATGTTTGGGGAAAATGTTGGGGTAAATTAATGGGGGCGAGTCTTTCATGTCTTCCCTGTAGGGATGACTAGGGGGCAGTTTTGGGCGTTTCCTTCATTAAACTCCACTAGCGCAGTTAGAGTGGTGGGATCAAATTTGATAAAAAATAGTTTTTGTGTAGGCAGGTGGTAATTTTTCGGAAAAAATGTTTTGGAGGATAAATTAGTGTAGGTCGGTCTTACATTAAACGCAGCTAGGGGCGACTCCAGGGCGACTGTCGTAAAAAAAATTATAAAAAATCGTATGGGGACCACCCTAAGGGTTAACGATAGGAGATATTGGGGTCGGTCATACATTTAACTCCACTAGCGACCTCCTTGAGCCAGTAAGAACGGTGGGAACAAATTTTATAAAACGAGTAGAAATATGGGGTGTGTCTGTTCGAAAAAATGTGGGATGAAAAAATGTGGGCGAGGGATAATTAATGGGGTCGGTCTTACATTTAACTCCTCTGGGGATGACTCCAAGGCAGGTTTGGTACTTTCCCTCATCTTTGACCCAGATGAGGACCCTCGTAAACTCACTCCACCACCCCCATTTTTTGGCTCATGAATTTTTTTCCGAACCTCACAAAATAGGGATTCCAGCATATTCAAATCGAAAAGTCGTGCACTATCCCACCCTTAGTGTGTATGTTGTTTTTTGAATACTCGTTCAAAAATGCTGGTTTGCTTAGAATCGATCAGGCAATATGCTCATAAATTTTCTGAATCTTTAAGTTGGTGTTTTCATAGTAAACTAGTAAATCAAAAAAAAATTTTTTTTCAAATCCATGCTTTATGCAAGCAGAATTCTATTGGGCCTAGAAATTCTTTTTTAGTTATCTTTTGTAGAAGGAAAAATTACTGCAAAATTTCAGTTTTTTATCTGCCATAGAACGGCATATATTCGAAAATGGGTTTTAACTTCGTATGGGAGGTGCCACGCCCACATTTCCATTACCGCCCATTTTTGTCACAACTACGCACATTAATGCTAGATGCACTTACACAAAATTACAGTAGGTGTAATTTTGGTTTTAACTTCATATGGGAGGTGCCACGCCCACTTTTGCATTACCGCCCATTTTAGGCGCAACTACGCACATTGATGCTATTTGCACTTACACAAAATTTGAGCACTATACGTGTCATAGAACTGACACTATTCGATAATATGTTTTAACTTCGTATGGGAGGTGGTACGCCCACTATTCCAATACCGCCCATTTTTGGCAGAACTACGCACATTGATGGTAGATGCACTTACACAAAATTACAGCACTCTAGGTGTCATAGAACTGACTATATTCAATAATAGGTTTTAACTTCGTATGGGAGGTGCCACGCCCACTTTTCCAATACCGCCCATTTTTGGCACAACTATGCGAATTGATACTAGATGCACTTACACAAAATTTCAGCACTCTAGGTGTCATAGAACTGACAATATTCAATAATAGGTTTTAACTTCGTATGGGAGGTTCCACGCCCACTTTTCCAATACCGCCCCTTTTTGGCACAACTATGCGAATTGATGCTAGATGCACTTACACAAAATTTCAGCACTCTAGGTGTCATAGAACTGACAATATTCAATAATAGGTTTTAACTTCGTATGGGAGATGCCACGCCCACTTTTCCAATACCGCCCATTTTTGGCACAACTATGCACATTGATGGTATATGCACTTACACAAAATTTCAGCACTCTAGGTGTCATAGAACTGACAATATTCAATAATAGGTTTTAACTTCGTATGGGAGGTTCCACGCCCACTTTTCCAATACCGCCCATTTTTGGCACAACTATGCACATTGATGCTAGATGCACTTACACAAAATTACAGCACTCTAGGTGTCATAGAACTGACTATATTCAATAATAGGTTTTAACTTCGTATGGGAGGTGCCACGCCCACTTTTCCAATACCGCCCATTTTCGGCACAACTATGCGAATTGATGCTAGATGCACTTACACAAAATTTCAGCACTCTAGGTGTCATAGAACTGACAATATTCAATAATAGGTTTTAACTTCGTATGGGAGGTGCCACGCCCACTTTTCCAATACCGCCCCTTTTTGGCACAACTATGCGAATTGATGCTAGATGCACTTACACAAAATTACAGCACTCTAGGTGTCATAGAACTGACTATATTCAATAATAGGTTTTAACTTCGTATGGGAGGTGCCACGCCCACTTTTCCAATACCGCCCATTTTTGGCACAACTATGCGAATTGATGCTAGATGCACTTACACAAAATTTCAGCACTCTAGGTGTCATAGAACTGACAATATTCAATAATAGGTTTTAACTTCGTATGGGAGGTGCCACGCCCACTTTTCCAATACCGCCCCTTTTTGGCACAACTATGCGAATTGATGCTAGATGCACTTACACAAAATTTCAGCACTCTAGGTGTCATAGAACTGACAATATTCAATAATAGGTTTTAACTTCGTATGGGAGATGCCACGCCCACTTTTCCAATACCGCCCATTTTTGGCACAACTATGCGAATTGATGCTAGATGCACTTACACAAAATTTCAGCACTCTAGGTGTCATAGAACTGACAATATTCAATAATAGGTTTTAACTTCGTATGGGAGGTGCCACGCCCACTTTTCCAATACCGCCCCTTTTTGACACAACTATGCGAATTGATGCTAGATGCACTTACACAAAATTTCAGCACTCTAGGTGTCATAGAACTGACAATATTCAATAATAGGTTTTAACTTCGTATGGGAGGTGCCACGCCCCTTTGTCCAATTGGTCAAATTTTTCCATTTCCTTGTATTGTCCTGGAAGTATCTAATATGTGGATTACATTTTATCAGAATATTGGGAATCCATTTCAAAAATTTATAATAAAGAGTGATTTTTTTGAGGTTAGGATTTTCATGCATTAGTATTTGACAGATCACGTGGGATTTCAGACATGGTGTCAAAGAGAAAGATGCTCAGTATGCTTTGACATTTCATCATGAATAGACTTACTAACGAGCAACGCTTGCAAATCATTGAATTTTATTACCAAAATCATGTTCGGTTCGAAATGTGTTTCGCGCTTTACGTCTGATTTATGGTCTACATAATCGACCAAGTGAGCAAACAATTAATGCGATTGTGACCAAGTTTCGCACTCAGTTTACTTTATTGGACATTAAACCAACCACACGAATGCGTACAGTGCGTACAGAAGAGAATATTGCGTCTGTTTCTGAGAGTGTTGCTGAAGACCGTGAAATGTCGATTCGTCGCCGTTCGCAGCAATTGGGTTTGTGTTATTCGACCACATGGAAGATTTTACGCAAAGATCTTGGTGTAAAACCGTATAAAATACAGCTCGTGCAAGAACTGAAGCCAAACGATCTGCCACAACGTCGAATTTTCAGTGAATGGGCCCTAGAAAAGTTGGCAGAAAATCCGCTTTTTTATCGACAAATTTTGTTCAGCGATGAGGCTCATTTCTGGTTGAATGGCTACGTAAATAAACAAAATTGCCGCATTTGGAGTGAAGAGCAACCAGAAGCCGTTCAAGAACTGCCCATGCATCCCGAAAAATGCACTGTTTGGTGTGGTTTGTACGCTGGTGGAATCATTGGACCGTATTTTTTCAAAGATGCTGTTGGACGCAACGTTACGGTGAATGGCGATCGCTATCGTTCGATGCTAACAAACTTTTTGTTGCCAAAAATGGAAGAACTGAACTTGGTTGACATGTGGTTTCAACAAGATGGCGCTACATGCCACACAGCTCGCGATTCTATGGCCATTTTGAGGGAAAACTTCGGAGAACAATTCATCTCAAGAAATGGACCGGTAAGTTGGCCACCAAGATCATGCGATTTGACGCCTTTAGACTATTTTTTGTGGGGCTACGTCAAGTCTAAAGTCTACAGAAATAAGCCAGCAACTATTCCAGCTTTGGAAGACAACATTTCCGAAGAAATTCGGGCTATTCCGGCCGAAATGCTCGAAAAAGTTGCCCAAAATTGGACTTTCCGAATGGACCACCTAAGACGCAGCCGCGGTCAACATTTAAATGAAATTATCTTCAAAAAGTAAATGTCATGGACCAATCTAACGTTTCAAATAAAGAACCGATGAGATTTTGCAAATTTTATGCGTTTTTTTTAAAAAAAAAGTTATCAAGCTCTTAAAAAATCACCCTTTATAAAGCATGGAAAAATAAAGGAAGAAGAACAAGTAAGGAAAGGCTAAAATCGGGCGGTCCGAATCTATCATACCCTCCACTTTCTACGCCATTACAACTCAATTCGGTGAGGACTTTGGCAAGTGTCTAACATCATGGACCGATCAGACCCACATTCTCCATGTGTGTTTCATGATTAAATATAACGACATCTATACCAATTTCACTAGAGTTGAAATTAAGATGTTGTACCAAATTTGAATAAAATAGGTTAAAATATATGGTCTCTAGAGTGGAAAAATTCAAATCGAGAGCGAAATATGTATCGAAGCTATATCTAAATCTGAATCCATTTGAACCATTTTCACCACAGATGGTCCTAGTTGAGATATATGATGTTGTACCAAATTTGAATAAAATCGGTTAAAATATATGGTCTCTAGCGTGGAAAAATTAAAATCGAGAGCGAAATTTGTATGAGACCTATATCTAAATCGGAACAGATTTGACCCATTTCAATACAGATGGTTTTAGTTGAATTATAATTTACTGCGCCAAATTTAACGTAAATCGAGCAAAATATATGGTTTCTAAAGCGGAAACAGTCAAATTGGGATCGACATTTGTATGGGGGCTATATCTGAATCTGAACCAATATGCTTCAAATTATATAGCGTTCGTCCTTGATCCAAAAAACTTACTTGTGTCAATTTTTGTTAAGATCGGAAAACATTTGAGAAAATTTGCAATTTAATTTTTTCTATACCACATCCAAATCCTAATATTTAGATTATTGATATGAGTTTCGAGTAGATGTGTATGCAGATTGTTTTTTTTTCGAAATTATTTTTTTCTGCAATTTTTCTGAATTAAAAATATAATTCGTATAAATAGAAAGTCTTGCAGTAGAAAATCAAAATTTGCAAACATGAATATTGTGTTAATTTTATTGCATTGTATATGAATACGTTCTAAGTGAACTGAACTATAAATTACTGTAAATAAAATAATTTTATTTAATAAATATTATTAAAACTAACACTATATATATATAGTGTTTAGTCTTACACGTTTTGTCATTTTTTATTTTTTCGTGTTTGCTCAGGTTTGGACCATCAGTTGCATGTGATACTGATTTATTAGTATTAACTTTCGCAACATTTGCAACGCAAAGGATGTGTTGTTTTCAGTCCTGTTTACAACATAAATTCATGGTTCGATTTCGTGTTTTGCTGCCATATTAAGGTGTTTTTAAACACCCGAAAAGTGCAATTTGCAACAGGTGTGTTGGTGGCGTGTTTCACTGTCATTTCCTGAAATTATTGAGTGTTTTCAAATTTATGGGCACTTGTTCAACAGAACCAATAATAAAGTGCAGCTCATGCATAAAACGACCACAGTAGACGAATAACAACTATTGAATGAATTACTAATAGAAATGACGTTATATTCGATTCAACCGACATTAAGTATGCATGCACAGCTACAGCATCATGTGAAGAAAGTTAGAATATATCACCTTAGGAATTGTGATATTTGCATATAATTTATTTTCCAGTTGTTATAAGGCCATATTCATAATAATTTTCCATTGACATTTTTATAAAACTTTTATGATTGATTACTTTCAATTTCTCCGCCCACTGAAAGTCACAATGTCCATACTGAGATGTGACAAATATGGAAGATGTGTTTGCCTGGAAAATAGTGAAATAAAATCTATATCGTAGACATATGCGACATAAACTCCATAATAATTGATTCTGTTCAAAAATATATATCTTTGTTCATAGTAGTAGTGCGCTTTCACAGACTGGCGGACACGAATAGGTCGTCTCAAAATTTTAGCGCGTTATTTCAATGTGCTACAAACGCAGTACGCGATTCTTCAATACGATCGTTGAATACATAGATGAAAAAATATTTTTCGTTTGGAAAGAAGATTTCGCGATTAAACTACAATTCATTCGGGCGATCAATCATATCAGGAAAATAACTAAGAAGTAGAAAAGAAATAAATGTTTATAAGTTGTCAGTTTCGTTTTGGAAGTTATTTGTGAAATTAAAGAAATATTATTGTGGAAAGTGCGTTGAATTAATTGAAAGGATTGTTGCCATAGATCGAACTTTTAATCCATAATAAGTGATGAACTGTCAGTTAGTAATTTCCAGAGACAGAAAGACAACCCTCGGATTAACAATTTTTTTTCATTTCAATTATCTAAGATTTAACAAAGATATAGTAAAGTTTTTGATTAAATCAGTCTCATAATTACCTTTATCGCGAATCTTTGTTTGTGTTTTGGGAACTTGTTTCGTATGATTCTTCTAATTTTTATTGTATTTTTCATCGCTAATTAGTATATACGCAACTGGCACATAATTCGCCTACAACTCATCGGCGCGATTCGCCGGCGACTTGTGTAGAAGATTCGCTTTTTATCAGAAAGCCTTAAAAACATTGTAAGATGAATTTGAAGAAGCATTTATTTTGGAATTATTTATACATGTATTTTAAGTTCGGTATGGAATTCATTCTCAAAAAGTTTGCGAGGAGAAAGTTTTTTTAATTAATGCTCTCAATTAATGTTTTATACTGCACTATTCTAAAATTGACTGAAAAACTTTACTCAATATAAGCATATTTTTAGTTTAAATGAATAAACAAAACTAAAATCGGGCGGGGCCGACTATATGATACACTCCACTAGTGCAAACCGGAAGGATTTTTGTATATGTCCTAATCATGGACTGATATGACCTGACTCAATTTGTCAAATCGAGAAGAATATTTGTATCGGGTCTATATCCAAACATGGAATGAAGAGATCCACTTTCACAATAGGTGCATCCAGTTCAAGTATATGTATAACGCTATATGCTCAATTTGAAGAAATTCGGTGAAAATTCGTGATTTCTTGGGCGGAAAGTCAAACAGGGAGCGAAATTTATAAATCTGAACCGATCTTTCACCATAGATGTTTCTAGTCGTAATATAATGTAATGTAATAAATTTGCTCAAAATCGGTTAAATTATCAGGAGAGCAGAAAAAGTCAAATTGGGAGCGAAATGTGTATGGGAGCTATATATAAATCCGAACCGATCTTACCGAATTTCTCCATAGGTGTTTCTAGTTGGATTATAAGATGTTATGCCAAATTTAAAGAAAATTGGGTACAATATGTGGTTTCTAGAGCGGAAAATTTAAAATTTTTTGTCAAACACATACATTTACATGATACAAAAATCCTTCCCGTTTTCACTTTTTCACCGAATTAAATTGTATTCGGATTGAAAGTGGAGTGTATCATAGAGTCGGCCCCGCCCGACTTTAGCCTTTCCTTACTTGTTTTAGTTTTAATCAGTTTATACTTAAAAATAAAAAGAAATAAAACACCGAACTTCATAAACTAAATTCATTTAACTCCTTGATATTCTCCTTGAATAAACCATATCTATCTATTACTACTCTACATCTATTTTTAAAGACTAATTTCACACATTGTCCGTTCGTCAGGTTTGTATAAATCGTTGGATATTTTATAATTACATTTTAGTTTGTAACATTTAAATGTCACAGCATTTTTGAAGATAAGGAATTACCTTCATCTATTGATAATTAATTTTTATGGACAGTGACAATGATATAGTGGTACTATTTCTCAAAGCATAAGAGAATGACGATGACGTCAAATCAAAAGAGGAATTAAAGAGTATGTTTATTTTCACATTTACAGAACCAATCACTTACTTTCCAAAAGCGAATATTTCACCTTTTGTAGATGATTTTGTAGAACAGGAAAACATTGATCAGTGGAACAATATTGAAATGGCATACATTGAAGAGGATGATAATGAAGACAATATTGAAATTGAACTGTCCAATGGCAGAATAAATAAGCAAACAAATGCTAAAGAAACAATATTTTTTTGAAAATGCCAATGTTTCGGTTTTGAATAAATATCTACATTTATGTAGCTGTAGAGAAAACGTCTCTAATAAATAAACAAATATTAAAGATTTCTTTGTATTAAATGTTAAATGCATTATTATTAGTCATAAAATGCAAAAAAAATAATTTAATTTTATACTTGATAAAGTGAATTTACAGTGAAGAAGTTAGTTCACTCGACCCAAACTGCACTGTATGTATGCATATGACAACGCTATTCAGAAACGATCAGTGATTAAGTATTTAAAAACAGCAGCATATTTATAGGCTGAAGTTTTATTCTCTATCAGTACGTGTTTTAATTTGTATTGACTTAAGTAAAGGAACCGGAACAAAAATGTACACATATTTTATAATAAAAAAAAATGTACACATATTTTATAATAAAAAAATAAAATTTTTGGGTATTAGAACAATCTTTAAATCAATTATAATTTCATGATTATGTTATGTTTATTTATAATTAAATAAAGTTTAATGCCTTTTGTGTTATCATTACTGTTACCATTACAGAAATAATTCACCGAAATATATATCTTTTTCTACTGCGTTATCGAATTTATTGTTTTCTGTATTCAAACTAAAAAGTAAGAAAATTGAACTTCGTATAGAGATAACGCTCATATCATATTTGCGTTTTTCCTTTTAATTGCAAAGAATTATTATTGCCTTAGCAGTGATTGTTTTGAATAATATTTTAAGTTTTTAAGAAATATATCTAGGCGATCGAACGAAAATTGCTTCTTAGAAGGCTATTCAATTATTCTATAAACATATTGCACAGTTTTTATAAGTTCATTAAAAATTGAGCGCATAAAGAACATAAAATAACGTTTTGTTAATACATTAACCCAAAAATTCCATTTTTATCCTTTTTCAGGATAATCGAAAAAAAAATGTCTATGAAAAATTAAACACGAGTTCTTAATTTATTGATATTAAACTTTATTATGAAACAAGAAACCATCTTTTTCTGAGAGTGTGATAAACTGCCAAACATTTCATTGCGTACAAAAACGTTTGCCTACACTTTTGCATAAATTACCAGCACAACGTCTTCTTTCTCGCAAATAGCAACAAAATGATCTGTTCGATCGTACCGTATGACTTGTGTGAGATCATATTCACGATTCTGTCTGAATATGACTTATATTGAAATATTGAATATGACTTATGGAAATATTGGCATTCGGTGCTGGTATCGGTACGCTAGAAGAAGATGGTTGTACTTTTGGTATCTTCAAACGTAACTTTACCAACATAGTCACCATTTCGCAGCACCAATTCACAACCAGTCATCAATTGAGCTCTGCAAACATTTTCGATTAATCCGCTCTCTTTTTCTCCAGCATCATCTTCGTCACTTACATTTCCGATTGAAGGTAAATGGTATTGATATTTGTACCAAAAACGTCATTTTCTCTTCGTCGATCAACAATCGGCTACTTCTTCAAGAGTTATTTTCATAAACAATAACAATTTAAGTAAGAATTGTCAATTTCAACATATTAAATTGAAAAACATTCACTTTATGAAGAAAACAATAAAAACACTCACAGTAAGTATATCACTAAACCTGTACCCTAGGGTGCATTTAAAACGTTGATAAAATCATTCAACAAAATAAAAACTTACTTACGATTGCTTACCATTTGCGTTTTTTGACTGTCAAAAAAAAATAAACAACTTTGTTCCTTTCTTTTGCTCAGTTTTCTTCACAAAACCATGCAATGATATATATCGTTAGAATGCAATAACAAATTGCAACTCAAAAATGGCATTCATGAAAATGATATGTTTATCAGTGGGCCACAGGAGAAGATTTCGTGAACGTCACGCTAACACAGCCCGGGTTAATTTAATATTCTCCGTATCATAAATAAAGAGCAAATATTTTCATTAATTAAATAATATATTATAAACACGGATGTTATTTTCAACATAGAAGTATGTATTGCAAATATTAGATGCTGTGAGTGGAAGAACAAAGATCGAACAAAACTTTTTGGGGTATAAGTAAGGTAATTTCACTGTTTTTTTTTTAATAATCTAAACCAGGTTTGGTGAGTTTTACGCATTTTGGAGGACATTTTTAATACCTTTTATGCTTTTTAGTTTTTATTACGCTTTAGGTTCTCAAAATGTTGACAATACTGATTAGAATACATTTTAATTTGTGCTGTTCGCCACATAAATGATTACTTCCATTAAAATACATAACAAGTAAGGGAAGGCTAAATTTGGGCGGGTCCGATTTATGTCCACTCTCACAATGTATGTTTCAAGGTGAAATATAACGTGTTCAGATCAAAATCTGTTAAGATATGTGTTTTCTAGAGCAGAAATAGTCAAATCGTGAGCGTCATATAAATCAGAATCGATTTGACATATTTTCACTATAGATCTTTCCGGTTGAAATATGTGGTGTTATGCCAAAATAGAATAAAATCGGTGACATAAGTAGTTTCTAGAGCAGAAAAGTCAAATGGAGAGTGAAATTTGTATTGCAGCTATAACTACAGCTGAACCCATCTGACTCACTTTTAGCACAGATGATTCTAATTGAAATATAAGGTGTTGTGCCAAACTTGAAGAAAATCCGTTAAAATACGTCATACGTCGGAAAAAGTAAAATTGACAGCGAAATTTGTGTGGGAACTATATCTTAATCTGAACCACGCCACAGATGTTTCTATAGGAAAAATTAAGCATACCAAATTTGAAGAAAATCGAGTACAATTTGAGGGGTCTAGAGCTGCAAAAGTAAAATCGGGAGTGAACTTTATATGGGTCTATATCTAAATCTGAACCGATTTGCTTCAAATTAAATAGCGTTCGTCCTTGGCCCGCAAAACTTACTTCTGCTAATTTTTGTTAGGATCGGACAAATATTGCGACCTGTACTTTGATTACAAGAATATATGGACAGACGGACGGATGGACACACAGACATAAAATCGGTAAAGTATTACAGGAGTTACAGCCAATTGAATATACACACCTTTTTGAAAAAGTAGTACTTTTTCACTGTTAAATTGGTCACAACTCGTGACAAAATTTGATTTCTTTTAAATATACGTATAGAATATTTTTATGAGAAAACAAGTAAGGAAAGACTAAAGTCGGGCGGAGCCGACTCTATGATACACTCCACTACAATTCAATTCGGTGAAAAAGTGAAAACTGGAAGGTTTTTTGTATCCTGTTGATAAAAAATGTTAAATCGGAAAGGACATTTTTATGAGGATATATTGAAACCTGGAACGAAATAGGTGAAATATAAAATGTATAGTTTGGCCAAAATCGGTTAAACTTTTGGGAGCAACATTTGTATTTGGGCTTTATTTAAATCTGAACCGATATTACCCACTTTCACCATAGTTTTGTTTAGTTGGACTATAAGATATTGTGCCAATTTTAAAGAAAATCGAGTACAATATATGGTTTCTAGAGCGCAAAAGTCATATCGGGAGCAACATTTTTATTGGGGCTATATCTAAATCTGAATCGATCTTACCCAATTTCTGCACAGGTGTTTCTAGTTGGATTATAAGATGTTGTGCCAAATTTAAAGAAAATCGAGTACAATATATGGTTTCTAGAGCGGAAAATGTCAAATCGGGAGCGACATTTGTATGGGGGCTATATCTAAATCTGAACCGATCTTACCCAATTTCTGCATAGGTGTTTCTTGTTGGATTATAAGATGTTGTCCCAAATTTAAAGAAAATCGGGTACAATATGTGGTTTCTAGAGCGGAAAATGTCAAATCGGGAGCGTCATTTGTATGGGGGCTATATCTAAATCTGAACCGATCTTACCTCTTTTTAGATCTTTTTAGTTTTTCTTTTAGTTGGATTATAAGATTATGTGCCAATTTTAAAGAAAATCGGTTACAATATGTGGTTTTTAGAGCGGAAAATGTCAAATCGGGAGCGTCATCTGTATGGGGACTATATCTAAATCTGAACCGATCTTACCCAATTTTTGCATAGTTGTTTCTAGTTGGATTATAAGATGTTGTGCCAAATTTAAAGAAATTCGAGTACAATATATGGTTTCTAGAGCGGAAAATGTCAAATCGGGAGCGACATTTGTATGGGGGCTATATCTAAATCTGAACCGATCTTACCCAATTTCTGCGTAGGTGTTTCTAGTTGGATTATAAGATGTTACGCCAAATTTAAAGAAAATCGAGTACAATATATGGTTTCTAGAGCGGAAAATGTCAAATCGGCAGCGACATTTGTATGGGTGCTATATCTAAATCTGAACCGATTTGCCTCATATTAAATAGCGTTCGTCCTTGATCCTCAAAACTTAGTTGTGCCAATTTTTGTTAAGATCGGACTATAATTGCAACCTGTAATTTGATTGTATTTGATGCTAAATCGACTCAGAGAGTGATTCTAAGCCGATCTGTATAATAAACGATGGGTCTAACTCGTTTCCTTTTGGCTGTTACAAACAAACGCACAAAGACATAATACTCTCGTGGAGTGTATAAATACATACATAAACTTCAAAACAATCCCAGCTATCGAGATCAAAAACCGTACCGTTTGACATGGAAAGGCTCATATGGAAAATGTTAAGCCAGTATGATTAACAGTGCTTCACGAACTACAACACAGAGATTTACGGCCGTATTCATCATTAACTAGTTCGGACGCTGCTCTCCTTCGAAATGTCAGGATATCATACGTAGGGTCAGTATGATATCCCGGCAGGGAACAGTCAAATCTAGTTCCGTATATTTCATATATTTTCCATCAATACTTCAAGTCGATATTATACAGCCTATCCAAGCAACGAGCTAATAGCTAATAGTCAACGGCAAAGTTTGCGATTACTATATAATGACGCTCGTTTAAATGTTTTGATACCGCAAAATGCTCAAATAAACATTATTTTCGTCCGAATGTCCGATGCACGATGTATTTAACCAAGAGTTGAAACAAGTAGAACATTATGATTGCGATACATCAGTTCTAACCAATATTTCGCTCTTGATTCGGGAACAAATACAGATTATGAACCATTGAACTCCCTGTGAAACCGGAAAAAATTATTGCTCTTATTAATATTCCCAAATATTTGCTCACACAATTAAATTAAATCAGCAATTTCTGTTGCTTTATTGAAAGACTTCCGAAAAAACTCAGATTACAATGAATATGCGAATTAACGATACTCTAACATGCAACTTCTCTAAATTATAAGTTGACCAAAATTTTGATCGCCTTGGAGGAGTTTTCAATGAAATTGTTGTATCAAAATCAGTTTTGTGATGCAAAGATTCTGTTGGAAGGTGATTTTCGCCTTACATTACACTGTGTGACTATCCTAAAACTTTGGGAAGTGATGTAATTTTTCTTGTATGTATTGTCGAGTAGAACAAGAATCTGTACTTGAATCTGTACCAGACATCTCAAAATTTTGCACTTCAAACAATCAATGAACGACTTAATGATGGAATTTGATAGCAAGATATATTGTAAATCTAGAAAAAAAGTTAAAGAAAATCGTCTATTGATTTTTACCCAATGGACCAAAATATTTATCTGGTCATGCCAACTTGATGCAGTTATTATGGTACTTAATTTCGAAAGATTTCGGTATGCAGAGTCCGCATCTGGCTTTTGAATGGTCCTATCAATTCGCATTCCTGGGGTATGACTGTTAATATTGAAAAATCTTGAGAATATACTTTATGTGGTTGCCGTTGAATATTTCAAGGTGTTACAAACGGAATGACGAAGTGAGTATACCCCGATCCTAAAGTGGATGGAATATGAATAAAAGGAAAAGATGTATATGTAGCCGAAATATTTGGTAGGTATTCATGGTACAAACCAAGCTTTCCATTAATTGGGTATTTTGAGAATGTGTTGTATATGCCATTAATCTCAATGCTCTGCCATTACTATTATGGATTTATAAATATTTGCGCCAATATTAATACATCTTCGCTATAGACATGTCTAGTTCATTATCTCGTCTTCCATCACTTTATGTAACAGGATCAAAGTATAACACAATGGAAATCAACTGCAACTTTCCAGCGCATACGTTTAGTTTTCATCGCCTATCTTGCCTTCCTCTATTTCCCGTCGTCGTAGATAATCTTTTCAATACATTTTCTTTCGCATGCGACTAGCGAAAGGTATTCGAAGCACTACATTCCACTCAGGGTCGATGATTAATAATGTCTCAATGCATGCATGCATGTTATGCACTAATGTAGGTCTCGGTCCACGCAAACAAAAAGTAGTCTTCTAGTTGTCACTCCTAAAAAAGATGTGAAAAACTTAATGATGGTTCTTCGGGTTAGGTAAAACTTGTTTCGAGACCCACTCTATTATGTACATGTTCAGTGTTGATGTGTTAATTATACGAAATGTGTGAGTAGTCTGCAGCGTTCGTTCGTTCGTTGAGTCAGTGTTGGGGATATTTACAGCGACGGCTATACAATGCCTAACCTTATGACCGTTTTTTAATTTTTCTGTATCGACAAAAAATATGAGTCGACATAAAATCTCAACGGCTAAAAATTAAATGATTTCATATTATTATTGATTTAAATTGTTATACCATTCACTCTGTGGAACAGACTATAATGTAGGTATACATATTTTGTAATGTTATCTAATTCTAAGACGATCCAGCAGTATCTGACTATTCATTTAATCTATTCGTCCGCCTTTTCATTCATCATTCAGAGTATCCAGTTCTCTTCTGACTGAATTCCTTCCGTCTGTTCTTATCGTTAGTAGGTCTGTTCTGTACTACACCATTTCCAAGTGTAATTCAGAAAAGAGCAATTGTAATTAAGAAATTCCATTTGAAATTCAGAACTCTTCAATTCATATTCAGATATTTCATTTGAAATTCAGAACTCATCACTTGATATTCTTGAAGTTCCATTTCAAATTCAGACCTCGTAACTTGATATTCAGAAATTCCATTTGAAATTCTGAAATTCCATTTGAAATTCAGAACTCTTCAATTGAAAATCAGAACTTGTTATTTGAAATTCAGAACTCATCAAATGAATTTCAGAACATTTCATATGAAATTCAGAAGTTATCAAATAAAATTCGGAAAACATTTATGGAGAAATAACTCGATATACTCCATATTCAGTCATACATAAATATATTTAAATTGATTGATTTAAATTCATTGAAGAACACAATTAATTATTTTAATATGTTGTTTATTATTTGCATTACTAATATACAATGAAATCAAGAAATAGATTGTTAGATTGGAAATGGGAGAACACAAGCTTTAATAATATTTAACAAGCAGTTAATAGCGAATCACTTTTTGACAATAGACGTGAAATTAAAAACAACATAAAGAAAATTTTTCTGTAATCGGTACATAATTTTCATTTCAAAATTTAACTTGGCCGATTTAACCAACTTTACAAGATAAGTGAAGTGTTACCAAAGACCTTCTATATTCAAGACAAGTAACCTCGCTCTTTGCTGTTATTACAGACGCAACGTTGAAAGATGACAGCGAATGCAAATTTTGCAGCCATGTTTATATGTTAAATCAAAATATGAAAATGAGGGAAACAATGAGTATATTCAAAAATATACACGTAAACGAAATGAAGACAAATATTTTAGATGTTGTATAATATTTTGTTTTCTTAGCAAAACCTTATAAAACAGTAAAATAACAACAAACAAATGTGTTTTGCAGAAGCAAATGTTATTCTATCATTTCTGAAAGTTAACATACAATTAGCGAGATTTCTCCTCCTGTAGTTTTACGATCTTTGTGTGTTACCATTCTACTCTCCCGGTATTTTTTCATTTCCCGGGAAAACGGGAATGAAAATTTTCATTCCCGGGAATCCCGGGAATTCCCGGGAAAAAAATAATTTATTTTAGGTATGTGCAATATGGTTTAAAATATCAACATTCAGTAACAAGTGTGATTTATTAATCCATTAACGCCCACCGTATACATCCGTGTACACTATTGCAAGGTTTTCGTACTTTTTTGATAATTTTCAATATGAATGTACTTCTTGATTATTAAACTTTATGGCACAAGTGATCGAGAAGAACAAAACAAAATAATAATAATCTAAAACTAAATATTTTTTTAATTATTGTAATTGTGTTTTTAATTAATAATTGAATTGATGAATGAATGTTAATGTGTTAAAATACTGACATATTACAAATTAAAAACTAATGTTTTTGGCAAAATATTTTAGAAATTATTTTTTCATTTTACAAACATTTAGTCTAGACAAATAGTCAGAATTGAAGGAGTCGTAATATTGGACATTGAAATCACAAGCTCAAGTGAACTGACACGTACACTGGATTCAAAATTAAAAATTTTTAGAAACAAAGAACCCAAATGGCTGAGAATGTTAAGACGTCTTCAATTTAGAAAATTCGTTCGTCTGGAGAGGTAAAAATTTTACAGAATACATAAAAAATAAAAACATTGAAATAGTGCATTCATTAGTTCTTACAAAGGGTAATTTAAATATACCGTAGGGTATTATATTTGTCTTGAAAGTTTCCAGCAGATAGCACGAGCCCAGAAAAATATTTTGGAACCTGTTCCAAACATTATGTGTTCTAGAACGGGTTCCATGGTAACGACTACCCGTTCTGCTAATGGTTCCAAAGAGCCGATAATGTGAAACCTGTTATAGAACTTGTTCGTCAGAATACTTTACTGTTTACATATTGATGTTTGTATTTCTTTCTGTGTAATATACAGAAATTTAGCAAAATCTTCGTGAAAAATCAATGTGTGCCCATTTGACCTTTTTAATTCATCTAAATAAAACCACAATATTCCCCAAATATCTCACCTATCCGCACCTAAAATGAAAGCTTGGATTGTTTTATGACTACCCACAAAATATTTCGGCCTTACCTTCGCGTAGTGATATCGATTTTACATAACCTCTAAAAATCATGTTTCCGTTACTAGCAGAAAACCTTTAAAAAAACTGGTATTTCCACGTTAACCGTGGACTTGCATACTCCGTGCCAGCAATTGATTGGAACCCAAACTCTTGTTTCAGGTATCGTATGTATAATAGCATCGATTGTACGCGTGTTTTTCATATCAGTCGAATCCAATCTGAATCAACAATAGTTTAAAATATAGTTATATATATAGTTTTAAAAAATGAAACAGTAGATTCCACAACTGGTATCTGTTCTAGTTTTGCGTAAAATAATCTGTTGGTTTTGGGACAAACTCGAACAAAAATAATCAATGCTACAACTAGAAGTAGAACAAGTTCTGTGCCACTACAAGTTGTTCATCAACCGGTTCTTATTGACAATATTGCTTATATTCTATCGGTACGAATTGGCACTATGTCAGCAAATGGTCATTATTATTGTCACTAATGTAAATATATGCATTTGAAATATATCTAAAATTTCCCATTTATATAGTAAAACTAAATTAGTGCTCAAAATAAACAAAAAAATATTTTTTTAATATTTCCCGTATTCCCGGGAAATTTAAATTTTTTTCCCGGGAATTCCCGAAAAATTTTGGACGGGAATTCCCGGGAAAAACGAATCGGGAATTCCCGGACCCCAAACCCTAATTAACAGGTTTACATGATTTAATTTCGGCGATCTTATAAAGCTAAGAATATATACAACCGTAATTAATAAATAATTTACATTGTATGTAAAAATCTTTTAAAAAGTTTTACTTACGTAGTATATAATTTCTGAATTGATAACATCTGAATTTCAAATGAAAAGTTCTGAATTTCATACGAAATATTCTGAAATTCATTTGATGAGTTCTGCATTTCAAATAACAAGTTCTGATTTTCAATTGATGAATTCTGAATTTCAAATGGAATTTCTGAATATCAATTGACGAGTTCTGAATTTCAAATGGAATTTCTGAATTTCAATTGACTGAATTGATCTGAATTACAATTGATCTTTTCAGAAGTACACTTGGAAATTGTGTAGGTTACAATTAAGAAACTTTATAAGGTGGCAGCGTTGATAACAATTAATTTTTCAGATATTAATCAACAAGACTGGTAACAATGCTAAGAGAGTAGCAAGCTACTTTGTTGTTAAGACATTAAATTTCATAAAAAACGAAATCGAACAGAGCCTAATATCTTAAGGATATAAAGAGTGATTTTTTGAGGTTAGGATTTTCATGCATTAGTATTTGACAGATCACGTGGGATTTCAGACATGGTGTCAAAGAGAAAGATGCTCAGTATGCTTTGACATTTCATCATGAATAGACTTACTAACGAGCAACGCTTGCAAATCATTGAATTTTATTATCAAAATGCGTGCTCTGTTAAGAAAGTTCATCGCACGCTTCCATTTTATGGTCAGTTTAATCGACCCACTGAAGCGGCTATTCGGGCTATTGTGACTAAATTTCGCACCAAATTTACATTGTTGGACATTAAACCACCAAGACGCTTACGTAGAGTACGAACTGAAGAAAATATCGCAGCTGTATCGGCCAATGTTAATGATGACCATCAATTATCGATTCGTCGCCGTTCGCAGCAATTGGGCCTCTGTTACTCAAAAACGTGGAAATGCCAAAATTGGACTAAGCGGATGGACCACTTGAGGCGCAGCCGCGGTCAACATTTAAATGAAATTATCTTCAAAAAGTAAATGTCATGGACCAATCTAACGTTTCAAATAAAGAACCGATGAGATTTTGCAAATTTTATGCGTTTTTTTTTAAAAAAAAGTTATCAAGCTCTTAAAAAATCACCCTTTATGTGTAATAATAGTAGATCAGTTCGGAGGGCTATTTTATTATGCCTTATAATTGTCGGGTTAATTTAATCAGATTGGATTAGTCTAGACATTCGATCTATCTGTGTGTTCGCGTAACTTTCCGATGACGTTACCACGTCTACATATCTTTTTGTTATTTTGAATACGTAAGACACATTTACGGAAAATTTGAACTGACAGACAGACAAACGGACGGACATGGCTAGATCGTCTTAGAATTTTATCACGACTCTGAATATATATACTTTGTGGAGTCTCCGATGAATATTTTAAGGTGTTAGAAACGGAGTGACAAAATGAATATACCCCCATCCGAAAGGGGGGGAGGGGGAATATCGTAATAGTTAATTCAATTATGCTGTTATCATTTACTTAATTTCTCATTACATTTATCATAGTAGGATCGAATGAATATTTATTGCATTTTCAATTTTGTTGATTGGATCAATATCAGTTATAATTATAATTGAAACTACGAATTTGCCGATTTTCGGAAATCGATTTTTTTATTGGATACCACATAACGTGTATATATATTCTGCAACGTGGTAAAATTCTTAAATGGTTTATTCCATTTGAAATTATTCCAAGCTGAATTATTAGCATAAAAATACTACAACGACTTCACACATATGCTACATATTATATTTTTATACACTCTACGAGAGTATTATGTCTTTGTGCATTTGTTTGTAACTCCCAAAAGGAAACGTGTTAGAACCTTCGTATATTATACAGATCGGCCTAGAATCACTTTCTGAGTCGATATATCCGTCTGTGTGTCTGTCTGTCCATCTATTGTTGTAATCAAATTACAGGTCGCAATTATAGTCCGATCTTAATAAAAATTGGCACAAGTAAGTTTTGTGGATCAAGGACGAACGCTATTTAATTTAATCAGTTCAAATTTAGATATAGCCACCATACAAATATCGCTTCCGATTTGACTTTTTCCGCTCTAGAAATCACATATTGTACACGATTTTCTTCAAATTTGGCTTAACACCCTATATTCTGAGTAGAAACATCTATGCTGGAAGTGGTTCATATTTAGATATAGCCCCATACAAATGGTGCTCCCGATTTGTTTTTATTTTCCAATCTGGAAACCACATATTGTACCCGATTATCTTTAAAATTGGCACAACATCTTATAATCCAACAAAGAACACCTATGGTGAAAGTGGGAAAGATCGGTCCAGATTTATATATTTATTTATATAAATACAAATGTTGCTCCAAATATTGGTAAAACTTTACATATTATATTTCACCTATAAACATCGGTCACATCGTTCCATGTTTCAATGTACCCCCATACAGATGTCCTTTCCGATTTAAAATAGAGAGTGATTGGATTTAGGATAGAGAGTGGAGGGTATCATATAGTCGGCTCCGTTCGACCTTAGATTAGTGTTAGCCTGACTTGTTAAAGATATGACCCACTGAAAATTGTTAAAATAAAAAAACTGCCGCTGCTGATCAAAAAATATGTTTTGGGTTTCATCTTCTTTTCTGGTTTTCAGTATAAACAACAAACTAGAGCAGATTTTTCAAAATGCTTTTCATATTATTCAATTGGTCTTATTTTTTCCTTTCCTTCTAAAAACAAGTAAAAAGGCGTTAAGTTCGGCCGGGCCGAATCTTATAAACCCTCCACCATGTGAACATTCACAGTATTATCAGTAGATTAGACACTTTCGACATTACAGAGAAGTGCACTACCATATTAGTAAAAATTTTGTGCTTCATTATTAGACACGAAAAATAAGAGGTCCAAATACGTACTTTCAAAGGATATTATGGGGACAGAGGGATAAAAATGGTACAAATTAAACGGCTACAGCTAGAATGATGAAATTTCGTGTTTGCATCCCTCTAATTGCGTCGACAACTAAAATATAGAGATTTTAGAAAATAGTACTTTTAAGGGAGTAGAGTGGGAAAAGGGGGATAAAAGCGTACTAATGGAATTTGGTGTATAGATTCTTCTGACTGCATAGTCACGCAAAATAAAAAGATTTTTCTAAATTCGTACTTTCTTACTTTTACTGCAAAAATTGGTTGAATCATGAAGTGAGAGATAATGAATTTTCAAATTTGTACATTTGGAAATAAAATAGGACGTAAATTCAACCAATTTAACGGTTGTAGCTGGAAGAGCACCAACTATCTCGCAATGTTTATGGTGTTTAAGCTTTTTTGCTGCTTAATATTTACTTTTTGAATTAACTCAAAGTATTATTTCGATATATAAACATAATTGTGCCTTATAAGCGTTATTAAAAATAATTAAAAATTTATATTTATTTATAAAATTATTTTGTCAATATTTATATTTGTTTTGGTTAGGATATGTTACTACATTTCTACGAAAATCGATAGCCTTTTTTACTTGTATTTGAATCCATTTATCGAATTCTATGTTAACAAAATTTGGTCAAGAAATATCTAAAGTACTACTCTAGCATCTTTTGTTAATGATGAATACTCTGCTGCATAAAAAACTAGAAAATCGCACCAGGATTTGGAATTTTTCCGACTTTCAGTGGCATTATAAATATCTAGGATTGGTAAGAAAAGCCTGGTAATGTGATAAATAATGGAAGGTATTATAAACCTGCACCGTCCGCCTTTAGCTTCTGCTTATGTGTTATATTTTAGTAAAATAGTTCTTACATATAACAGATGCGTGCAAATATATAATAATAAATAATAAAATAAATATGGTACTTGGGATTTTATTGACAGACTACGGCTCATGTTATCCCCTTTCACTATACATGTGGTATATGCAGTTGCGGTCAAAAAAGCGCACCACAGCTTAAAATTTTCTTATATTTGTTTGTGTAATAATATTTTTATGGCTACTACTGCATTAAGTGTTGTGTTATGATAGTACAAAAACAAAATAATTATCTAATTGGTGATATGGTTTTGATTACTTAAGAAATTTCACATTTTTTGGATTATTCGACATTTTGGAGCGGTCAAAAAATAGCAGTTTTCAAAAAATTTAATGAAAAAGGGATTTTATCTCAATTTTTCTATTTGATATGATGTTATAAGTATGATATTATGAAATGTACACTACTTCTGAAATAGTGAAAAATAACTCCAGTTCATATAGTGCTGTATTAAAATGAATGAGAAATTCGATATCATCTGAAGAAGATTCTAAACCACGTGGCAGAGACTCGTTTATATCACTTGCAATCATTCGCAGAATAATAATTTATAGTACAAAAAAAACACTTCCGCCCGCCACCGAAATAAGAACAAAGTGCTTAAAATGTTCGTAGAATACTAAGAAAAGAAGCCAGAAGTCCGACAAAAGTCCCAAAAGACATGTTACAAAAACATTGCAATTCGCAAAAAACACCAACCGAGAAGTGGGGGCACGTTTTATGGTCAAATGAATCCAAAATTTGTAAGACTGCCACACGAACCGAATACGTCTCCTGTAGTAGCAAAACTGTCTAACATGTAGGATCAAGCGTAAAGGCTTGGGAGTCTTTTCCATACTATACACTATACTATAGGGCCTAATATCAAATTTACAAAACCTTAATTTTTTATTTAAAGCTTGATTAAGAGTGACACAAAACCACCTTTAGGTATAGGTATATCCCATAGGATATTCAAAGTAACACTAATATATTTCTTTGTCGACATTTTATCTCGTCGCTGCTATTTTTTTTTTGACGGCAGCTGTATATGTGGAGGGACGCACATAGCGATCGACGGACGAGCGCTTCATCTGTGATTGCACTGCTATAATAAAGTCCCGCCACGGGACAAGAGATATATTGGGAATTGATATAGGATAACTAATCAAATATATCAAACTTGTTGGCTGGATAAGCAAAATTATTTAAATTCGTTTAACTATTTGAGTAATTGGCCAATAGTACTACGTCATATGAGCGACGATTTATTTAATAGCAAAGTCAAGGATAAATGTATGTATATATATATACATACGTTTTAACCATGCTCTTATCGAAGCATATCTATACAATGATGCAATGTAAAAACTCATCAATAAAATCGATGATGCATTTATTACACGAGAATTTATGTGTTGCCAAAAAATCTCTTTTTGTTCTTTCCATCGCCCACATCATTTGCATAGCAAACAAGACAAACCATAAAGACCACGTAACTCAATTATCTATTTTCGAGGTTATTTACAGCGCTCATATCAATATGTACGCACACATCTGCATTCACATTTATGAATTCTTCTATACATATTACATACGATGGAATTATACATGCATATGTATGTACACGTACATACTCGTTTATAATGCAAAAGTATCTCCAAAGTAATTAACATTGGAAACACCATTATATTTCCCTGATTATATAGACGGGTGAGACGAACAGACGGTCGGACGAATGCACGCAGGCTTTACAAGCCCTTTTAAATGTTTAAAATTCCAAGAAGAAAACGCCAAAACAAAACTCAACAGAATTTAATACAAAGTAAGGCAAGAAGCCAAAACGAAAGAGATACAGAGAGAAAAGCGTTGTAAATTGACTCTATGGTTATCGATGGATGTGAGTGATTATCGTATTTGGCACTAGAGACCAATAGTAGCAAACTAGCTAGACATAGACATATGTACATACATACGACCGAGGAAGGTATGTTGTCAACGGAAGATGTGAGATATACAAATATATTTAAAACAATTTAAATTAGCCCCAGCCAAACGCACCGACAAATTAGAGAACGTCGACATTACGTAGAATTAAATTATCATATCAATAAATTACCCTCCACCATGATGATATAATAAGTAAGTCACTCCGTTTGTAAGACCTTAGAATATCGAAATTAGCAAAATTTTCCAAGTATACGTTAATAGTTGAATATAGGGTGATGATAGCGTCAACGCAACAGCACGATTGGTGGAAAGTGAAATTAATTATTTCAGGGGGGGTTAGAAAGGTATACAAAAAATGGCACCAATCAAGTGATTATGAACCGATTTCAAAATTTTTTCATAAATTTAGGGATTGTTTTCTTATTCTTATTGTTTTTCATGAACATACAATTTTTAATTAGAGAAACTTCTTAAATTAAAGAACATTATATACCCTTCACCATGGATTCATTCCCCAGTATTACCGGCAGAATATAGGCTGTCGACTTCACATATTTTTTGCTGATAGCGATATTTGTTAAAGAAATTTTTATGTTTCATTATGTTAATTTTGAAATAAAATTAACTAACTATTTTAAAGACCACGCCCACTTATAGGGCGTGTCTACAAATATGTTGTTGTATGTATATATATATCTATATATATAAAAATGAATCTGTGTTTGTTTATTTGTTTGTTCTTTATAGCAGCCTAAACTACTGAACCGATCTTCTTGAAATTTTCACAGTATGTTCATGCTGAGCCGGTGGTGATATAAATTGTTGATATTTTCAGTGGGTGTGGCACCTCCCACACAATTTGGGAATTTATTCGTTTTTTATAAATTAGCATATTCGGAATACTGTTGCAGCTAGAGTCTTGAATTTTTATGAAGGTTCACTAATTATTAGTCTGCACAGTTGTGTAAAAAATGGGCGGTATTGGAAAAGTGGGCGTGGCACCTCCCATACGAAGTTACAACCTATTATTGAATATTGTCAGTTCTATGACTCATAGAGTGCTGATATTTTGTGCAACTGCATCTAGCATCAATGTGCATAGTTGTGCCAAAAATGGGCGGTATTGGAAAAGTGGGCGTGGCACCTCCCATACGAAGTTAAAACCTATTATTGAATATTGTCAGTTCTATGACACCAAAATTGCTGAAATATTGTGTAAGTGCATCTAGCATCAATGTGCGTAGTTCTGCCAAAAGTGGGCGTGCCACCTCCCATACGAAGTTAAAACATATTATCGAATAGTGTCAGTTCTATGACACCTAGAGTGCTGTAATTTTGTGTAAGTGCATCTAGGATCAATGTGCATAGCTGTGTCAAAAAGGGGCGGTATTGGAAAAGTGGGCGTGGCACCTCCCATACGAAGTTAAAACCTATTATTGAATATTGTCAGTTCTATGACACATAGAGTGCTGTAATTTTGTGTAAGGGCATCTAGCATCAATGTGCATAGCTGTGTCAAAAAGGGGCGGAATTGGAAAAGTGGGCGTGGCACCTCCCATACGAAGTTAAAACCTATTATTGAATATTGTCAGTTCTATGACACCTAGAGTGCTGTAATTTTGTGTAAGTGAATCTAGCATAAACATGCGTAGTTGTGCCAAAAATGGGCGGTATTGGAAAAGTGGGCGTGGCACCTCCCATACGAAGTTAAAACCTATTATTGAATATTGTTAGTTCTATGACACCTAGAGTGCTCTAATTTTGTGTAAGTGCATTTAGCATCAATGTGCGTAGTTGTGCCAAAAATGGGCGGTAATGGAAAAGTGGGCGTGGCATCCCATACGAAGTTAAAACCCATTTTCGAATATATGCCGCTCCATTTACTTACCGATGTTCATTATTTTAGCTGCAGTCGTTTTGTTGGTACCATTTAACCCTCTTCTTAAAAGTACACATTAAAAAAAAACATTTTTTATTTGTCTACTCAATAAGAGGAATGTACACATTGAATTTCGTGTTCCTAGCTATTGTCGTTTCACTGGTACCATTTGTATCCCTTTTTCCCCATTCCACCCCCTTTAAAATAATTTAACTTACTAAATATTAAGTAAATACACAGTAGAAATCATTACTTCAACTGTAGCTGTTAGGTTGGTACCATTTTTATGACTATGTTCTCATTTTACACCCTTGAAAACACAAATTTGGAAAACCTTTTTAGTTTGCATGTCTACACAGTCTGAGGAATGTATGCACCGAATATTTGCTCAAATAAAAAATTATTTTTTCACATTGTCGCCATCTACAATATAAATATTTGTATCAAAACAAATTTCCAAAAAAATATTTTTTGTTGACTTTTTTTGGACTTAGCCTCGATAACCATAAATCTGACTTATACTGGATAATTCTGGATAATCCAGGCTAAGTCCAATATTTTTAAAATAAAATATTTTTTTTTCAAAATTTGTTTTCATACACACATTTATATTGCTGTTGGCAATAATTTAAAAAAAAAAGTTTTTATTTTGAATGAAATTTAAACTTTTTATTTAGGTTTTTCTTATCGCAGCTTAGTTATTCAGTCTTAAAGAAAAACTGCCTTATTATTTGCGATATGAAAACTTATTTTTTCCTTTTTCCGTATAAAATCTTCGATCGTTAATATAGTAAATTAATATATTTCGCATAAAAAATTAAGTTTATCGGATTTGTAAAAAAACAACCTTGATATAGACTCATCGGTGTCTATTTCTTATTGATATTGCACGCTCGAGAGATATATTGTTAATTGTTGATAAGTCTTAAATTATCAGTTCCCTGTCATATAACTTCGAAAACCTAAAATTATATTTTGAAGCAGCAATATTATGACTTTTTACATACATAGTTGTTACTTTATATTGTATGAATATTTTTTAGTAAAATTGTATGCTCTTATACGATTTCTCTACAGATATTAGCATATCAGGAGAACAGTTTATCGGAACTTATTCAAATATTTGATATATATTCTGAAATTGAATTATCACTTCATATCAATTATATACAGTAAACAAATAATGGATTAAAAGCGCTAAATTATTTTGCTTCCTTTTACAATTTTATGGTGACAACGTTTCACCACGTAAGTAAGTAAGGAAAGGCTAAAGTCGGGCGGGGCCGACTATATAATACCCTACACCACTCCCTGCGTATGTACCTCGCTTTGATTACTAAACCCAGGTATTTCATGGGAGTAATTTTATGTAGTTCATACAAATTATATAAATTATATTCATATAATTTATATGCTATAAATTCAACTTCAGTCAAATTTAACGAGTATGGTAAATAATATGGTAATTGATCTAATTGTCCGACAAACAAATACAAATTATACAGTAGTATACCAAAGTCATTTCAAAGTATGGACATATGGACATCACCCAAACAATTCTCATTGCAATTCAATTCGGTAAAAAAGTGAAATCGGGAAGGATTTTTGCATCCTGTAAATGTATGTGTTTGACAAAAAATGTTAAATCGGAAAGGACATTTGTATGGGGGTATATTGAAACCTGGAACGATGTGACCCGCTTTCACCATGTCTGTTTATTGGTGAAATATAATATGTAAAATTTGGCCAAAATCGATTAAACTTTTGGGAGCAACATTTGTATTTGGGCTATATTTAAATCTGAACCTATCTTACCCACTTTCACCATAGATGTTTCTAGTTCAATTATAAGATGTTGTGCCAATTTTAAAGAAAAACGGGTACAATGTGTGGATTTTAGAGCGGAAAAAGTGAAATCGGGAGCGACATTTGTATGGGGGCTATATCTAAATCTGAACCGATCTTACCCAATTTTTGCATACGTGTTTCTAGTTCGATTATAAGATGTTCTGCCAAATTTAAAGAAAATCGGGTACAATATGACGTTTGTAGAGCGGAAAATGTCAAATCGGGAGCGCCATTTGTATGGGGGCTATATCTGAATCTGAACCGATCTTACCCAATTTTTGCATACGTGTTTCTAGTTGGATTATAAGATGTTCTGCCAAATTTAAAGAAAATCGGGTACAATATGTCGTTTCTAGATCGGAAAATGTCAAATCGGGAGCGACATTTGTATGGGGGCTATATCTGAATCTGAACCGATCTTACCCAATTTTTGCATACGTGTTTCTAGTTGGATTATAAGATGTTCTGCCAAATTTAAACAAAATCGTGTACAACATGTGGTTTCTAAAGCGGAAAAAGTGAAATCGGGAGCGGCATTTGTATGGGGGCTATATCTAAATCTGAACCGATCTTACCCAATTTTTGCATACGTGTTTCTAGATCGATTATAAGATGTTCTGCCAAATTTAAAGAAAATCGGGTATACCATGTCGTTTCTACAGCGGAAAATGTCAAATCGGGTGCGACATTTGTATGGGGGCTATATCTGAATCTGAACCGATCTTACCCAATTTTTGCATATGTGTTTCTAGTTGGATTATAAGATGTTCTGCCAAATTTAAAGAAAATCGGGTACAATATGTGGTTTCTAAAGCGGAAAAAGTGAAATCGGGAGCGGCATTTGTATGGGGGCTATATCTAAATCTGAACCGATCATACCCAATTTTTTCATACGTGTTTCTAGTTCGATTATAAGATGTTCTGCCAAATTTAAAGAAAATCGGGTACAATATGTCGTTTCTACAGCGGAAAATGTCAAATCGGGAGCGACATTTGTATGGGGGCTATATCTAAATCTGAACCGATTTCCTCCAAATTCAATACCGATGGTCCTTGTCGAGAAAAAATAAATTCTGCCAAGTTTCATGACAATCGGACAACAATTGCGACCTGTAGAGTGCGAACAAACTTAGATGGACAGCAGACGGACGGACGGACAGACATCGTTAAATCGAATCAGCTGGTGATTCTAAGCCGATCGGTATACTTAAAGGTGGGTCTAGCTCGATTATTTCTTGGTGTTACAAACATTTGGCGCGAAACTAACTTATAATACCCTAGACCACGAAGTGGTGTAGGGTATAAAAATGTGCGAGAGAAAATCTGCTGAATTCCCGCGGGAATCCCGTTCAAATTTCGCCAAATATCAAGTAAATAAAATATAAGCAAATCTTATTCGAAAAACATATTTATATACACGAAATATTAGGTGTATTTTCGTCCTTGTTAGGGAAAATTTTTTCCCTCTGAACCGATTTTGCCTTTCAATTCTAACCGCTATCTTGGCTCCTATCGCTTAGATGCTAGCGTGCTTTCAACAGACGGACGGACGTGGCTAGATCTTAAAATTGTATATCTATATATATAAAAATGAATCTGTGTTTGTATGTTTGTTTGTTTGTTATTTATAGCAGCCTAAACTACTGAACCGATCTTCTTGAAATTTTCACAGTATGTTCTTAGTGAACCGGTGGTGAAAATAGGCTATATATTTTTTGGATATTTTCAGTGGGCGTGGCACCTCCCACACAAACTGGAGATTTATTCGTTTTATATAAATTAGCATATTTTGAATACTGCTGCAGTCTTGATATTTTGTGAAAGTTCTCTCATTATCAGTCTGCACAGTTGTGCCAAAAAGTGGCGGTATTGGAAAAGTGGACGTGGCACCTCCCATACGATGTTAAAACCTATTATCGAATATATTCAGTTCTGTGACACTTAGAGTGCTGACATTTTGTGTAAGTGCATCTAACATCAATGTGCATAGTTGTGCCAAAAATGGGCGGTATTGGAAAAGTGGGCGTGGCACCTCCCACACGAAGTTAAAACCTATTATTGAATATTGTCAGTTCTATGACACCTAGAGTGCTGTAATTTTGTGTAAGTGAATCTAGCATCAATGTAAATAGTTGTGCCAAAAATGGGCGGTATTAGAAAAGTGGACGTGGTACCTCCCATACGAAGTTAACACCTATTATTGAATATTGTCAGTTCTATGACACCTAGAGTGCTGTAATTTTGTGTAAGTGCATCTAGCATCAATGTGCGTAGTTCTGCCAAAAGTGGGCGTGCCACCTCCCATACGAAATTAAAACCACTTTTTGAGTATATTCTACAACGATTGTTGTTGTGTGAGTTAATTTAGTTGTAACCTGCTTAGGCAATATACAAATGGGCGGGATTTGAAAAATGGCGCATTTTTGATTTGAATTTTGTAAAATTACACGTTTTCTGTGGATTTTCTTAGCACAATAGCAAATAAAGGTTATAAAAAGGAAGATATTCATTCGCCAACAGCCGACTTAAGTCAAGAACACGGATATTATATTAATTTTTTAGTTTTTGTGTTGTTTGATTAGTGGACAATTTGATTGATTTTCTATGTGTTTTTAATGTAATGTCATTTCATCTTACGAATGAAGTGTTTTGTTTATTTAATGGAAAGGAGGAGAATCACATTTAACAAAAAATCAATTTGATTTTTGACATTTCTTCTATTTTTCGGCGAAAACTAACGTTCTTCATGGAACATATCCATTTCTTTAATATCTCAGGGAAGAACCTTGATTATAAGTGGTACATAAATTTTAATTTTACCGTTTGTTTTTTTTTTGCCTGGCGAAGCGGGCGGGGTTCAGCTAGTATATATATATATAGGTGTTACAAAAGGAATGACAAACTTAGTATTCCCCCATCCTGCAGGTGGAGGGTGTAAAACGAAGAAACATTAAATGTGTTCAAAAGTGTCAAAAATGCATGTGAAAAAAATTGTGTCTAATTACAACGTTCCATGTGAAAAAAATTTAGACAATTTTTTATACCCTCCGCTGTGATATTATGTCTTTGTTCATTTGTTTGTAACACCCAAAAGGAAACGAGATTGTTTTGAATCGAAGCAAAACGGATAAGAATTAGATCTTTAGAAACTAAATATATTTTAATATATAATTTGACAGAAAACGTTATATTTCACTTATTCCACCGAATTGTATTGTAATGGGGAGGGTATCATATAGTCAGCCCCATCCGACTTTAGCCTTTCCTCACTTGTTTTTATTTAATAAACTGGTTCCTTATTTTTACGATTAAAACACAATTATGGATTGGTAAATATGTGCTATATATACAGAGAACGGGAATTTCCGGGAAATTAAAAAATAATTCTCGGCATCCCGGGAATTGAAGAAGTCTGGGAAAAGAAAAACTCTAGTGGACAGCCAGAGACAATTTGCACAATTTTGCGTCTGATTGTAATATCAGAGATATAATTAATTTTGCTCCACTTAATACACCACCCTCTCTGCCATACATATGTACGTACGTGTTTATGTGAATGCGGCAGATATAAAGCATATGGACAGATTGGGCCCCAGATAGAAAACTAAATCAACTGTGTATTTTGTATGTATGTATCAGGTCCGCCAGTGCATGTGCGAGAGTGTGTTTATTTGTATACTTATGGGTTGTTTAGCGTAAGTGATGACGACGTCAGTATGTGCATGCAACGAATACTGCGCGACTACGTGTGTGTGTGTGTGCGTATGCCTCAAATTGCATATGGGTGTGGGTGAGTGTTAGATGCAGGGTAAACTCAAACAAAAGTCCATCATATGCATATTACTGCTACGTTGGACTCAGCTGTTCAAAGTTATTTGCTTGCATTCATTCAGTGGGACAAGTTGTTTATACGTGTTGTTTTTGCTATTTGCGTGGAAATTTAAAACGGATTTTATTTTGTGCACTGGCATTATTGAGCAAGCTTTCAGAGCTTCGTGCTGTTGTTCTTGTTATTCTCATCTGTGGTCGCCGCAGTTTCTCATTATCATTTACAATTTTCCGCCTGAGATTAACACGATTAAATCGAAGAAGGGTGTGACACAGTGCTGAGTATTTAAACGCGCCGGTACGGAAGTATTTTCCAAGCAAATTCAATGTGTCGCCACAGTTTGTGTTAATGGAATTTCAAACATGTAGAGTTTTCAAAGCAGCTTATATGTGAACTGGAAAACGAGCGCCAAATTCCATTTGAAAACAAAACACGGGGAAAATAGGAATTCACAGACTAAAATGGATACAACAGTTTTTAGACGCCCGACAAAATCAATTAAAATCATCTATACAAAACCAACGAAGAGTGAAAACATTTAATTTTTTATCAGTATCGTCCAAGAGTGAAATACCCAAGGTTAGACAGTAATTCTATAAATGTCGAATAGATGTTGATTCAATAAGAAAAAAAAATAAAATAAAATTCCGGCCGACTATCGCATAAAACAGTGCATTATGTGACAGCATCTTCTGTTATATGCAATCGAAATAAATCCATTCCTTTAGTGTTTATAGATTCGCGCAATATTATTATTTGCTTTCGTGATTATACGATTTATGGCAAAGTGTTAAGTGGAATTTAAACAATTTAAATTTCGCTTAATTTGTGTGTTTTAACAAAGAACCACAATTTAATTTCAAAAAGTGCGAACGTCCATTTTTTGGCTGAAAGTGCGGAAGTGAAAACGACGAGTGACAAAATCAGCCGCACATGGATATATATACTCCCGTATGCAGCCATATGTACGCTTGAATGGAAACATATTCTTTACCTTATTTATTTATTTTTTGTTCATGTACAGTTTTGTGGTCAGTGAACGTAAGCCATCATAAAATGAAAGTGTAGACAAAGCGAATACAGAAACCGAAATAATTAAAAGCAAAAGTATTTAACGTACAGCCATACATATGTAGATGCATACATAAAGTACAAGCAAACAATTCACACCGAACATAGCCGTCTAATTGTACTATGTATGTTTATACTCATAACAGTGTTTAATACATTTATAGTCATTTAAAATACAAAATGATGAAACCCACTGTTTCATAATTTTCAGGAAAAGTAAACAACGTTCAATTACTATGTTCGTATTGTATTAACATATAATACCATCTACCCCAGTAAAATGTTTTGTCTATCGATCTCGATGCTTTGCAGTGTCCTAAACTACTCAGCATACATAATCCTACATAATCCATGTCACTTAGGATACATCACTGGGCAAATCACCCGAAAAATAACAGTTATTGCAAACTCGCGACATATTTACTAAAATAAATTTTAATTTGTCAGATCGGTTAGAACACTTTTATAGTGAAACAATGTTTTATTTTCACTGAAAGTATGCATATGTGTAATATTATTGTTACGGGAAAATAATTGTATTTTGATCACAAGAATATATGGATAGACAGATTGGCATATCTAAATTGATTCAGAAAGAGGTGAATATAATATATTATTTGGAGGTGTACAATTGTTTTCGTAATCAAACGAGTATCTTGAAAATGAAAGTCTTCATATTTTAATTTCAAAAAAAATTTCGATGTTGAAACCAAATCTATGCGATCGATAGCTCACTTTCGCATCAAAACACGACCCAACTATCTTTTGACTTTTCAATCGCAAATCAAATGCTTACGTTTTCGTTCGCTTTGTTTTTCTGATGTCTTTTAGTCAGTCGCAAATCAGCTGATTGTCGCTTGAAAGACAAGCGAACGTTAACGTTTGCCATCGTGGGTCATGTATATAATTTTTACGCTTCATAAATCTTTTGTATGCCCTCTATCAGGGTACAATTTTTTTTACATTTGTTTGTAACACCCAGTGTTTATTAGACCGATCGAATAAAAACCTTTCTGGATCGAGTTAGCATCCGTCTTAGAATTAGCCTGTCCGTCCGTTAATCTATTTCTGTAATCTAAGTACATGCCGCAAGTATTGTTGCGGATATCTACCGAAATCAGCTAGAGCGAAGGGCATCGGTCGATTTATTTATATAACCCACATAAAATTTATTGAGTTGATATATCCATAAAATCGTACGCATATGTGTAATATTGCCAAATATTAAACTTCAGCCAATGTTTTCAAAAAAGTCCAGGTTTGGTAATAAAAACTCCGATTTTTGTATTTACTTATTTGTTTAAATTAATCAATTGCACAACGCATATTGTCTCTCAGAGAGACCATCCGATTCCACGGCGGCGCCCAGTAGCGTGTTATGTACAATCCTCTATAGACTCTGGTCTATTGCGTCTAGTATGCATATCGGTCAGTCTGATTTGTTTAGTAGTAGTGGTATATACATATAATATAATATAATAAGTCTTTTGATTACTTCTCGAAAGTAACACAAGGGGCCCAAGAATAAGGGCCCATATGGTTCAATTTTATAGTGTTTCTATGTGAAAATATATGATCTGAAAATGTTGATCAGTATATGATAATATGGCGGTTTTAAAGAGGTAATAATGTATATTGGAAGGGCTATTGTAAGAAAACATCGACCAAAATGGTCCCCGTAGCTATACCGAGGTGAAATATAACATGACCTGGAAATTTGATCAAGATCCGATGAAAATGCAAATTCTACAACGAGAGACCAGTATGAGACCAGTAGGAGTTCTCAATTGAAATATAACAAATATGAGACATAGCAAATATCCTATTTAAAATGTGTACTCTACACCTTTTTCAATTGTAATTCAAAAGACATCACTTGAAATTCAAAAGACGCCAGTTGAAATTCAAAAATTCCATTTGCATTTCAAAAAATATCACTTGAAATTCAAAAAATGTCAATTGAAATTCAAAACTCGCCATTTGTAATTCAAAAGACAACATTTGTAATTCAAAACTCGTCATAAGTAATTCAAAAGACACCATTTGAAATTCATAAGTTTTCATTTGTAATTCAAAAATTATTCCATTTTTAATTCAAAAATTATTCCATTTGCAATTCAAAAAAGGTAAACAAAATTATTTAAGCAAAATATACATTAGGTTGGGTAGCATTTATTTATTTCTGTAAACTTTAGTATTCTGCTGTTAAGAAAACAGATTTACGTATCTCTCACGCAAATCACTCTAACCTATTTAAATTTAAAGATTTTATAAAATCTATACGGACGATCGGAATACTCTGAAATTTGATCATTGGTAATGTTTTCACAGACGTTATATACACCTGCAATATGAGCGATATTGCAAAACCTCTCACACAAATTGGCATAAGCTTTGCTTAAAATAAAACTGATCAGTAACAATTTAATATTGGAAATTGTTTTACAATCACTTTATACCTGTAAAATAGTTATGATTTGTTGTACCTCCGACACAAATAATCCAACCCTAAGTAAAATGCAAGTCATTATAAATTATATGCAGATGCTCTCTGATCTGGTGAAGGTTATAAACTATATATGAAATTACCGACATTTTACATCATTATAATTAGTTAGTTGCTTATCATTTTATTAAATTTGTTTCCAAAACTGCAGAATATCTAAATTTGCAGAAAAATAAATGCTACCCCACCTAATGTATATTTTTCTTAAATAAGTTTGTTTACATTTTTGAATTTCAAATGGAATAATTTTTGAATTTCAAATGAAAACTTTTGAATTTCAAATGGCGTATTTTGAATTACAAATGACGAGTTTTGAATTTCAAATGGTGTTTTTGAATTACAAATGAAGAGTTTTGAATTTCATATGACTACTTTTGAATTTCAAATGGCGTCTTTTGAATTACAAATGACGAGTTTTGAATTTCAAATGATGATTTTTGAATTTCAAATAATATTTTTTGAATTTCAATTGATATTTTTTGAATATCAAATGGAATTTTTGAATTTCAATTGATATTTTTTGAATTTCAAATGGAATTTTTTAATTTCAGTTGGTGTCTTTTGGATTACACTTGAAAATGGTGTAGAGCAGTATTTGAGCAAATCTGATTTTCTTCATATTCAATACCGACCGTACCTACGACAAAAAAGATTCAGCTCGTCGAACTTAAAGTCTTTACAATTAGGCTTTATTTGTTAATTGAGAATCTATTTTATAAGTAGACAGTGGCTTTTTATGCAGTCATATTTTGAACGGACTTTTAGGACCTCCCACGCAATTAATCAGGACCTAACTAAAACTGACTGAGAGTGAGGGTAGATATAAGTCCGTTTAAGCGACAGAAACTTATTTGTTACAGTACAATCACAATCACTCTTATTCCAGTCGTCGTCAACGTCGTCGTCGATCTTTAGTCAACGTCACTTCGTATCAACGTCAGCATCAATTCAATGCTGATTTGGTATTCTGTAACACTATTGGGTCGCAGAGAGTTGCGATTGGACGGTGCCCTCAGAATGTATCAGATATGCTCCAGCTAGCTGAGCGTGAATTGCTTGAATCTCTCGCTACTGGTAGCATTACGCTCGACTATTGGCGACAATTTTATCTAAACTTTTCATTTTAATGAAATGTCATGTTTATGTTTCGGCGGACCAAAGATATTTAATTTTTTTGTTATTCCATCCATCCCTTTATTTTTCAAAATTGTTATCAAAACAAATTAATTAATTGGTTCTCGTTTTTTATTTGAAGTTTTTTTCAAATTCATGCACAATTTTATTTTTTATCATTTTTGAACACTTAGAAAATTTAAAATGTCCAAGTCGTCACCAAAAACGGCGACGACAAAAATCAGAGTCACGTCAACCAATATCAACGTCACATAACTTACAGAATACCAAATATACGTCGAATATGATCGATAAAGCTCAATATTTACAACGGGAATACCAATTTACAATCGTCAACGCATGACTCCGTCATTTTGTGTCGACGACGATTACTGGAATAAGGGTGAATAATTTATTTAAAAACAAAAATAAACATAATAAATAAATAAATTGTAAATAATAATTTTGCGGATGGTAAATATCGTTCAAATCTTGTGCATACCCTCCACGATGGCGTGCATTCCTACAATATTACGTTCAAGCACAGTACAACATCGGATAATGTATATTATATGTTCCAATTCAATATATCCAATTTAATCCAATTTAGTGATGGTTTGGATATATCATTGATATGTAATGTCATCGCAGACAAGTAGCCTACCTTATCAATTCATTATTGCTGATGACATTTATGAGTAAAAAGCCTCTAACAAATAGCATTCGCCTTTCGGAGCCGGTCATAAAAGCTGGCCCATTTCATTGTTTGTTGTCATTAAAACTGGCCACATAGTGTACCATAGTCCAGTGTTGACAAATCAATAACAGACGCTTGTATAAACAATATAATTATACAACTATATATGTATGGACATATATGTGAATGAATGAAATAAAAAACCCTGACTGAATTTAGTAAAACCTACGTAGGAATTTGCGTGTTCGGTATATTTGTGTGACACACACAAAATATATGTCTATATTTTAAATAAAGCAAATTAAAATAGTGAATTCCCTTGGTAGCACGACGCAATAATAGGTAAGTGTTGCAATCAATGTGACTCCAGTAAATAAACTTAAATGTTTCTTTGCATATAAGTTGTAACACAATATTCAAAATTTAAATAACGCTGAAAATAATATAAGTTGTTTGTGCAAATTGTAATTTGGCTGAAACTAATCTTTTATAGTACCCAACTCTAAGTGATACTTTTTTACTTATGTCGGTCTTCTCACAATTTAGCGATATGAATGTACAAATGCAACCACAAACAATTTAATACAAGAGCGATGAACAAGTAGCATACCAATTATTTCCAGACAAAACAAAGAAAAAATTGGATTAAAATGTGTGCAAATAGGAATCAAATGTGCTGTTTACTACCACTGTGTGGAAATAAACATTAACATTTGAATGAAATCGAAACTACAGAGAATCTATGTATTAACACATATGTATGCACATATGTATACAAGGAAATACTACCATAAATAAATACGATACAAAATTTAAATGTAGAAGTAGCGAGACAAATAAACTAACTTTAGAAAAAAATTAAAATAAGAACAAGCTCAAGCGAATGGAACGACTACAATCTCTTCGTGTGCGTGTATGTCTACATCAGATGTAAAGTCATATTACCAACAAAACAAAGACCGACAACTACCAATAATCTCTAAATGTGCAAGATACAGTAAGGCAAACCCGTTTATTTTCACAACAAATTTTCTAACAATAATACTGGCCAACAAATTAAGACTTTTTGAATGGAACAGAATAGCGAAAAGGGCATGTTGAGTAGACCATTTTTTGGCAGAATAAACTTAAGTCCAGCTGGTCTGAGTTTCTTTTTTGCAGTGAGTCAAAAAAAGCGAAAAAGTGTTGTAAGTTAGTGTCTGAGAGAACTCTTATTGTCAGATGTATATTGTGGAATTTTATGAGGCTCCTTTTTGTGGAAGATCCTAACCGTTCAGCTCCTCTCTTTATGGGTCAATTTGACCCCTTTTTAGAAAAATCAAAAAAGTCCTTTAAAAATTACATTTAAGGATGAAAATGTTCTTCGAAAAAAATTGTCGAAAAAAGACACAAAGATAAGTCTTCCCTCTATCACATAAAAACTAGAACTTTCAAAGTTGTTGTTATATAAAATATGATCAATAACTACAAGAAGTATCGGTTGTTTCGATTTTATAGCTTAAAGCTATACTGCCGTCCTAAGAAAGAAAGTCACAAGTGCCAAAATACCAAAATTGAGATAAGGGTAGATTCGGAACCTTGAATGAGTTTCGGATTTTTGTGTTAAGCTTATAAGACCGATTTTCAACTGTAAATTATTGCAAAACGTCAAACAAAATGGTCATATCTACCATATTTTACCTAAATAAAAGACATAAAAGCTAAATATCACAAAACTACTAAAATGGAGATGTGGCTTTCTTTTATAGGAGGGCAGTAAATGTATATTGCCCTTCGGTAACAAATCAAAGTCTTAAAATTAAATTACAGATAGGATCATAACGACAACAAATCAAAATCTTAAAATTAAATTACAGATAGGATCATAACGAAGACAAAACAATGGGCGATTATACGTAGATATGACCACTATTTGTTTTTCGACTGAAAAGGAATTTTTTTAGATTAATATCAAATCCATTCATATATTCTGTAATGGTTATAAAGGGTGTTTTTTATTGAAGTACAGAACTTCGAATTGAAATAAAACACAAGAAAATCGTTTTAATGTCCATCAATTTGGCTTTATGGGAAGGATAATTTTATGTCATTAATGTGTAAATATGATTTCGGGCATGTGGCCGCCGCGGCTGGCTCGAATATAGCCAATTCTACAGGTCCAATTTTCCAAAGCTCCAATTGCACGGTGGCAAATCGATTCATTCGGGTCCTCTTCAACACTTTGCTCTACAGCGGCAATTGTTTCTTCGGTGCGCACTGTTCGACGTCTCTGCGGATGCGTATTATCAGCGTTGTTCTTTTGTCAACCTGTTCATGATGAAATGGCAAACCAAACTAAATATTAATCACTTGACAGCTGACAAAATGGCCGCCAGTTAAAAAAGTGATGCCAACTTAAAGTTCTATACCCCAATAAAAACACCCTTTACTTTTAGTGTTGAATTTTTAAAACTAGCATGTAAAAGGTCTTTAAAGTCACTTGTGATTTATTTTTCTCATTCTTTTAAAAAATTAGAAGATTGAGCTCTTCTACTGCATAGACCCAATTTTTCAAAATTGGATATATTTTTCGATTTCTCTCAGGTTGCACTGTCGTAACTGCACTGTCGTAAGGACCCGTTTTGTTTTTTATTCACCCCCATACAGATGTCCTTCCCGATTTGGCTTTAGTCGCTCTAGAATCAATAAACTTTAATATTGTGAAATTGGGTCAAATCGGTCAATATTTTGGTATAGCGAATGTCCTTCCCAATTTAAGATATTTTAAACGATTTGGTTCAGATTTGACTTTTACAGCTTTTGAAAACAGATATTTTAGATGATTTGGTTAAAATTTGATAAATTATGCTATATATCACCTAGAAACTTATATATTTTTTATTAGCTTTCTTAATATATCTTTATATTTCGTTTAAATTGTATATTTTATGAAAAGACACAATGGTTATATTTGACCTAGGAATATCTGTCGTGGAAGTGGATTATCTAGGATCATATTAGTTTAAATTTTATGAATTATGAACGTGAAGAAAACTGGTCCGTAAAGCACCACAGGTTACAAATTTGTCCTGCATTAAACTTTCACTCATATTTTAAAATGTGTTCCAATTTCGGAAATATTCTTTGAGTGACAATAAACTTGTAATGGATCAGGAAGTGGAGGAGTTCAGCACCTCTTTGGATATTCTTACTTGTTTTAGAATGCCAAAGTACATTTAAAAATTTGTATTCGCAGCTTCACACAGATAATGGCTATAGACTACTGTGACTTATCACGCATTTATAGAGCAGCCTTCGTTTCAGTGCGTTGTCGTGTGAGACGTATTCGTAATATTAGCCTAGTGTCACTGATTCGTGTTTATTGTTCGATTTTCTCTCTTCGAATTTTTTTTATGAGAATATGTTTAATATTTTTTAATATCTTTCTTTTGAAAGATTAATATCTTTTTGGTTTGAATCGACCAAACATATACGAGAACTAATGAGACAACCTGAAAATAATTTAGATTAGACTATTCTAGGTACTTTCAGATTTTTTATTAAGATATTACGATTCTACCACACTGTGCCTACAATTCAACCAGAGTAAGCAAAAACATCAGTACCAAACAATTGTTGTTTTTATTTTGTGTTTCGTACATACAATTCGATCGATAGGAATTATCGAAATCGTTCGAAATGTTTTTCTTTTCGTTTTGTTATTGTTGTTATTTATTTTCTAGATGGTTTATTTGAGAAATTGAATTTTTTATTTCACTCAAGTAGTACGCCGTTGAAAGGAAAACATCATATTTCAGTATATTGTGTGCTGCACGAATACGCGTAAATTAAAAGAAAGTTTACGGTTGGCATAAATAGTGAATGGCACCCCAAAAATACTATATATTAATATGCATGGGAAGCCCAGAAAAATATTTAAATCATTAAAATTAACAAATAAGTGAAAAAATAAAAAGTCACATTATCCACAATACATTGTTTAGTGAATGGGTTTTGAATAAAATCGATTTTGGTTTTATTTCTTAAGTGTTTGTGAATATTTGCTGGAAAAATACCATGTCATGTATTGGATGGATGGATTTACATTTGACGACAATTTAATCAATAGTTCATTTTTGAGTGGTGACAGCAATGGCGAATTAAGTGACAATAACCATCGTCTATCGCGAACAGCATCTAATACTAGCAACGCAAGGAATAGATTCAGATCTTCATCATCGTCAAACCGAAAAGCTCAAAATCTCAGGGGATTGGCGGCGACATCAAAAGCAAGTAAGTAAATTAAAATACCTAGAAAGTTCACATTAAATTAATTATTATTAGAATATTTATTTATTTATTTTGCTGTTGGACACTTTTTTCGAAGATAATAATAAAACATAAGAATTTTCATTAAAATACTTGTGATTCTTTTCGAAGTTTTTTCCATTGATTTTCTATGTTTATGACATTATTCAAAGTTGAATACGTTTCCCACATTTACTATTCATAATTCCAGTAATATCTGAAATGTTTTTCCGACCAAAAATAATTTTATATCGCTGTGCATTTAATTATGAATTCGCTGATATTCACAATCTATAAAGATGTAATTATTGCATTTAACTCAGCGTTCAATATATATTTATCGTCGGGCAATCAATAACAGAGAACATCAAACTGTGAAGAATTTTTCAATGTTTATTTGGTTTATTACAATAATCGATTGGAAATGTAATGTAATTGAACAGATTATTACGACTCATCGGATATGACACATGATTTTAGTTCGTGCTGAGTATTTCGTTTGTGCGCAAATATAGGGAAGAAAAATAAGACCAATTGTATGCAGTTCAACAGCAGAATAAATATTTATATAAGGTATGATTAATTAAACAAATATCATGTTTTGCTTTAATCAAAAATCATATGAAACCATCAGCGATTTGTTAGTAAATGTAAATGATGAAAATTAACTATGTATTTTACGGTATTTATATAAAGTTATTAAAAATGTCAATTGGTTTTGGGTTGGTCAGGAGTGGTTGTCAATAAAAACGAACAGGTTTAATTATGAGAATAAATTTTGTATTGAGATATCCTGTAAAACAAAGTCCAATAGAGTTCTGATGTCGCCAGACTTACGGTTATCTAAGAAATCTGCATATTTTATACTCACCTCTAGTCCAGGAGAAATTTTGAAAAATTCAAAATGGTATTTTGAGACCTTGCAACCGATATCTAATTTTTTTCGATTATTTCACTTTCTCCTATTGGTTACTTCGTAGCGCCTCCAAATACTATCATGTACTCAGATAATTGGGTTTTTAGTACACATTTTGAATTATTTTTGAAACATTTTTTTGCGCCTTATTTTGAGGAAATGAGTATAAAAGAAAAATAATAAATAATATTTAATGTAAAGAAGTAATGTCAAATATTGGTTATTCCGTCATTTTCCAACTACAATAAAAGTGTTTTATTTAAGTATTTCTAGGTTAAAATTCACTAAGAATATCAACTGCCGGATTCTGCTAGCGTTAATTGATTGGTTCAGATATAAGTACATTTTTGTCTGTCCCAGAAAATGCATTGCAATTGTTGCAAATATGCTACATCAATTAGAAAAGTTCCAATTTTTATCTTTTTTACAAAAAAGTCTTCGATTGTAATCTAATTAAGTGCTGCATGAGTTAGTGCGTAAAGAAGGATTAATTTATATTCTATTAATGCCTCCCCCTGAGTCATTTTGACCAAATTGGGTAATTTTTCATAATAATAAAATAAAAAAGTATTTTACAAACCGCGTAAGTAAACCTATTACCACATCCCTGTTGTAAATAAAAGAAATGGTAGAAATCAAATATTTTGGAACTTATATTCCCACATTCGGAATTTGGGTATTTTGTTGACAAAATCTAATACATGTTAGCCATTATTTCCAGAGAAATTTTTTCTACATAATTCTAAAATTTAGTTATGATATTCCTATATATTTTACGCATATTCAATGTGGACATTTTTGCTCAATATTTATTTATGAAATTTTAAGTTCTTCACGTAATGAATCAAAAACTGTGATTCGCTTTTAATTCTCTGTATTATAAAAACTCTTACTTTGACGTTTCCGAAAAGTTATGTTAATATATTTCTATAATTATAATAAGGTTAGTCTCTCCCAGTGAAAACACCGAATATAATGTGGGATTTTTTATCCGTGGTAGAAGGTGATTTATGATACATATTTCGGCAATTTTAGGAATGGTGGATTTTTACATTATAAAGCTATAAATTCTTTTCTGGCTACCAGGGCACTTTAAAATAGAACAAAATGCGATAGGAGATGACTTGCCCTGAAATGGGACCGCTACAGGATTGAAGAAAATTTTAGGTTCAGTGAAACCACCATTAATCTCCCACTTTAAGAACATGAATGTGCTGTTTTATTTAATTTGAAAAACATCGTTGTAAATTTATGAAAAATTAACTCAATTTGTTGTGACAATATTAAAAAAATAATTTACTTAGGTTAGAGATCATCTTTTTAAAAGAAGTGTATGAAATGTATTAACGTGAAACTTTATTTTCTTATGAGAAAACAAAAAAAATCTCGAACCTGAGAAAATAAAAAGTGATTTTTTTGAGGTTAGGATTTTCATGCATTAGTATTTGACAGATCACGTGGGATTTCAGACATGGTGTCAAAGAGAAAGATGCTCAGTATGCTTTGACATTTCATCATGAATAGACATACTAACGAGCAACGCTTGCAAATTATTGAATTTTATTATCAAAATGCGTGCTCTGTTAAGAAAGTTCAGAAAGAAAGAAATTGTGTTCAGCGACGAAGCTCATTTTTGGCTCAATGGGTACGTAAATAGGCAGAATTGTCGATTTTGGAGTGAATATCAGCCAGAAGCATTGCAAGAGCTACCAATGCATCCAGAAAAAGTCACAGTTTGGTGCGGTTTATGGGCTGGTGGCATCATTGGACCGTACTTCTTCAAAGATGATGCGAATCGTAACGTAACTGTGAATGGTGAGCGCTACCGTGAGATGATATCCAACTTTTTTTTGCCCAAAATGGAAGAACTGAACTTGGTTGACATGTGGTTTCAACAAGATGGCGCTACATGCCACACAGCTCGCGATTCTATGGCCATTTTGAGGGAAAACTTCGGAGAACAATTCATCTCAAGAAATGGACCGGTAAGTTGGCCACCAAGATCATGCGATTTGACGCCTTTAGACTATTTTTTGTGGGGCTACGTCAAGTCTAAAGTCTACAGAAATAAGCCAGCAACTATTCCAGCTTTGGAAGACAACATTTCCGAAGAAATTCGGGCTATTCCGGCCGAAATGCTCGAAAAAGTTGCCCAAAATTGGACTTTCCGAATGGACCACCTAAGACGCAGCCGCGGTCAACATTTAAATGAAATTATCTTCAAAAAGTAAATGTCATGGACCAATCTAACGTTTCAAATAAAGAACCGATGAGATTTTGCAAATTTTATGCGTTTTTTTTTAAAAAAAAAAAAGTTATCAAGCTCTTAAAAAATCACCCTTTAGAAACAAATCTATGAAAAGTGAATGATCGACAAAACAAAACGAAAAAAAATATTTATTTTTATTTTTCTTTTTTTGGCGATAAAAACAAAAGCTGCCGTTATTGTTATGATACTGTAACCGGTTCAATACCCTTTCGAATTGAATAACGCAACTGTTATCGTTACCATTACCAAATTCTCTTTGGATCGAGTTTACTCCTGTACAACTGAAAATTGCAGCAATGAGCTGTAGTCGGTTTCAATTCGAAACTTTCTAAATGAATTTTAAAAGGAAAACATAATCTCGAGAAATTTCAAAATAGACCAGCGGTTGGAGGCGCATAATATTGATAAACTCGAGAATTACTTTATTGCTGAGGCGATACTACCAGCTTCACAAGTGAGTATAGAACGACTTTTCTCTGGAGTAACGTTTGTAATGAATCCAAGTCGAGTAGTTTTATGAGCAAATAAACACCCTTTTATATAAGAATATTAAAATAAAGCACCTCTGAATTTAAACATGAAACTTGTTGTTTTAAGAAAAAAATTTACCTATTGTGGGCTATGCATATAAATAAGAATGTTTATTTAGTGATACGTTAATGTAAACCATTTATTCTTAATTGACTTTATTTTATTTTCGTTTGCGCAAAAAATAATAAATACTGATACTGAAATAATTAATTTTCTAATCAAATAAGCGTCAAATAACGTTACCGACACAGTTAGTTTTCTACTACCGTCACCAATATATATATTTCGGCATCCAATCTTGATAAAAACCAAAAATTCTCCTGCAAAATATTTCAATATCTCAATATTATTAACAGAACAAAAGTTATGACTTGTTGAGCTCTAAATAACCATATGTTCGCATGAGACGTTTTCGTCTAAGACGATGGATACGGCAAAAGACGAAAATGAATATAAATGTGTTTTTATAAGTAACACGAATTTTTCCGTCAGTAAAATAAATTTCATTAAATAAATTTAAATTTTATTTTTAATTTGATGAAAATAACAATATTTTGACGAAACAAAAGTATCAATCGCTTTATAAAATGATGATCTGTGTCGAAAATTATCTATGGAAGACCTAAGATTTGTGACCATTTCTTCTAATTTTGTTTGAATGATGCCAAGACAGTCGCAAATAAAGTTTAATGTACTTTAGAGCTACGTTAACCCGTGCCAACTTACATCGAAATATGTAACTACTGCCATACTAAGGATCTCGGAGAGAAATTTTCGAATGTCTTCCGATTTTTATAAAATTTGGTTATGACAACACTGTAGCGTTGACGTTATGTAGATTTAAATAATACCCTAGTCCACGAAGTGGTGTAGGGTATAAAGAATGGGTTTACTCAACCAGTCATAATTTTTGTTCTGTAAAAAATCTTGTGATATTTTGATATATTGAGATATTTTGCAGGAAAAAGACATTGAAGAACACATATTTATTAAATATTTCTAGAATTGTAGGCATGTCTTCTATGGTAATCTGCAAAAATATACTGTATTTTACATAAATTCTATTAACCTATAGTCCGTACCATGTGGTCAACAACTTATTCAACTATTTTTGTAAATTTATAATAAATTAAGGTTTAATTAATGCGTAGTGTTTTCATTAAAAACACACACGCACTCAGATATGTAAATGTATATTTATAAACGTAATTGTTGAACTGATTAAAGTTAAATAAAACAATACCAACCGAACTAATTGACAAAACATTATGCGGTCAATTGAAACAAGCATAAAAAACAAATACAGCAACGGCAAAAATTAATTTCAATTACCAACCATTTCAATTGTGGTGGCAATATGGCATGTTAAATAAAAAACTTTTTGTTTCATTATTTGCCGATAATGGACCGAAAGTGAAATTGTGGGGCTGATGGAACTTACAATTACACATTACATTTCTTTATTTCATAAACCACAATAAAGAACATATATGAAATACAAATAATTCTTCAGGTCACGCCATTACTATTGATATGCGAGTGATGATGTCATCATCAAGGTAACATTTATAACATATTATAACATGTAAAAAAAATCTTATGGCTGTTTTTCTTTAATACTGGATAACTAAGCTGCGATAACAAAAATCGAAATAAAATGTTAAAATTTCACTCAAAATAAATAAATTATTTTTTAAAGTTGTCGTCAAAAGCAATATCAATGTGTGCATGAAAACAAATTTTGAAAAAATAATTTTGTGTTAAAAATTTTTGACTTAGTCTGGATAATTATCCAGTGTAAGTCAAAATGATGGATATCGAGGCTAAGTCCAATAAAGTCGACACAAAATATTTTTTTGAAAATTTCTTTTGATACATATATTTATATTGTAGTTGGCGACTATGTGAAAAATAATTTTTTATTTTGAGCAAAGAAAATAATTTTTATTAACGTTTTTGTTATCGCAGCTTGTTATCCCGGCTTAAAGAAAAACAGCTCTATTATCATATTCAAAACTACCTTACTTGATAAGGTATTGTTCCAACCGCAAACTTTACTGCCAAATATCTCAAACCGTGCAATATAAATATCACTGGATTGAGCTAGGAAGATGAATTTTTGTCAATCTTCAAATGGCCGTATATTCCTGAGGAAATGTTTTGAGAAAATTACAAAATTCAAAATGGTCGCCATGGTTATAGCTTGATTTGGAATTTTTATATTTAATTCACACGTTCACGATGGAATAAAACTTCATCATGTTCACGCATACTTAAATTTCTCAAATGCCGTATGCTAGAAAATCCTTCAGAAAAAAATGATGAGCAAAAAAACGGGGGTGGTGGTTTTAGTGTAAGAGGACGCTCATCAGGATTAAAGGTGAGGGAAAAGCGGTAAAAATAGACAAAACGCCCCAAAACTGCCTCGGAGTCGTCCCCAGAGGGGTTAAATGTAAAACCGACCCCATTAATTTTCCCTCCCCAACATTTTTTCGAACATACATACCCCCTATCACCACCCTTTGGGGGGGCTCCCATAAAAGAAGTATTTTTTAATAAAATTTGTTCCCACCGGCCCAAGAAGGCCGCTAGTGGAGTTAAATGTATGACCGACCCCCCAATATTTGTTTAACCCCGCATTTTCTCCGAACATACTTACCTCCTATCGTCAACCTTTACGGTTGTCCCGAATTATTATTTTTTATAATTTTTGTTATGACAGTAAGGCTCAAAACTGCTAAGGTGACTCCAGGCCCTTAGATGGGTTTTCCCTCCCCAAAATTCCGAACAAACTTACCCCTTATAGCCAATCGTTAATGGGGCTCCCATACAAAAACTAATTTTTATAAAATTTAGTCCCATCACTCTAACTGCCCCAAGGAGGCCCCTAGTGGAGTCAAATGTATGACAAATCCCAAACATTTTTTCAGCCCCAATATTTTCGTACCTTCAACGCTTAAGGTGGCCCCCACATATTTTTTTCATTTTTCATACTTTTTTACAAGAAGGATAGACTCAAAACTGTCCCCTAGTCACCCCTAGAGGGTTTATGTGTAAGACTGGCCCCTTATTAATTTTTCCCCCTCAACATTTTCCCCAAACATACCTACCCTCTATCTCCACTCCTTATTATTTATATACCCTCCACCGCAGAGTGCATTTCATAGTATTACTTGCAGATTAGTGGCTGTCGACTTCACATAGAAGTGCGGAACTATGTTAGGAAAATTGTGATATTTTTTTGTAAATTACTACATTTGTTTACTATTTCAAACAATAAGGAATACTTATGCGCACTGTTTAATAAATCGCATTGCTTCAGTATTATAATAATAATAGTTCATTGCTCTTTTTTTATTTATTTATTACAATTGAAATTATAATAAACTAGCAGCTAAGGCTATCGGCCTCTGCGAGATCTACTAGATAAGTTATAGTAATTTGTAAAGTTCATAAAATATTATATATTTTTGTTTGATAGTTTTTATATTTTCTGCTGATGGGTGTTTTAGTAAGTCAAATGCGTCTGGTATTTTGAAGATATTGTTGCGAATATGTTGAAGTGCTGTACAGTGCGAAAGCAAGTGGTGAATTGTTAGGTTGAAGTTATTACAAAATGTGCATATCGGAGAAGGATCTTTAGATATCAGATGTTCATGAGTCATCCTAGTGTGATTTAGGCGTAAACGTGAGAAACATTTATTTTCATGAGAGGTTGTTGTAAGAGGCATTCTAATCGGTATTCTGTCTGGATTGATATTCTTATATGGATGGTAGTATATGCTCCAGGTATAGTCGGCTTTAGCTTTCACATAATTGTTTGCCAATATTTTTGTAAATTTTTTGGAAAAAGGTATAAATGTATATGTTGGGGTTCGGTATGGAATATTTTTAGCAGCCATATCAGCATGTTCGTTGCCTGAGATTCCTACATGGCTAGGAATCCACATAAGTCTAATTTTATTACTTAAAGTCAGCATCAATTGTTGTATTAAGATTATTGTTTCAGTTTTGCTCCAAATATTGATACATGCTTCAAACACTGAAAGACTGTCTGAGCAAATCAAGGTTTTGCTTCGACTATTTTTACAAATTTCCATTGCTTTCAAAATTGCTATAGATTCTGCGTCAAAAATATTAGAGCCTTCGTTCATTGCTATATAAATATAATAATAATACTGCAATTGTAATCAAAAAGTGAACATGAGCAGCAATTTTCAAAAATTTGCCCTAAACATTAGGTGTATTGTCAGGCGTCATTAGTGAGAAATATTTCCTCCATTTGCAATTTATTGATTCCGCTACAGACAAAGTGACTGAAAATTAAAAAAATCAAAGATTCGTTATATTTCGGGTCCACATTGGAGTACGAATTTGAAGAAATGCTCGCATTTTGCGTGTCTACGAATACAGATGAGTGTAAACCCTGAATTTCATGATTATAGATTCAGCCTTTCGCTGTGTACCAATCTTATCCCATTTTTATATAGAAATATATCTTTAATTTTCGCATTTACATAGTTAGAGCAATGATCACACCGAATTTAACTATTATGACTGCTGCCGTTTGGTTGCTACCTTTGGTAAACATTTGGAAAAATTCATTCATGTTTCGCGTCCGGTGAACGCATACACTGAATTTCATGATTTCAACTTCAGTGGTTTGGTTGGTACCATTTTTATCCGTCTTTTCCAATCTTTTAAGGAAAAAAGTACGATTTTCGAAAAATCCCTCTTTTTACATGTCTACGTAATTATAGGGATGTACAAACCCAATTTCATGTTTCTAGCTGTTGTTGTATCATTGGTACCATTTTTATCCCTTTTTACTCCGTTTCACCCGCTAAATCTTATTTGTACTTTTCGGCGTTTTCACGTTACTAGAGGAATGTATGCAACAAATGTATAAAAACTGAAACTTTCAAAAAATTTGCTTAAATAATCTAAATATTAGGGGGTATTTTCAGTTCTTGTTAGGGAAAAATTTACCCCTGGGCCGATTCCGACCACTTTTAATCCCAAGCGATCTGCAACCTTGAGACACATGTGCGGTAAATTTGAACCGGTTAGCTCATTTCGTTCGGCAGCTAGCGTTCTGACAACATAAAGACGGACATGGGGTCTCCGATGAATATTTCAAACGGAATGACAAAGTGAATATACCCTCATCCTAAGGTGGAGGGTATACAAAAACCTGCAATGCGCTTAGAAAATTCTTGAATAGTAATCTAAGAAGCAATTCTCGTTCGTTTGTCTAGATTAATTTCTTAAATACGTCAAGTATTATCCTAAACTGTGAAGGCGCCTTGAATTCACAGCAATCATGTAATAGCACAACTCTTTATGGAAAAGGTATCATGCAATTTTTGAGAAGTATTTTATTTTATCATTATTTTTACTCTGGATTAAAATCATTTGCTTAAATTATTTTTAGTTAAATTTAACTATTTAGTTCACTTTTTTACTTGTATTAAGTAATAGTTTCCTCAGTTTAATTAAAAATGTAATTGTTTTGAGGAAAATTACAGTAGACTTGTATTTATATTTTGTAAAAAATTACTTATTCTGAAAAAAATTACTGCAATTTTCCTCACTTTGAGGACATACTTACTTGGTTTGGAGGAAAATAGAACTAGAAGCATTTCGTGCTTGATAATTTTGATATGAGGAAATATTGCTTTTGAGGTTTACTAAGTTAATTTTAACTCATTGTAGGGATCACTTTCTGAGTGTAGATTAGTAGAATAATTCACACGACTACTTTTTTAATAAACATTTTTTAGACAACTATTTTTTGAAACACCGACTTGAAAAGTAACAACTCTTGATTTGTTGAGCATTTGATTTTTTTACACCCTAGTTGATCAATTAACAATCAAATTTGCTAGAGGAAAATAACAATTTAGTTATCACAGTACTAGAAGTTTTCCTATTTTCCGCACTTCTGTAGAATTTTCACTGCAGATAAATATTCGTTTCTATTAAACTCAGAAAAAAGTATACCACGAATTATTTACAAATGCACTAAAACTGAGGAAAATTGAACTTCGTGTAGTTTACTTAGAATACGTTTTAACTAAAAATGAGGCAAACATTACTTACGAATTATAATAAATGAATTTGCTTCAACTCATATAAATAATTACCACATGAAATAAATCTCAAACATTTCATAATGCTTCAGTCGTAAAGAGTTGAGCTTTTATTCCATGATTGCATTGCTTATTTTGAAAAATATTTGAAGTATTTAAGAAGAAAGTCTCGACAAATGAAGGAGAATTTCTTCTTAGTAATTTAATTTTATAAATTATATATTCAATTATATATAAACTATATTATTTTATTTTGCAAATTAATTAATACTTGAATGTATGGAGAACTTGACATCAACTTAAGTACACACATTACGTTAACTGCAATGAATAAATACATGTTTAAATTAAAATTTTATAAATTGAATTTTTTCCAAACAAAGAAGTCTTCATTATCTTATTTCTTCTTCTAGGAAATGTTCTTTTGTTACTATAGAGTCCGCCAAATAACTTTTTTGAAAATGCTATAAAAAACCGCTGAATATTTTCTTTTTTTTATTTGAATGGCTGCTGAGGCACCCCACAAATAATAGTCCAACGGTTGAATAGTTGAAAAGAAACGTTAGATGGCGGACCCTATAGTTCGAAAGAACGACTTCTAAGTAAAATTACTTTAAATCGAACTCAGGAAGCAATAATCGTACTTAGGAAATTTTAAACAAACTGGAGTAAAATTGTTGAAATAAGTTGGAGTATAGATTTTGCTCAGGTTTAGGAATGCTGCTTTTCTGAATATAAAACTTTAAACATTTCCCCTACTATTGGACTAAAAAATTCTATAGTTTCAGAATAACTTTAAACTAATTAACACAATTCATTTAGGGGACATTGTAATTGGAAATAACATACAAACATCACAGTAAGGTGTATAAGATTTGCTATGGCCGAACATAAAGCCCTTTATTCCGTTCACAATTTAAGCTGAAGCTAGTGAGGACATTTGGACTCCTAAATATCATAGATATATTCATCCGGCTTATCATCTTAAATCGACGGAAATAAATTTCTGACTCATTCTTCGTCTTGTTCCAGTTTACAATTCGAGATATTCCTTTGTTTCATTACCAAAACATTTGTTCGTTAATAGAATGTTTGTTCTTAATTTGTTTCTGTGTTATGCATGCATATAAAATACACCCACTTCTTTTCTTTTTATTGTAATTTAAATTTTTATGATGATAAATATTTTGGAAAAAATGAAGGAGAGAGAAATTTTCATCATGAAATCATGTCAGATTATGTGGTGTTGGTTTCACTCATTTCTTTTTTTTTTTTTTTTGAGTGTTTTGCGTCCAAAGACATTAAAAACATTTTTCAAACACACTCGCCGAACATAATTTGTTAAAAAAGTGAAATCAGTTTTTTTGACACTTAAGATTGTAATAAAGGCAAAGTCATTTATAGTCAGTCAGCCAGTCAGTCAAAAACCTCACACAAACATACATACATGTTGAAATAAAAATCTATAATATAGTGAAGAGAGGGGAATACGTAGTGATAGCGCATTTACAGTCAGCTCTAAGATTAATTTGAGATATATGAGTATTTGATTTGATTTATATTTAAAAATTGCCATAACGAATGTATGCTCTTTTTCTTAAGACAATTTCATTCATATTTTGAAACTTTGGGTCCAAATGTGACCCTTGTCTTTCCGTATTTCTGACATAAACACAAAAAGCTATTTTATACACACACTTATACGATCTTACTAAAGAATAACTTATATATAAATTCAGATTAAACACAGTCTACAAATCCAGATACAACAAGTAAGGAAAGGCTAAAGTCGACGGGGCCGACAATTCAGTGAAAAGCGGGAAAATGGGAATTGTATATAATCTGAGCCGATTTGACGTATTTTCACCAGAAATGTTTCTAATTGAAATATAAGGTGTTGTGCAAAATTTGATCAATTATGTGGATTCTAGAGCAGAAACAGTCAAATCGGGAGTAACATTTGTATGGGGACTATATCTAAATCTGAACCGATTTAACGTCCGTCCTCGAAGAGCAAAACTCGTTTGTGTCAAGTTTCGTTAGAATCGGACAATAATTGTGACCTGTATCGTGATCAGAAGACAGACAGACAGACGGGCATGGCTAAATCGATTCAAAAGTGATTCTTTGTCGATTGGGTGTTACAAACAAATGCACAAAACCATTATACCCTGTGGTGTAAGGTATAAAAACAGATTTCCAAAAAGTTTACCTTTGATTTCAAAGGGTTAACTTTATCCGATTTTCCCAAAATTTTCAAAATTCCTCCCGACTCTCCTTGGAATTCAAGAAAAAAGGCCTGACTATTATATATATATATGTGTCAAGCGGTACGATTTTTGACCTCGATAGCTGCGATTGATTTGACAGTTTCTCATAAAAATGTTGTATACGTAGTTTTGGAAAAAAAGGATTTTTCTTACGAGTTATGACCAATTTAACGGAGAAAAAAAGAACAAATCTTGACCGATGTTAATGTGCTATACCTTGTTTTGGAGGTAATTTCAATTACTTCAAAATATTATATGGTATAGTCGCGTTACGTTTTTTAAAGCTCTAAAAGTATTATTTATTTTATTTCGATTTACGAAATGATTATAAAGGGTGATTTTTTAAGAGCTTGATAACTTTTTTTTTAAAAAAAACGCATAAAATTTGCAAAATCTCATCGGTTCTTTATTTGAAACGTTAGATTGGTCCATGACATTTACTTTTTGAAGATAATTTCATTTAAATGTTGACCGCGGCTGCGTCTTAGGTGGTCCATTCGGAAAGTCCAATTTTGGGCAACTTTTTCGAGCATTTCGGCCGGAATAGCCCGAATTTCTTCGGAAATGTTGTCTTCCAAAGCTGGAATAGTTGCTGGCTTATTTCTGTAGACTTTAGACTTGACGTAGCCCCACAAAAAATAGTCTAAAGGCGTCAAATCGCATGATCTTGGTGGCCAACTTACCGGTCCATTTCTTGAGATGAATTGTTCTCCGAAGTTTTCCCTCAAAATGGCCATAGAATCGCGAGCTGTGTGGCATGTAGCGCCATCTTGTTGAAACCACATGTCAACCAAGTTCAGTTCTTCCATTTTGGGCAAAAAAAAGTTGGATATCATCTCACGGTAGCGCTCACCATTCACAGTTACTTTACGATTCGCATCATCTTTGAAGAAGTACGGTCCAATGATGCCACCAGCCCATAAACCGCACCAAACTGTGACGTTTTCTGGATGCATTGGTAGCTCTTGCAATGCTTCTGGCTGATATTCACTCCAAAATCGACAATTCTGCCTATTTACGTACCCATTGAGCCAAAAATGAGCTTCGTCGCTGAACACAATTTCTTTCTTTCTGAACTTTCTTAACAGAGCACGCATTTTGATAATAAAATTCAATGATTTGCAAGCGTTGCTCGTTAGTAAGTCTATTCATGATGAAATGTCAAAGCATACTGAGCATCTTTCTCTTTGACACCATGTCTGAAATCCCACGTGATCTGTCAAATACTAATGCATGAAAATCCTAACCTCAAAAAAATCACTCTTTATTAATCCATCTTTTTTTTGAAATTTTAAAGTGGTGATAATAGATGTCCTTTTTAGCGACTGTGTGAGTTTGGAAGTGGTGAGATTATGGCTTCTAAGCACGACATGGAAGTATGTGTGCGTTTTTTTTTTCATTTTCTTTTTTTACTGCATCCGAAGCATGCGGAGTTTCAACAATGTTTACTCTACAATGGGTGCACTGCTTCCAAAATCTAGATCAATTTTTTGCTGTGATATTACATCGATCGACTGTGAATCACTTTTTGAGTCCCTTGTAGGTCTCTCCGTCCTACTGTATGTATGTGCATTTATTCTTGTCATCAAAGTACACGTCGCAATTGTTGTCAGAACCAAATGAAACTTTGTTAGACGAAGGATAAGGACGAAAGCTATATATTTTGAAGAAAATCGCTTCAGATTTAGTTTAGCGCCATACACATTTCGCTTCCGATTTGACTTTTTCCTCTATGGAAACCACAAATTTGTCTCAACACCTAATATTTCAAATAGAAAGATCTATTGTAAAAGTGACTCAGATCGCTTCAGATTGATATAGCTCCCATATACTTTTTCCGGTCAAGAAACCACCCATTTTAACAGATTTTTATCAAATACAACCAAACACGTTATATTTAAACTAAAAAGTGGCTCAGATCGGTTCAATTTTATATAGATCCCATGCAAATTTCACTCCCGATTTGACTCCTTCTGCTCTATTAACCACACATTTTAACAAATTTTCTTTGGCAGATCACATTATATATCAACTAGAAATACCTATGGTGAAAGCGGGCTGTTATTTATGTATATTTTTATATATTTACCATAGGGTGATTCCATTGGAACGGGTGCGACACTTTTGCTTAAATATGTTTAAATATCTTCCATATTCATTGACTGAGATTTTTACTATACTGTCAATTAAAATCGGCGGGTTAATCTGGATATTATTGCAAATATAAATATGTCGTAGCGTTTAAATATTGAACAAATACAACAAACTAAAACGAAACGGGTGTGACCTTAGCTTTGCAGAAAATCTCGGGGTTTAACATATTTTTTTGAATTCAGAAATGTTCATCCATTACATTCCATTATTCATTTTTACTTATCGAAAGAGTGGTTCATAAACTATTTTGTAAAGTATACGTATCTCTTTATGAATATAGCATATTTAAATTGTAACTGGCGTGATATTTTGGCGGAAATCCTTTTACGACACCTATATCTGGAAAAGGAAATGGTCAGACCTATTGTCATTATTATTTTTTTTTTTTTTGAAATATAATCAAAAAAATTGTTATGAGAAGTATAAACATTACGAATGTTTATACCATATCTCTTTATGAATATAGGATATTTAATTTGTAACTGACGTGATATTTTGGCGGAAATCCTTTTACGACACCAGTCTATATCTGGAAAAGGAAATGGTCAGACCTATTGTCATTTTTTTTTTTTGAAATATAACCAAAAAAATTGTTATGAGAAGTATAAACATTACGAATGTTTATCGGTGTTTTTTTAAATCATAACTCGATTTTGAAATCTTGTCGAAAAAAGGGTCACTTTACGTGGAATCACCCCATACAAATTTAGCTGTGGGTTTTGTGCTTTGTTCTATCGATACATTCGTTATCATAAGAACCTTCTGTAGAGGTACGCAACTTTCCACGATTAAATTAAACAGCCGACACCACAACACGTTACAGAATGAATACGTTCTTCGCCCGTAATATCGGTATTTTTTTTTTTTTTTATATTATTTTTATTTAACGAAATTCAATTTATCCAATTACGTATTGCCTCGCGCCATTACTGGCTTTAAGAGGCGAGTTGGCAAAAAACTAAGGTAACTCTAAATATCGTATTAGATCGAAATATAAGTTATAATTGTTTGTAATAATGAATAATTAGTTACATCTCATAATAACATTGTGAGTTTAAATAATTTAATAATTAAGAAGCACTTCGACGTTTTGTAAAAGATATTCTTTAAATTTTTTCTTAAATATTGATAACGTATTGCTATCTCTCAAATCTTCTGGCAAATTATTAAAATGCAAACAGCCTGCATACTCCATTCTCTGCCTGGTTGTCTCCAGTCTACATCTTGCAATTCTTAGGTTTGAAGAATTTCTAGTATTGAATCTATTGGAGTTGAAGTTCAACGTTACGGATCTATATCCAATATTGTGAGTTGACTTGAATACGTAATATAAAAGTTGTTTTTCATATAAACCATAAACAGGTAGAATAGTTTTACAATAATCCTTATACAAAGATACTGTATTATGTCTAATATTCAAATTAAAGACGCATTTAAGAGCTTTATTTTGTGCAGATTGTAGTGATTTCATTTCATTACTTTTTTATATCCATATGCCACAACTAAATACTCAAGATGACTATGAATTAGAGCTTGATATATTAGCAGCTTGTTCTTAGTATCCAATTTCGACTTAATTTGAAAAGCAATCCAGACGCTGAGGCAATCTTTGTGACCAAATACTTAATATGAACATCCCATGATAAATTACTTTTCAAATGAATTCCTAAGTATTTGATCTCATGCACTTCCTTAATTACCCGTCCATCAACCAATATGGAAAAATCATATATTGAATTAACTTCCGGTAAATATCTTTCCCGCCAATTACGGGTATACCTAGTATGATTTAAAAAGTCAACATTTAGTAACTGGTGTGCTTTTTTAACCAATTAACACCCACGTACTTTTTTGATAACTTTTAATATGAATGTAATTCCTGATTATTAAACTATAATCATGTTCGATACTTCGATACTAAAATACTTAAGGAAACAAATAACTCGGAGAATTTTATGACGTAATTAATTTAAAAGTTAAAAAGAAATTACAGAAACAAAGTAAAATATTCTAAAATGTAAAGCAATATAAAAAATTTTAAATTATGTAAATAAATTCATTAAAAATAAGAAAAACATTGAATTGCCAAATCATTAGTTCTTACAAAGGGTTATTTAAAAATACCGTAGGATATATTTCTATTTATATTTGATTTCTTTTGAAAGTTTCTAGGTGAAAATTTTGAATTGTCTCCCAATTTTTAACATTTTCTTACTGGTTTCATATGTAAAGTAAATTGTTGTTTAAGATGTTTTTCACCTTTTATTCCGTCGATTCTACTAAGAAAACAAGAATATTAAAGTTTAACCAGCACAACATTGACATTATGTCACACTGAAAGAAAAATCGTTCGTTGCATCAACGAATCAGATTCGTTATTGCCATTTCGTTGCAGCAACGAAATATTACGTTCCCACAACAATCCGACACGTTGCTGCAACGATGTGAACGTTTATGGTATGAAACCGATTTTTCGTAGTTTCGTTCCTGCAACAATTCAATATTCGTTGATGCAACGAAAATACTCTCTTTCATTTTTTACATGGGAAAACATTTATTGATACAAAAAATCTATAAATTTCTGACTATAATCATTGTTTTTATGCAAATCCATATTATTTTGTCAAAAATGATTAAAATTAAAGGAGTTTGGATGGAACACTTTGCCTCAACAACGCATTCGTTGCAGCAACGAAACTGATATCGTTGCAGCAACATTTTATTCGTTGGTGCAACAATCGGAGACACACAAATTATGTGTTCTTCTAGTGTGTGTTTTTGGGATGTATTCGATAGTAACGAATCAGAGTTGTTGCACCAATGAATTAGGGCTGTTGCAGCAACGAAATAGCATTGTTGCAGCAATGACACAGCATTGTTGCAGCAACGAATCAGCATTGCTGCAGCAACGAAAAAACATTGTTGCAACAACGAACATATTCGTTGCAGAACTATAATTTCCATTAAATCAAGATTCGTTGCATCAACGAAACTTTGTTCGTTCCAGCAACGAACGTCGACGTTGGTTGACTTTCAATGAACAAATTCGATGCAGCAACGTACAATTTCGTTCCGGTTACGTGCGTTTTTCTTTCAGTGCAGCCATAGTATTGTCGGTATGATGTTTTTGTTTCATAATAAAGATCATGCAAATATACTCACAAAAAGTTTGTATTCCCCTAGCTGGGTTTCACAAAAATGGCTACTTAGCGAATTTAAAAAGTTCTTTTTGTAGTAATAAACAAATATCCATTATTATTGTCAGTAATGTAAATACATAATTTGAAATATATCTAAAATTTCCAATTTATAAAGTAAATCTAAATTAATGCTAAAAATAATCAATAAAATATTATTTTAATATTTCCCGTATTCCAGGGAAATTAAAAAAAATCCGGGAAAAACGATTCGCGAATTCCCGGACCCCAAACCATACACAGAAACGAAGTTTTCTAAAATTCCAAAGTTGGATTTAAGTGTCTCCCTAATGTCCGCACATTTGTATGTCACCACTCAACCGGTACGTTTACAAACAAGAGCTGCCCGATTTCAATGAAGCAACCATAACAAATTCAAATACGTTACACATACATACATATAAATTAGCACCAACAAAAGTCTTACGTATTCGTTTTGGTTCTTTTTCGTCTAAACATATTTTTTATTGTTGATTTTATTTTTTAGAGCAAATTATAAACGTATTTCTTCCTGTGCTCAACAATGTTTGTTGTTTAGTTGGTCAACAACATCATGTGTTACGCACACGTAGTAACATCACGGCCCCGCCAGCCTCAGCAGCTGTATCTGAATCAGCCAGCATTCGCGTCAGCATCAGAATCCATAGGCAGCGTAGCATGCTTTCGAGTATGCGTTTTGTATATGTCTAGGCGCGTTAGAAGAGATTTGTTTAAAGTATTTCTGTAGATACTCGTTCAACACATGTGCGTCCGAATGTATATCTTCGAATTTACACATTTAAAAAAGAAGAAAAAGAAAATAGAGGCAAAACAAATCTGTCTAGAATGCCAAACAATCCACAAAGTCATAGCAAAAGTTGCAACGCATCGCCTTTTCGTCCAAGTGTATGGCTGCCCATCATGCAGTATTTAGTCGCGTGCGTGTTAAGTTAGAGCTCCTGCTACAATTCCTCCTTGTCTTTCGTTGCTAAAAGTGAAATGAAAAAGTCGTAAAATCTTGTGTGATTTGTGTTTAAAAATGAACTGCTCGTTGCAAAATTCTATTTATTTAATTTATGAAAAAAATCAACAAACAAAAAATATCGCGTTTTTACGACTTTATATATTTTGAAATAAACGGAATCTAAAAACGACAGTGTGCATATAATAACTATAAAGGCATGTTACCTCATCCCTTAGATTAAAAAAGAACGAGTAGAATTTACTATAATTCTTGTCATCTGTATCCTTATGAGTTCATTTTACGATTCAGAGTAAGTGATTTATTTAAAATTTTGCGGTTGGAATTTCTTAATTTTAATTAAATTTGAGTTTTCCCGAAATAAGTATAAATAATTGACAAAGTATTTACTACTGTTAAGCGTACTGGGAATGTAACCGGAATTAAGTGGTAATCTGCCAATAACAATGTGCGTGTCCAAAAATTAATATTGAATGAAATGAGTTTTGAAATATTTGGTCAAATAATATCCCATAAATACTGTGGCCAAGTATCTCGAAACATCGATGTGATACCGAAAAAGTGTAAATGACATTCGATTTGGCGTGCCGAAATTGTGCGGCTTTCTTGGTTTTATTAAATATTGCCGAATATTCATCATTATAGATATAAAGACAGAGATTCCAAATGGGCGAAATGGGTTAAATCTTAAAATATCCAAGGGAAAAGGACCTGTAATATTTGCTGTATTTAGACACAAAATACCCATATTTAATTAAATGTTTATCACTAATCAAACTAAATATTATATGTAAAACAGTATTGAAAATGGTGGTGTTTGTCACACCCCTAATAATTGTCTCGCTCCAATAAATGGGTCTGCGATTAGTATACAAATATGACATTTATATAATCTTAAGCTTCTCCAATCGGATGTTAAGCCTGTGGAATGAATGGTTTATGGTATAAAGGATTCGACCGTACTTAATGACAGGTGTAATTGTTCTTTCAGTCATGCTTTAAAAACAATGGCTATACGATTCCCTGCACTCCAATTTCAATTCATTTTTACCAGATTTTTTTTTCAAATTTGGCACAGCACGTTATACATGAAAGGTGGTCACATCAGTTCAGATTTAGAAACCACATATTTTAACAGATTTTGTTTAAATTTGGGACAACAGTTTATAAATATATGAACTAAAAGCGATGAAAGTTCGTCATATCACATTTTCCGTACATATTACATCCAATTTGTTCAGATGTCCTGCATACCATTATATTTCACCTAGCAACATCCGTACTGAAAGTACAATAAGGCCCATACTGATGCTTGATGCTTCTATATGGCCCAAATACAAATGTTCGTCTCGATTTGGCTTCTTAGCGGTCTGGATGACATCTACAGTGGATTCTCGATTTAATGGAAATTGATTGTAAGCCTTGTTCGTAATATACAGCAAGTCATTTCTAAATAATAAACAAGTAAGGAAAGGCTAAAGTCGGGCGGGGCCGACTATATGATACACTCCACTTTCTATCCAAATACAATTCAATTCGGTAAAAAAGTGAAAAAGAGAAGGAATATGACCTGACCCAATTTGTCAAATCGAGAAGAATATTTGTATCGGGGCTATATCCAAACATGGAATAAAGTGAGCCACATGCACAATAGGTTCCTCCAGTTCAAGTATAACGTGTTAAGCTCAATTTGAAGAAATTCGTGAAAATACGTTGTTTCTGGGGCGGAAAAAGTCAAATCGTGAGCGAAACTTGAATGGGAGCTATATGTAAATCTGAACCGATCTGACCTATTTACACCATGGCTGTTTCTAGTCAAAATCTAAGATATGTTTCAAGATTTGAAGAAGATCTGTTGAAATATGTGGTTTATAGAGCGGAAAAAGTCAAATCGGAGCGAAACTTGAATGGGAGCTATATATAAATCTGAACCGATCTGACTTATTTTCACCATAGGTCTTCCTAGTGGAAATATAAGATGTTTTGGCAAATTTGAAGACAATCCAATAAAATATGTGGTTTCTAGAGCGGAAAAAGTCGAATTGGGAGTGACATTTGTAATGGAGCAATATATAAAACTGAACCGATCTAACACATTTTTACCACAGGTGTTTCTAGTTGAAATATAAGATGTTTTGCCAATTTTGAAGAAAATCTGTTAAAATGTGTGGTATCTACTGTGAAAAGAGTCAAATCGGGAGTGAAATTCGTATGGGGGATATATCTAAATCGGAACCGATTTTCTTCAAATTAAATAGCGTCCGTCCTTATCCCGAAAAACTTCGTTGTGCAAAGTTTCATTTGGTTCTGTTTACAATTGCGACCTGTACTCTGATTAGAAGAACAGATGGACGGACGGACATACCGACAGACAGATGGACATTGCTAAATCGATATATATAGCGATTGTATATCGGTTCTGGGGAAGAGAACTTTGAGATGTATAAACATCCAAATTTGTCTATGTTCCCTTTTTTAAACTCCTCCGCAGATTTTGATACTCACCTGCCGTTATCAAAAATTATATTAGTTTCGCTATTTCGCTAAAAATTAGAATGCCAGCAAATAGTATATGTTTTACGTTTGTATACTTTGGGCTATTACACTCAGACGAGGCCGAATATATTTAAACTTATAGCTTTCGAATATAATATCAGATTTATTGTTTCTGACTGCTGCATGTTGATAAATATTCAATAGCGCTTGTTTGTCGAGATATATATTTGCAAAACATTTCTAAAATATTACGACTATTGTTTAATTTGTTCGTTAAATCGGGGTTTGATATTTTTTTTTCAAAATTAAAATAATTAAACATGAATTTCACGTAGCGATTAAACACAATTTGGAAACTCCTTGGTAAATTTTGATAAATCTATAATACTATAAAAAATCATTCAGTGCATTTATGAAAATCAATTAATAACCCAAATATGTTGTTGTTTAGAAAATATTTCGTATTCTTCAAGAAATTGTAATTTAATGCAATATCAGTTATCTTTCATCTTAAGAAAGCACGTTTCGTTTGTTTAATAATTTCATTAGAACCTAATGAAATCACTTCATAAATATTACGTAGGATAATTATTCCAGTGTACTTAAATATAAAAAAGTAGGTTTTTACCTATTTGTGGATAAATATTAAGTGTGTTGTAATGTGCTTACTAGTTTAATATATGTCAGGAATTTAGCAGCTTAAGAAGAGAGTTATTATCTATCGAGTCTTATTCTCAAATATTTATTCTATATCCATATACATATATTGCGTAGCTTCATTTGCACCATGATATTCTCCCTTCTTGTAACAATTTTGCATTCTATAGGATACATGGTGACATTCCGGTCCGTGATGTCCATTTTCGGCAATTTCTAAACGTGTTTATCCAAAACAAATGAAAACAATAACTCACTTTCCAAAAACCAGTCCAAACCTATTTACGGGTACCTTAAAGACGGTTAGGGTTGACTTTAGCCATCCTTCAATTAATTTTATTTGCCAAATTTACTTGTACTTTGTATTGCATCACATTTTACATGTTTGTATCAAAAACCGCAAATATTGTTGCTGTGGCCCCAAGCCAACATGGGTTAATGACTTCCAAGGAAAAAAACAAATAAATAAAATCATTAAACATTTTTTTCGTACGAGAGTAAAAGGAAAAATTATAAGAATTGAAATTGCAACACAGAACGCTCAAAATTTGTTTTTTTTTTTTTTTAAAGATAAGCAAATGATTAATCCTTGAACCATTTATAACTAGGGACTAAAGTTTCATTTTGAAAATAAAATATGAATGAAATATTTAAATTATTGAAAAACTTCGTTTTTGGTTTTCAGCAAAATACGCGTTTTTAATGTGGGCGGTTAATATTCCATACTCGCAATGTATGTATAGTTTAAAATATAAGACTCATATAACACCGCCCAACAGTTCATATTACACGTGAACCGGATGATATACGTCTGAAACTGTAGGCGAAATGTAGTTAATTTGCGTTTTTATTTTTTCATTTCCTCATCCTGTTGCCCCTTAAAAGGACTACAAAGTTCCGAAGGATACAATTTTTCAAACATTATTTTTAATACTAATTCCCACCTCATGAAAAGCGTCAAATTAAAGAGTAGAATATCGCTTAAAAATATTTCAAATTGTATTCTTATATCTCTATTAATTTAACATTAACAACCATTTAAAAACTAAATAAACTAAGGGGGAACTTGAAATGTATGTATTCAATTCGAACAGGCATTCTCTTTTTTAATTTGACACTTACACCGGTATCATAGGCTGCGAATAAATATATAAAATTTTTGAAAAATTGTATCCTTTAGAACTTTGTAGTCATGTGAAGTGGCAGCAGAATGAGCAAATAAAAAACTAAAAAAGTCAATTCAAATGCCCGTTCAAGTGTTACAACATTTTTTAAAAATTTTCGGTGTTGTGTTATAGAAGTTTATAATTTCTCAAATTCGGATTTTTGATCATTAGTTTGCCTTTTTGTCCAAAATGAGCCATTTTAATTACAAGCTAATCCCGGTCTATCTGCTGTTTTTAATTTTCTCCACCTTGTTCGAAAGGCAATCTAATTGAGATATCAGATTATGTGCCACTTCATTGTAAAAATATTAACAAATAGCTATAATTTTATAAGGATTAGAAAATATAGTTTTTTCTGCTTCATAAATCACTTTCCAGTATTAAGTCGATATGCCTATCCCCTTTTCGTGGTCCAATTTCCATCAAATTTCGTTTCTCTTATTTTAAGATGGAAAGGAAAAGCAAGTCCATGCCATACAATTAGTTGTTAATCAATATGTGTGTGCCTTTGAAGCTTTAGTTTCGAAGCGTGCGATCCACTGTGTCAACGATTACGTTATCAATACATTCGATAAATTTTTGTACTTGTTTTCAGTGCATTCGTTCTGTTGAAAAGTTTTATTCCTAGCAAAGAACATTTTGAACTTTGCTTTGCTGTTTTGATATATATATTTTTTAATTTTCGGAATCTTTGTACCAAATGACAGGGGATTACAAGGAACGTAGATTGTGAAAACAAATCATAAATGACAAATTTGTCCTCGTAAAATCACATTTAATTTTCATCATTCATTTATTTGCGTGTGGTTATGTGAGGGGATATAAATGCGGTTGTGTTGATCCCCGAAGTAAGTCATAATTAATGAGTGCTTAAAAAATTGTGGAAACTGTCAACGAATGTTTAAAGACTTGGAGGCAAAACATGATATTTGATTTTTAACAAAGAAAACGAAAACAAATCAAAAGTATTAACAAAATAAATAAACAAAGTATAAATTTAAAAAGAAAAACATAAACAAAGCAAAATAAAACACAAAGTATCTTAACTAACAAATAGAAATGTTTCTCTTTTCTCTTTCCCTAAACTTTTCTTTATTCTTTACTAAACAAAAAACAACCCCATCTCTCTCCCCTGTCATTTTTGTTTTGCTCCTCCTAATAAATAAAATGTTCCTCGTGTTTTCCATGTTTTTCTTTTGTTGTTCATTTCATTAAAATTTTATTTTTAATTCCATTTTACCACCTCATTCTTCATTTTGTTTTTGTTTTTTCTTGTTATTGGTCTCTTTATATTTTCATACTATGGGAAATAATAACGCACGACAATGCTACGAGAACGGAGACGGCATGCGCACTTCAAGCTAAATAACAGGTAAATGTTTCTTATTTTGTTTTCTGCTTTCCATAATTTTCATACTACAAGTTGCCGTTGTTGCACTTCCCTTGGTGGTGGGCGATGAGAGAGGCAACATTAAACGTTCACAGTGTAAATTTAGAAATATTTTAAAACATGTTGATATATTGACAACATGTGTTGCTACACAGGGACTCTTCCAGTAGTGCTGGTTTTATTTTTTGAAAATATGAAACAAAATCGGATTATAAATTACAATTATTGAATTATTTCACATTTATGATGATGGAAGACCGTCATAGGTTTCTCAAAAAACGCCATGTCTTCTTATTTTTTTTGAACGGTAACGATAACAGTATTTCAAAAATACTTACTTTCAATTCGGAAGGGTATTAAAACGGTAATGGTATCATAACGATGACGGTAAACAAACATGATTCGCGCTACCACAGCAATATTCTCTTCGGTATGCACACTTCTTTGTCTTGTTTAAGTTTTTGATTCGATAAGAGTAAAATTAGTGCGAAAAGGATCGATATATATTGACCGTAAAATGGAAAAGTGTTCTATGAACTTAGCGAACAGTTTTTTAATTAATTTACCCGGTAGAGATTAACCAATTAGCTCGTTCTTTTACACAATTTAGATTTTATGAGGATCAATATTTTTAGGAGAATTCTGAATAACCAGAAGCAGATGTGGAGTACAAAGTAGTCCAGTCGAAAGTAATATCCGCGTGAAGTCCAAGAGTTCAAAAAGTTTATTTTCCGCAAAATTTTGCCCTTAAATGTAGTAGCAAACTTTCGCAAATAAAAGTATTTCGTTTCTAGAACAAGCCGTCTGTGAGCTAAACGCTCCTGAAAATACCTCTAAAAATCATGTTTTTCACGTGTAATTTTGTTTACGTTGCATATTTGTTAAATTTTTATCTGAATTAATAGGCCCTCGGAAGCACTTTAAATATAAATTTTGATTCCCGTCTTAGAGTTACTTATTGGTCGAATAATTGGACCTTTATACTAATTTTTTGTATTTTTTCATAGTGACAACTGAGCAATTTTTCGTATTTGGTGTTAATATTTTGTAAAAAAATAAATAGCTGCAGTAAAAAATAAATAGCTTTCGAATGATGCCTAACTGGTGAACATCGGATAGAAATTGACGCCGCAGCGCTCAATTTTGTAAGAAGAGTTTGAAAATGTTGGCACTGAAAATCCATTTCCTGTATTACATTATTTTACAAACATGGAGTTAGTGACGTCTTTTTTTGTCCGATATCCATCATTTAGACATCATTCGAAAGGTATTGATTCCTTCTATTTATTTTTTATAACACACCTCACAAAATGTTTCCAAGAAATATGAGTTTATAGCTGTCACATTGAAAAACCACAAAAATTCAATTCAACAAGAATATATTTTTTATTTAAAATGCTTCCAAGGGTATATTAATTCACATAAAAATTTTGGACAAAAGTGCAACATAAAGAAATTACACGAGAAAACATGAGTTTTAGAGGTGTTATCAGGAGCGTTTAGCTCACAGATGGTTTGACCCAGTGGCGAAATATGTTGCAAATAATCATTAAACAATCCAATCTTCATTTCTGTGGGGTGACCGCTGCAATTTATTTTCGTGACCCATCCTAATGTACATAAACATTGACTGTTTCCGCATGAGCACCTCACGAAGGTGAACGCGAAAGAAAGAAGTATTAGATTATATGGCGAACTATCTCAAACAGATTATTAGAATGTGTCCAATTCTCATAGAAAAATATTATAATATTTTTTTCGAAATGGATAGCAACGATTTCAAAACTAAAAATGTGTTTTTCAATAGGTATATTGCTATTAATTACTTAATTCTGATCTATTATAGAAATGAAGTTATCAGATCCTTTTAAATTAAATTCTTTGGATACATTTTCCCCGCTTTTGGAATTGTGGAACTTGTTTACAAATTTGCTCTATCTTTATATCTTCAAAAGTTACTAGAGTTATGTTCAAACATTTTCCTATTTTCCACTATCTTGATTCAGTATTTTTATTGTACCTTCATACCACCTAAGATTTCATTATATTCTGTTTTGCTAGATTTCAATTTTATGTTTTTCCTTTCAATGCAGTGCATAGTTCGTACGATTTTCTCACAATATTTTATTTACTGATTGCATCAATTGTTATATGAATCGTACGTGCCTAATGGACATTTTTACAGAAAAAAAAATGTAAATAAATTTTGAACGGTGAACTTTTTCATGTTGTTTAATAAGTTGTTCCCCCAAATATAAGCAAATACAAAGTATAATTTTTCGTTCATAATGAACAAATGGACAATGGACTGGGAAACTGATTTTGAGTGGAGTTCTCTAGTATGAGAGATTTTTTAATATAGTTTTAAATTAAAAATATTTTATCTAAATACGAAATGATTGTACTGTATATTGTAGATTTGTGGACTTTACACACAAAAGACTACCAACGCAACAAATGGTATAAATATTTTTCCCATTTTGGTCATAAATATTTTACCCTTTTATCACGTACACGTATCATAACAGTTTTCCCAACGATATTCAATAGCTTCAATACCCTCCGTATAGTTCGAAATGACAAGTTCTATAAAATAGCCAATAACCCATACTAGATGTCTTTATATCAAGAACTTTAGCTAAGGCACTAGCGTATCTGTGCTTTGTCGTACTGTCTGGATGAATCCGGAAATCCGACAACCACCTTGCATACAACTTTTTCATTACCAAATTGTCAGCTAATTCGCAAGCTAATCTTGTTCATATTAGTGTTTTTATGCCTGACTATGGAGTAAGCCTAATTTCCCACATTGTTACCACAAACAATAAAAAATAATATTATATCAATCACAAAATCATAACCCAGTAAAAAGAGAGTACCCGAAGAAGTGAAAAAGATGGTCTTTATACACTTCACGAGAGTATTATGTACTTGTGCATTTGTTTGTAACACCCAAAAGGAAGGGAGATAGACCCATTGTTAATTATACCGATTGGCTTAGAATCTTTCTTAGCCGATTTAGCAGTGTCCGTCTGTCTGTCCATCTATTGTTGTAATCATTGTTGTACAGGTCGCAATTGTAGCCAGAACGAAACTTTGCACAACGAAGTTTTTCGGGACAAGGACAAACGCTACTTAATTTGAAGAAAATCGGTTCAGATTTAGATATAGCTCCCATACAAATTGCACTTCCGATTTGACCCTTTTCACTCTAGATACCACATATTTCATCAGATTTCTTAAAAATTTGCAAAACATGCTATAGTTTAACTAGAAACACCTGTGGTAAAAATGTGTTAGATCGGTTCAGATTTATATATAGCTCCCATACAAATTGCGCTCCCAATTTGAATTTATCCGCTCTAAAATCCACATATTTTAACAGATTTTCTTCAAAATTGGCAAAATACCTTATATTTCAACTGGAAAATTCTGTAGTAAAAATGTGTTATATCGGTTTAGATTTATATATAGCTCCCATACAAATTTCGGTCCCAATTTGAATTTTTCCGCTTTAGAATCCACATATTTTAAAAGCTTTTCCTCTAAATTCGCAAAACACCTTATACTTCAGAAGGAAACACTTGTGGTAAAAATGTGTTATATCGGTTCAGATTTATATCTAGCTCCCATACAAATTTCGCTCCCAATATGAATTTTTCCGCTTTAGAATCCACATATTTTTATCAGATTTTCTTCAAAATTGGCAAAACACCTTATATTTCATCTGGAAACACCTGTTGTAAAAATGTGTTAGATCGGTTCAAATTTATATATAGCTCCCATACAAATTGCGCTCCCAACTTGAAATTTTCCGCTCTAAAGTCCACATATTTTAACAGATTTTCTTCAAAATTGGCAAAACACCTTATATTTCATCTGGAAACACCTGTTGTAAAAATGTGTTAGATCGGTTCAGATTTATATATAGCTCCCATACAAATTGCGCTCCCTATTTGAAATTTTCCGCTTCAGAATCCACTTATTTTAACAGATTTTTCTCTAAATTCGCAAAACGCCTTATACTTCAACAGGAAACACTTGTGGTAAAAATGTGTTAGATCGGTTCAGATTTATATATAGCTCCCATACAAATTTCGGTCCCAATTTCAATTTTTCCGCTCTAGAATCCACATATTTTAACAGATTTTCTTCTAAATTCGCAAAAAACCTTATATTTCAACTCCTGTGGTAAAAATGTGTCACATCGGTTCAGATTTATATATAGCTCCCATACAAATTTCGTTCCCCCAGAAACCGCGTATTTTTAGAGAGTTTCTTAAAATAGAGCATAACTCGTTATACCTCAACTAGAAGAAGTTATTGTGAAATTTAGTCACTTCATTCCATGTTTGGATATAGCCCCGATACAAATATTATTCTCGATTTGACAAATTGGACCAGGTCATATTAGCCTGTGATTAGGAAACATAAAAAAAATTTTCCCGTTTTCACTTTTTTACTGAATTGAATTGTATTCCGATAGAAAGTGGAGTGTATCATATAGTCGGCCCCGGCCGACTTTAGCCTTTCCTTACTTGTTTTTTGATTCGAAAGTTGCGAAAATTGGGATCTTTACCAATGAGTTTAACATGGAGTTGTCACAGGAGGATGCCTACACGTTTTTTAGAGTAGTTGCAAAGGAACCAAGGAATATTTGAAGTACATTTATAAAGCAATAAATTTTTATTTTTTAAGCAATAACGTTTATTTTTAAAAGTAATAAAACATAAAGAACGTTTTTTCCCGAGCCACGATTGGAACCTGAGACTTCTGGGGACACCTTACCTTACATACTAAAAACTCGTTCCCATTCATTTGTGAAGATGCTATTCATAAAATGTTTCGGGGTATTAACATATAATCGACTTTTTGGAAATTGTGTAAAAGAACTTGCTCAAAAGCGGTAATAATGCACATTTGGATTTAGAGATGCGATTAAAATGTGCTTCCATTTTTTTTACTGGGAGACTAAAGTAAAATGAATTTCGTGTCGGTGGTAAGGCCCCTTATTCATAGTGTACTTATATATATTGAAGATAGAATACATATTTAGATTGTTTGAAAAAGCTTTGATTTCTAAAGTTCGCCTAAAATTGGGCAACAGGAAAACGTACAAAAATTCACATTGTGCAAAGACAATATATTATAGACGCCATACGTTGTTCTGTTAATACAGAACATGGCGCTAATAATAAAAATACTCGCATACAAACGGCTAAGCATTTTGGTTGTTGCCACTTTATAATATTTCATTAATTTTTGGGTATTTAAGAGCATTCCCTTTTAGCCAAATTTACACATTTATTATTTACTTATTTCTTCTGATTAAGTAACAATTTTATGACTATTTTTTACTAAAATTCAATCTTTGACGAAGGTAATATTGTTTGTTTAGAAACTGCCTTTTATATTGAAATCTTAGGTCTTCTGTAGATCATTTTCGGCTCAAATGTAATTTGTCACACTAGAACCTCACGTCAAGGCATTTTTCAAGAGTGTTATGTGTTACTTAAAACCTTTCATATTACCATTGTCTGTAGGCTGAGGTCGTTGCAAAATAAATCATATTTGACACACGGTGTCTTGGCCGGGTCTGCTCTCGAACCTGGGTCGTTGTCCAGACGTTCTGCGCCCACACCACTTCTTGGAAGTGATGACATGGTGATTAAAAAGGCATACGGAGCAAAATAAATATAACAGAACTTTTGGGCTGCTGTCTAATATGTTCATGGAGAGAAAGCTGTATCGTTTTGAAAGCCCATCAGCCTACAGCTAAAGTATTTGTGAAAGCTTACCTGTAGATCATAACACACTTAAAAATTGGTAAAAATATAAAAATATGTACAGCTAATGAAAGCACGGGTCGTTGTCCGGACGTTATCTATGCAGAATGCGCCTACAAATTTGTCCACACAGGATGTGAAATACGTAGTATGTATGTATCGTTGAGCGTGGTTTTCTTCCTTTATATTTACCAAACACAAGATTTCCTTCATAAGAAGTAAAAATCGATCGAAGTACCTGGCATTCGAGTCTATTACATTCTCTCCCGTTTTCGTGTCGCTCGTTAGAGTTAACAAACAATTATAGATTTCAAATTCCACATAAACTAACTGTCGGTTAGGTCTAACTTTGTGTTAACGGAAATGAAAATGGGGTCAAAAGATACCTAAAAGTCAATCAAACTCGATCACTAATCAAACAACAAATATACTAAAACACATTTATTTTTATTTTCTTCTGTTGACATAGAATTAGGCGTACTGTCATAACGCGCAAGGTCATAACGCCCAAGGTCATAACGCCCAAGGTCATAACGCCCAAATTGAAAATGCCATAAAGCCCAAAAACGATGCGTTGATTGTGTTGTTGTAAAATTTATCGATTTTTTGGACAATATGTCGTTGCAACGCTCAAAACTATAACGACCAATCCACGGACCGGCATAAAACCAAAATTTGCGACATATTGCCCAAAACCCTCATGGCTTCCAAGTAGCCAGCCTTCGGCCGGGATTAATTATTTTTTCCTATTAGGTATGTCCAAAACCGGCTACGCAAATTAAAGGTCTTCTGCGATTTTCTCCTATGGAGTATCCAAAGACGGCTACGCATTGTAATGGGTTTTTGAGATGCCGGCCTTCGGCCTGGATTAAAGATTTTTTCCTATACGATATGTCCAAAGACGGCTACGCATTGTAATGGTTTTTTGCGTTTTTGGATTAAAGAACTTTTACTTTGCGTAGCCGGCTTTGGACATACCCCATAGGAGAAAATCATTAATCCCGGCCATAGGCCGGTAACGTACAAAGCCTTTACTTTGCATAGTCGGCTTTGGACATACTTCATTGGAGAACATTTTTAATTCCGGCCATAGGCAACTCAGAAAACTTTTACCCTGCGTAGTCGGTTTTGGATCAAATAAATCAACTAACTGTTATGCAACAGTTTCATTCAGATGGGTGACATTTTTATTGGACATTATGACATTTTCATTGCCCAAATTTGGGCGATATGCCGATTATTATGCTTTATGACATTTATCGATTTGGGCGTTATGACCGAACGCCATCGAATTAGACAAAAAGGTCATATGAGAACATATGGCCAATATCGGATGGTATTGGCATATCTGTCTCCTATGAATAATTTAAGGAATTAGCATTAACCTATATAAATAATTGTTACAGCAGTTAATCTTAATTAGTCACAGTAATCTTATAATAAGAATAATATGACAGAACTGTCAAGGATTTGAATATATTGAATACTTATGCCCTATTCTCTATACAATTTTTGTCTTGTGGTGATTGTAGTACGATATGTACGCAATGAAAGAGGGTACATGAGAGTCGCTCCTGCCGATCTTAACACATAACGCTATTATCTGCTACAGTAGCACATATGCTGGATACATATATTTGAATTTTGTCACGCAAATAATCCCACATGACATTTCAAATGGTTCGTCACTAATATAACTAATTTTCCGACAAAAAAAAAAACACATTTTTAGATCCGAATAGACATAACGCTGAATTTTTCTTAATGCTAAAACGATTTTATATGAATCGACCAACCGGTCAATCGAGAAAAAAGAATAAATAAAAATACCCAACAAAATCAAATAAAGCACAGATGTTTACGTCATGTATAACCGAAAATAAATACATAAATCTCTATTCCTTGACAGAACTGTCAAGGATTTGAATATATTGAATACTTATGCCCTATTCTCTATACAATTTTTGTCTTGTGGTGATTGTAGTACGATATGTACGCAATGAAAGAGGGTACATGAGAGTCGCTCCTGCCGATCTTAACACATAACGCTATTATCTGCTACAGTAGCACATATGCTGGATACATATATTTGAATTTTGTCACGCAAATAATCCCACATGACATTTCAAATGGTTCGTCACTAATATAACTAATTTTCCGACAAAAAAAAAACACATTTTTAGATCCGAATAGACATAACGCTGAATTTTTCTTAATGCTAAAACGATTTTATATCAATCGACCAACCGGTCAATCGAGAAAAAAGAATAAATAAAAATACCCAACAAAATCAAATAAAGCACAGATGTTTACGTCATGTATAACCGAAAATAAATACATAAATCTCTATTAATTGATCCATGTACTGCTGAAACGAGTAGGCTCGTACTTCTGTTGGCTACAAAGAAAAATGAAAATTGAAAGATTCTTAATTTAGTTTGTAAAATTCTGTTGTTTTTGTTGTGGTATTTTAAGATTCGCTTTTATTGATTTTCGGTTGTGGCATTTTTATGAGGCATGGACAATTGACACGTATAAATAACATGGCCGGTATACTTGTTGAATGGGAAGTCTCTGTGAACGAGTTAAATGAGATTCATATGATTCACATAAAGATTTATGAGTTGAAATTGTAGTTTCTTAAAATAAATATTTACAATTTGCTATGTTTGTATAAGGTTGGTTTTTCACTCTTTTTTCTATTTTTGTCTCTAGCGACAGATTTATGTACATATTTCTACGCACCCATTTCACTCACGTTCACGGAAAACACATAGGCAATCTTTGGCAGCACCATGACATATTTTCGTATGGACGTATTTACTACACTGTCCAACATTAAATGCCTTGCTGGAGATTTGTGAACTGATGTCTTCCATATATACTTGAAATAGATGTGGTAATATAGGCTACCGACAATTTCCTAAAGTTTTACCGCGATATAAAGCTAGCTCGAAAGAACAGAGGTAGTTTACCAATATTTGGATCAATTACAGCATCTACAGTTTTGAGGGAGATAGTGCGATTCAAATCGGATAGCCACATTTCTCGACAAACGTTGAGATGGTGGGGATTACCATAGAAGATTTTCCATATTTCCCCTTCAATCAGACGCAAGTGTCGGACAGTGTTAGTGCCGGTGTGATTGCGAGTTTGCTTCATTCAGCTTGTACATCAGCATAATGAGATCAATGACATACATACATATTTTTAATAATATTTATTCTATTTGATTTGAACTGGGATATTGTCCTGGCTCAAGACCATTTTGCTTCTATATTTAATAGAATGCAAATTTATTTACAAATGACATGGTGACATTTATTACTTGGCTGCAGACTACCACGATCATGACCTCGACCATGTCAAAAGTCTTTTCAAGTGGCTTCGCAGCGACTTTTCATCATCAAACCCGGCCTCTATAAGGAGAGGAATCACAACTCACTTGCCGAATTTGCATTTAAAAAATCGCACCAAGTAATAAAGCACACATGCCATCTTACAAGCATCTCATTGAGTTGCATATGTAAGTATGTGTATATGCAGGTATAGTTACCCAGCAATACTTCTGCCGTGCCAACGCTCATTTGTTTTAGTTTTTTCGTTTGCATTTTTTTGGTCTGTAATCAATATTTGATTTGAACTGGGATATTTTCCTGGCTCAAGACCATTTTGCTTCTATATTTAATAGAATGCAAATTTATTTACAAATTTATTTATTTTTTCTATTTTTTACATATGTATACAAACAATTTTCAGGGGTATAAGTTACTGTGATTTCACAATACCACATTTGTACACAACACGAAGCCCTAAAAAATCTTAGTGTAATTTCGTTACAATAATGGTCGGCAACTAGTATAGTTAAACCTTTTATGTCTAAAATAAAACATCAGATGTGTAAAATTAAACATTGAACTGTTTAAAATGCAACTGCTGATATGTTGAAATTTAAACATTGAATGTTTAATTTTGCACATCTGATGTTTAAATTTAAAAATAATATGTTAAATATTAGTGTAATATTAAACATTTTGATGTTGAAAATTCTACATTTAATATCATTAAATATATATATTAAATATAGTAAAATTGCACTTTTTAATGTGTAATTTTAAATTTTTTCTGCGGAAGCATTTTCGAAAATACTTAGTAGAATTTTGTTCTGATATCAATTAAAATTTAAAAGTATAAATCGATAATGTTTGTTTACATTATATATTTGCTGTTTATACGTTATCCCATCCCATCTTGTGATCCGGAAGTAGTGAAAATTGGGATCTTCACCAATGAATTTACAATGGCGTTGTCATAGGGAAGATGTCCTTTATTTTAAAAGACTTAAAAGCTATTTTAATGTGTTGCAAAGTAACCACTCACTACTTTCTATTTCTTTTTTAAACAAGTAAGGAAAGGCTGAAGTCGGGCGGGGCCGATTGTAAATGGTGATTTTTTAGGTATTATCCTTTTGGCAACACTGGTTTAAACAGCTGATACACGTTTCCTGTTTCACTGCCAAACATCTTCAGTTTGGTCTATAATTTAACCATGAATCGTCTTACAAACGAACAACGCTTGCAAATGATTGCATTTTGTTATCAAAATACGTGCTCTGTTAAGAAACCATTTATGGTCAGTTTAATCGACCCACTGAAGTGTCTATTCGGGCTATTGTGACTAAATTTCGCACCAAATTTGCATTGTTGGACATTAAACCACCAACAATTTTATGTAGTTAATATAAATTATACAGTACACTATAAATTCACCTTTAGTCAGATTTAACGAATATGGTAAATAATATGGCCATTGATCCCGGCAGATATTCCGAGTAATGTAAATATAACATGATGTGGAAAAATTGATCAAGATCCAATGACAAATACAGATTATACAGCGGCAATAGGATGAATCGGACGGACATTTGAAAGGGGTTTATAATCACACTTGAGGCCTGTGCCAAAACCTATGGTCCTATATAGTACTCATTCACGGTAGGTATTCCTAGTTGCAAAATATCATGATCTGCAAAATTTAATCAAGATCCGATGTAAGAATTAGTTTCTAGAGCTGTAATAGAGTAGAATGGGCGCCCCATATGGGTTATACCAAGTATGGTCACATATATTGGACTTTCATAGTATGTATTCTTAGTTGAAATTTATTGCGTAATTTAGAAAATTTAAATAATTGTAATTTTATACGACAAAATGATCCATCAAAAATTTTTCGATCAAAATATACGTCATTCCCTATTTATTGTACACGATATCGCGCTGTGAAATAAAAAACAATAATTTATTTTTAGTAATACAGCGTATGTATTTATAAACGTCTCTCTTTCATGCATTATATTTATTTTCTGTTCTGATTTATTTTCCCAATAACTTTATTATGATATGTTTTGATCATTTCCAATTTGTTCCTTTTCAATTTTGGGAAAAAGTCGCCACTTTTTCAAAAAGCTAGATAAAGTCATTTGATCAAAACATTTTTGATATTGGGTAAACATAGGTACTCCAAACATTTCTACGGGCATACACTAGTATGGTGTCTGACAAATGCCACAAACTGGATGTTTGTTGATATTAGTTTGGTGATTTCGTCCATACTCGTTCAATCTGAAATTGAAAATTCTTTTCTAAATATGTCCTCATATAATTCATTAAACTATTCATATAATTATCCTATAGGCACTCCGAACTCTTCTACGGACATACACTAGTATGGTATCTAGGGTTTGGGGTTTCCCGGACTTTTTTCATTCCCGGGAAAACGGGAATGAAAAATTTCATTCCCGGGAATCCCGGGAATTCCCGGGAAAAAGTAATTTATTTATAGGTATGTCCAATATGGTTTAAAATATCAACATTTAACAACTGGTGTGTTTCTTTTCACTACTATCATATTACAAATTAAAAACGAATATTATTGTCAAAATATTTTGCAATTTATTTTTCATTTTACAAATATTTTACTCTACAGCTTTTCAAGGTTATATTCGGAACATACAAATTTATATTGAGAAATGTAAATTCATATTAGGAACATATAAATGCATAATGGGTAATGTAAATTTATAATAGGAACATGATAATTCATAATGAGAAATATACATTCATAATGAGAATTGTTAATTTATATTGAGAACAATTAATTCATAATAAGAACATACCATTTCATAATGAAATATACAAGTTTGTAATCAGAAAATCCAAATTCAATTCATATTCAGAAAATATGAATTCATAATGAGAAAATATAAAATCATATTGAGAAAATGTAAATTTATAATGAGATCATTGATAAAATATGTGTTTCTACGAAAATATCCATAGAAAAACGTACATACTTCGATTATAAATTTTACAGTTCCTGATTATGAATTTAAATTTTATGAATATATATGAATAAGAATTTGTATTTTCTCATTATCAATTTGGATTTTCTCATTTTGTATTTATATATCTCATTATCAATTTGTATGTTCTTATTATGATTTTATATTTCTCAATATGAATTTACATTTCACATTACGAATTTACAGTGCTGATTGTGAATTATCATGCTCTTATTATAAATTTACATTTCTCGTCATGAACTTACATATTCTGATTATAAATTACATTTTCTCATTATAAACTTGAAAAGATGTAGACTAATCGTCAGAATTGGACATTTATATCGCAGGTTGAAGTGACTGACTCCTACTCTAGATTCAAAATTGAAAACGATTAAGGAAACAAATAACTCATATGACGGAGAATGTTATGATACATTTAATTTAGAATATTCATTCTGTCTGGAGACAAAAATATTTTATAGAAACAGGGGGGGATATTCTAAACTGTAAAAATAATAGAAACATAAAAAATTAATATTAATTTAATAAATTCATAAAAAATAATAATATTGAAATAGTCCAGTCATTAATTCTTACAAATGGCCATTGAAATACACCGTAATATATATTATATTCCTATAAGATTTCTCTTGAAAATTTCCAGGGGAACAATTTTTATTGTATTCCTATTTTTATACCATTTCTTTCTGGCTACATATGTAAAGTAAATTGTTCTCGAAGAATAAGTTCACCTCGATTCTTCTAGAAAAACAAGAAAATTTACATTATGTAAGCCATAGTATTGTCGGCATGATATTTTTATTTCACAATAAAGATCCTGCAAATAGCCTCACAAAAAGTTTTTATTCCCCTAGCTGGGTTTCGCATAAAATTTCTATTTAGCGAATTTAAAAGGTTTTGTTTGTAGTAATATAATATACAGTAATGTAAATACATACATATATGAATTTGAAATACATCTACAAATTCCAATTTATATAGTAACATTAAATTATTGATCAACATAATAAATAAATTATTTTTTTAATATTTCCCGTATTCCCGGGAAATTGAAAATTTTTTCCCGGGAATTCCCGTCCAAATTTTTCCGGGAATTCCCGGGAAAAACGATTCGGGAATTCCCGGACCCCAAACCCTAATGGTATCTATCTACTTACTGACAAATGCCACGAACGGGGTGTTTGTTGATATTACTTTGAAGATTTCGTCCATACTGGTTCAATCTGAAGTTGAAAATTCTTCATGTTATTCAGTAAACTATATATATCGAGGGCTTATATTCAAAAGTGGCTAAAAACAAAAACACACCTTTTCAGAAGAGCGAAAAAACTGTCTTTCTCCTTAATTTTAAGAGTAATTATTAATTATTCTTCTACAGTTTAATCCAAAGAGGATTACTAATTGCTACGAATGAACAGTTTTCAAAATTTCCTATTATTGGCGGTTTTCTGGTTCTCATCCACTTTTGCATATTTAAAAATTTAGCACTATGTATGTTGAAATAAACACAAATATTTTTTAAACGAATGTTGGTAATGAAGTGTAGAAAAAACATTTTCCGCATTTGAAGCAAATCGGTTCAGATTTAGATATAGCTAACATACAAATGTCGTTCCCGATTTGACTTTTTCCGCTCTAGAAACCACATATTTTACTCGAATTGCTTCAACTTTGACACAGCACCTTACAATTCAACTAGAAACATCTATGGCGAAAGTAGGTCAGATCGGTTCAGATTTATATATAGCAATGCAAATTTCGATCTCAATTTGACTTTTCCCTAAAAACCAGATATTTCAACTGGAAATATCTATAGTAAAAGTGAGTCAGATCTATTTAGATTTATATATAGCTCCCATACAAATGTCACTACCGATGTGAGTTTCTTATTTTAACTGATTTTTTTCAAATTTGCCAGAAAACCTTATATTTATATATAGGTCCCACATAAAAGTCACTCCTGATTTGACTGTTGCTGCTCTAGGAACTACATATTTTAACCGATTTCAACTAGAAGCACCTATAATGAAGATGGGTGCTCGCACTTAAATATTCCGTTCCTAGTTATGGTATTTATTTATATACTTTTTTATTTTTCATTGATTGTTTTTTTGTGGAAAAAATATCTATTAACATCAATTCATAGTAGATTATATTGTTAGTCTAAACCCGAATAAATTTAACACTAACAAAGACATGCCAATAGAAAAAGAAACAGTTATCAGACTTCTTTAAAATACATAAATTGTAATCCATCATTTTTAAAAACATGCCAGAATAAGTGGGAAAACATTAAGCTCCTGTAAATATGTCCTAGAAGTATCTAATATGTGGATTACATTTTATGAGAATATCAAGTTCCAGAATTTATGATCATTTCAATCAGAGTTACAAGCCGAACCATTATTATCGGCGTCGGCGGCGCTACTAAAAAAGGGTCGGCGGCGGCGGCTTTCGGCTGATTTGCCGGCTCGTTCTGTGATTCGATCACCCCTATTTATTTGACAATTTCGGCAAAACGGAAGGAACAATTTGTATTGGTTTTTAATACCGTTTCTTTTATTTTTTGACAAGTAGTTCAATATACGTTAATATTAGCCAATATTAGCTAATGTTCCCATAATTTAATATTATTTTCCCATACAATTATTTTTTGGGAGTGGGAATCCATTCCCAAAATTTATAATATGTATGAATTTAATAAATATATTTGCAATTCCAGCTTTTCATGGGAGGCATATTTGACCAGACATCTTGAATATCATAATCCTTCCAAAGAATGGTAAAGCTCTACCTACTTTGACACACTAAAGGAGCACAATAGAGGAGCTGTTGTTTATTGTGTTTTATGGCCACGCATACTGGAATTGACTTATATGCGACTTTCTAATCAAAATATAATCTATAGACGTCATCAAATAGTGGGATACCAAATTCAATGAAAGATCTATATATTTCCCAGTGGAAGGTTGTCTTAGTCGATAGTTATATTTTCTTTTGTAATTGTAAGTGGGTTGCCTATTTTGGTAGTAAGATTTAACTGAGTTAGAACTCCGTCAAATCTCGGCGGCGTGGTTGAAGTCGATATGAGTCGATGAAATCGGCTGCGTGATTAAAATCGATGTGAGCCGATGAAATCGGCGGCGGCGCGACTCGTGCAGAAACATGCGGCGGCGGCTTGTATCTCTGATTTCAATAGGCAAATTGTTAACTTCATGATATGATTTTAAAACAGAACTACTTATATGGAAATCTTAACAATACAATGTATACACAACGAGTTTCATTATTTTAACTTCAGCCGTATGATCATACTATTTTTATCCCTCTTTACATATGAAATCTATAAATTCACATTAAATAATTCGGGCGTTCTTTATAGGATTCACATTCAATTCTTATGGGCTGGAAAAAATCGTTGTCGTTGATAATTTGCCGCTGTGGATAACGACTCACAATACACCTAAGAATATATATGATTGAAAGATGCAAGCGTACTTATTGACTCAGGCACCAAGTTTAATTATTCACCAACATTACTTTTTATTTAGGCTAGTCCTGTCAGTTGTATTTATCGTATGTATTGACTGACGTATATAAGTCATAAACATATTGCTTGTACACAACTTATTTAATAATTTCAGAGAGCTATATATGTGAGATGATTGATTTTACACATGGGCATTTCCCACACGCGACATTCGCACGCTTAAAACTACGCAAAAAAAGAAACAAGGACGAAAAAGTCGATCAGCATTTTTAGTGTTCTAAAGCGCTTAAAGAGTATTACATTTTAAAAATACGAAATAGTACATTTATATATTGAAACGGACGCTACAAAAACAGAAGCTCTTATAGAAATATATAAAATTCAGCGATTTTATGCGATAAATTGTAAGGGTCGATGTTGCATATGAACCACACCTAAACGTCAAGTTTATTTTTCTGCATTTCACTTGACATTTCTCAATTTCAGACTAACTCAATTTGAACCATGGAAAGATACACAATCGAGCAACGCGTTAAAGTTATTCAGGGCTATTATCAAAATGGGCGTTCAAATCAAAATGCATATCGTGCACTTAGAGGAAAATCATCTTCAGTGAATTCATTTCTGAAGAGGAAATAGGTTCAGATTTAGATTTAGCCCCCATACAAATGTCGCTCCCGATTTGACATTTTCCGCTCTAGAAACCACATCTTGTACCCGATTTTCTTTAAATTTGGCACAACATCTTATAATCCAACTATAAACACCTATGCAGAAAGTGGGTAAGATCGGTTCAGATTTAGATATAGCCCCAATACAAATGTCTCTCCCTATTTGACATTTTCCGCTCTAGAAACCACATCTTGTACCCGATTTTCTTTAAATTTGGCACAACATCTTATAATCCAACTAAAAACCTATGGTGAAAGTGGGTAAGATCGGTTCAGATTTAGATATAGCCCTCATACAAATGTTGCTCCCGAATGTTTAACCGAATTTGGCCAAACTTTACATATTATATTTCACCAATAAACATACATGGTGAAAGCGGGTCACATCGTTCCAGGTTTCAGTATACACTCAGACAAATGTCCTTTCCGATTTAACATTTTTTGTCAAACACATACATTTACAGGATGTAAAAATCCTTCCCGATTTCACTTTTTTACCGAATTGAATTGCAATGAGAATTGTTTGGGTGATGCCCATATGTCCATACTTTGGTATAACCCAAATGGGCCCATTCTGATCTATTACAGCTCTAGAAACTACATCTTACATCGGATCCTTAATCAAATTTTGCACCCACAAAGAGTGACTGTTTGGTGCGGTTTATGGGCTGGCGGCATCATCGTGCCGTATTTTTTCCAAAATGAGACCGGTCATCCAGTTACTGTGAATGGTCTTCGTGAGATGATAACGAACATTGTATGGCCCGAATTGGAAGATAGGGATGCCACTGCTAACGAAACAATGACTCTTTTGCGCGACAAATTCAATGGCCGTGTTATCTCACGTGGTGGCGCTGTCAACTGGCCGCCAAGATCATGTGATTTGACACCGTTGGACTTCATTCTTTGGGGTTATTTGATATAAAAGCCAGCAACAATTCAAGAGCTAAAGGATGAGATAATTCGGCACAGTAACGGCATAGAACCTCAATTATGCCTCAGCGTCATCGAAAATTTGGAGGTATGCCGTCGTGGTCGCGGCGGCCATTTGGTCGATTTTTTGTTCCATACATAATTGAAGCATACCAATATTATCATAATAAAAAGAAATATCGATAATTTCCTAAATAATTTGTGTTTTATTCAAAATCAACATCGGCCCTTAAAATTTAACTACCCTTTACATGTAAATGAAGGTCAGAGGGTATATTTTGTAGAATTATCTCCTAGATTTTGTTAATTAGAAACAACAGGAATACGGATACTACAAATATTTCCACGAGTAGTAAGAAATAGTAATTTTCGTTAGAACACTTCAACTTTTAAAGAAAATTAAACATACAAGTTAACTTCAAGTTTCATAATAGTAATAGTATAGAAAAAATGAAGTTGGAAGCTATTAATGTGGTCTGAATTATTTTTTTGGTGGACCTTTTTTGGGAGATGCGATATAATTTATTATCTCATTATTTGCGAGCATAAGTACATATGATACAACTTTCTCATATATAGCTAAAATGTTTTTAATTCTTTCCAGTTTACGAAATCTTTCTAATTTTCCTGAAGTTATGGTTTATAAACTCTATAGAATTTATTTGAAACAGAAAGAAATCAAATGCTAAATAAGTAGATATAGTGTAATTGATCAAATAGTGACACAAAAACGAAATAAGTAGGTATAGCGTAATTCGATCAAATAACGACCCAAAAATCTGTTATTTTCTGTATCTGTACTCCCCTTTGCGAGAACAGGTCCTTGTATTTCAAGGACTCTAAAAGCTAGAAATAGGCTTAATCCTTGAATATCCTGCAAACCATGTGTTAGTTTCTTAATTTACATTTTTATGTGTTTTATCTAATTTTATTGGGGTAATTTGTACAGAAATTATAGTTTTTATTTTTTTAAATACTATCCGCAAGAATGTATGTACCAATCTTCATCATAATTGATGAAGGTCGTAATCAGCACTGAGTCAAAATCTTGTGATTTTTTACTATTTTAGGAAAAATCCGAAAATACTTGATACGACCGGTTCTTTTATAAAAAATGTTCTTAAGCCGGACATTGTCCCAGTTCATAGACGAAAAATACTTAAAATAAACACTTTGTAGATTTTGGGTTATAAACTAATTCTTCAACCCATATACATTGTGTATCTTCTTCAAATTTGTATAGATTTTTCATGACGACATTTACATTGCATTCAAATTTATTGAAATTGGTTGGATAAATTTTGTTGCATTTAAATCACTCTTAAATTGTTAATCTGGAATTTTCCGGTTTTTAATAAATCTCATAAGTCAAATTTAAAATGTGATGTAACAACACTGATAGAAAAATGAGGTTCTAAAAACCAGTTTGTTCCCAGTCTAATCAATAAGTCAGCAAACTGAAATCACGATAGGTTTTTAAAACAAGAAGAACATTATGAAGGTAAGAACGCGATCAATAAAGCTTGAATCATTCACACAACGGCGGTTTTAATCAAAAGTCCAACGGATGTGCTTGATTTTGTGTCTTATAGAACACTTTTTTCTATGAGTGTATATTTATATATCTCTTAGGTATATTTAAGTAGTAAATAGGAAGTAAAAATCTTCAAAACAATGTATTTTAATACTCTACATATTAGGGGTTATCACGGGAGTTTTCCTGATCCTTCTGGGTAAAAAATTTTCCACGTTATCTGACAGCATAAAATGCAGTTTATTCAATTATTCAAACTAAATGTATTTTTGACACCATGAGATACAATATAAAACCTTGGATTGGCATTTTTATTTACATGTATTTCAAACAAATTTTGCTCGATGTTCCATCTCTGTTCATCTTCTCTAATTAATTTGCCTTCTTTGCATACAAGAAGATTATGGTTTGAGAACCTCTGAATATTTATATCAAAAATTTTCAAAACCAACGCACATTATACTGTAAAATAGCAACAACAAAAAAGTTCATTTAATATTTCGACAACACATTTTGTTTGTTTTGGCCTTTTTCGCTGTTGTGTGCTGTGAGCGGAGAACTTTGCTCCCCAGCGATGAGTCCATTTGCAAATGATGATTTGTTGTTTGTTATACGCTTTCTTATCGAAATCATTATATCGGCGTTGCCACTGTCCATGTATACTCTTTGCCATACAGATGTATCGCCCATCACACACTGTTGATGCCTTATGGCACATTGCTGAAATATATTTTGTTTAATAGTACTGTAGCAAAAAAGACCCACTACTCTACTCGCAATAGAGAATATGTTTTTTTTTTGTTGTTTTTGCTTAACTCGAGGATTTTTGATCATTTTTGGTTTGGTCTCACATCAGTTCGATGCCACTATGGGCCAGTCAGCCAGACCGTATGGCAATGAAATTAACGACCGCCAGCTCTTCGCAACGTAAAACAAAAACTAGAAGACTTTACAGAAAAATGTTGTTACGTTCGTCGGTCAGTTGAATATTCCTCCGTCAATCGTTTAGTCTCTCTGGCATGAGTACCGCGTATCAAAGTATATTCAACAACATTCGAACAGCCAACAACGACAAAAAATACAATTCACAAATTTTGTGATAATAAAACCAATTGCACAAAATATGTAATTTTTAACGCTGGAAAATAGGAGGAATTCTTTAGCAAATCTTTCAACAAAATTGAGTCTACGTGAATAAAACAACAACACAAAAAGTTCGATATTATTTTGGAGTGAAATGTGACAAATTTCAAGGATCTGTATATAGCGATGATATTGAAGTTCAGCCAATAAAAAATATTGATTTTTTACATAACGAATTAATTTCAGTGAATGCCAACACCAAGTGAAATATTTTATCAAATATAGCTACTATACATATACAATATGTTGGCTTTTAATAAAAATTCCCAATGAATCATTGCTAATAAATATGTTTATAATTAATACATGTCCGTCGCTAAATTTTATAAATTTAAATTTTATATACAATTGAAAATAAAAGAATATATTTTGTATTCTGCTGAAGATTTTTTGGATTAATCATCGTTTCCCAGTTTTAAATGAAAGGTTCCAAAAGTACGCGACAGCAATATGGAAATACCGACCGTAAAAGTAACAAGCGGTCCGACAAGTTATCCAAGTACGTTTATTTAATGAATTATATTAGCAATTTATGATTTCAGCACTAGCCAGCAATTAATGAGTTGTGATTAACAAATGAAACTAATGCGGATCAAAGGCTGATCAAAATAGTTTATGTTAGCATTTGAATTTTCAGTTATGTTTATGGAAGAACGTTCGTAGAAAATGCCATACGAAATAGGGAAAAATGAAATAAATTATTGAAATTACATAATCGAAGTTGTCTTTACTAGAACAATAATGTTCATGTCATTAGTGTTTGAATATGCTTTGGAGCAATTCGGTGCAGCGGATGGATAGAATGTGGCGAATTCAGTAAGACGGCATTACGTCAAGTTTTTAAGCCATAAGTCTACATACATTACATGGACAATGCTCCGTACGTTGCCTATGGTACCACTTCGTGGACTAGGGTATTATAAGTTAGTTAGTTAGACCAACCTTTAAGTACACGGATCGGCTTATAATCACCTGTTGAATCGATTTAACGATGTCTGTCTGTCCGTTCGTCCGTCTGCTGACCAACTAAGCTTGTTAGCACTCGCAACTGTTGTCCGATTGTCATGCGATTTGGCAAAAGTTATTTTTTTGGGCCAGTGACGATCGGTATTGAATTTGGAGGAAATCGGCTCAGATTTAGATATAGCCCCATACAAATATCTCTATGATTTACACTATTACTGCTCTAGAGTACACATTATACATGGGATCATGACAAGATTTTCAGAATCATGTTATATTTAAACTAGAAACAGCTAACGGGAAAGTGGACCACATGGGTCCATGTTTTGATATAGCCCCCATACAAATGTACTTCCGATTTACAATATTACTGCTCTAAAATGCACATTTTACATCGGATCTTGATCAAATTTCCCACACAATGTTACATTTAGACCAGAAACACCTATTTTGAAAGCCAGCTATATAGGTCAATGTTTGTGTATAGCCCCCATACAAATGGGCCCCCAACTCACACTATTATCGCTCTAGAACCCACATCTTACATTGGATCTTGATAAAATTTTGCAGATCATGTTATATTTCATTAAAGAATACCTACTTTGAACCCACTTTTTAATGTAGCGTCCTTACAAATGGGCCCCCATTTTTATTATTACAACTCTAGGACCCATATTTTACATCGGAAATTTATCAAATTTTGCAGATTATATGAAATTGTATATATGTATATATTATTATGAAAGTCAAATATATGATTCTATATTTTGGTATAACCCCCATACAAATTGGGCCCCATTCTCTATTACAGTTCGTGCATTGGAACTCGAAACAATTTTGCAGATCATGTTATATTTCAACTACATTGTTTGATAGTTATGTATATGGACCCATTTACAAATAGTCCCCATTTTTATTGTCACCCCTCTTCATCCCATGTGGGGTTGTATTTTCGTAAATTATATAATTGTACGTCGCCAGGTGTTTCTTAGTAGGCCGTAGTTCATTGATCCTTGAGGATTCCACGCAAGTGTCATCCTTGTAATGTTATGGTGATTTTTCCTGATGATATGGATGATCTTCATTTCCTACGCTTCATCTGCTTCAGTGTGGGTTCCTCACTTGTCATGTTCCATATTGGTTAATACCTGTAGCTTTTGCGTTATGATGTTTGGCACAAGCCAAGTTTCACTGCTGTACAGCAGAATTAACTCTACACATGCGTTGCATATTTTGAGTTTGGATCGCCTGGATATATGTTCACGGCTTTTTCTACGCCACCGTTTGTCGTCATTGTATTTCCTAGGTAGCAGAAGCTACCCAGCAAAAACTTGGTTTTGACACCTCATTATTTTTAGCATTATTACATTATTTTGATGTACGAAATAATTACTTCCTTGTAATGGCTTAAATAAGTAGTTATTGGTAAGTTAAATTTCATAGAACTTCAGATTTTAAATAATAATTTTCTTTATTTTTGCGGTGAGTCAGAGAATAGCAGTGATGTTGTTATCGCAGCTTATTTATTCAGGCTTAAAGAAAAGCAGCCCTAAATTCTGTATTCAGATAGTAAACAAGTCGATACAAATTTATATAATTTCATAAAAATGTTTTTTCAGTAGTTATTAAGCCCATTATTGATAATACATTATTTGGCTAGTTATCAATAATGACTTTTTTTGTATCTTCCTGAGGCCACTTATTTTACAACTCGTTTAAAAGTACTTATTTATTAACTTTTCGTAAGCGTGAGTGAAAGTACTTATCCTTCAACTTTTTACAACTCGTTTAAAAGTACTTTTTTTTTTTTTTTATTATTTTATTTTATTTGTACAAATTCCATATAAACAACTTTCCTGGCCTCAGCGCCATAGTGGCATTATTGAGGCAAGCCGGCAATATATTATTCTAATTTATATACAATTATATACAAATTCAAATTCAATTAAAAAAAATATCTTACAAAATTCAAATTTTATACTGAAGGTAGAAGCGTTTCAAATGAATTATATAGAAATTTCTTAAATGCAGTTTTAAAAGTTGAAATTCTGTTAACAGATTTCAAAGCTGATGGTAGGTCATTATATGTGATAGCACCCACATAATCAATACGTTGTTTTGTCCTTTCAAGTCTACACCGTGGAACTCTTAAATTATTTCGATTTCTAGTGTTAAAGTTTGTTTGGTTCTGAAAAAATGATATGGTGTGATGGCCAATCTTATTAATGCACTTAAACACGAACATTACAACTTGGTACTCATACAATCCATATATTGGCAGTATAGTCTTCCCCACATCCCTATACAATGAAATCGTTGGATAGGTCAATGGTAAATTATATATCGTCTTGAGAGCTTTGTTTTGCATGCATTGGAGAGATCTCAAAGAGCTACTGTTCTTATTGTTGGCGTAGGCAATAGCTAAGTATTTCAAATGCGATTGTACTAACGATTGAAATATCATGAGCTTCGATTTTTCATTTAACTTGTATTTCAATTTATATAATACACCGATTGCTGGGGCTATTTTCTTCTTGATATCAGCAATATGTATATCCCAGTTCAAATTGTTTTGCAGTGTCACTCCCAAATATTTCACAGAGTGATCCTCACTAATTGATTTACCATCGACGTACACCGAGAAATTATCATTATTACTTGCTGGGTGGGGTCTAAACCGAACTACTTTAGTCTTATTTGGATTTAGCAATAATCGATTCAACCTAGCGAATTCGAAAATCAACGATGCATCTCTTTCCATGTGAGTTCGTAAAGCCAGATCGTGCTTGTATGGGTAAAACAAACACACGTCGTCTGCAAACATAAATAGTTTACCCGACAAATCAAGGTTCTTCATGTCATTCACATAAATCGAAAATAATAACGGGCCTAAACCACTTCCCTGTGGGACTCCATATTCTACTGCGCCAATATTACTTCGTGCATCGTTAAGGTGAACATATTGTTTTCTATTCAATAAATAATTTTTGAATAGTAGAAGTTCTTTTCCCTGAATGCCGTAATATTCCAATTTTTGAATTAATATTTTATGTTCTACAAGATCAAAAGCTTTTGTAAAATCAAAAAATATGCCAGCAACACCGCAGAATCCACCATCTAGCCCCTTACAAATATACTGCAAAACATTTAATACCGCATCTTCTGTACCACAACCTCTTCTGAATCCAAATTGACTATCAAACAATAAGCTGTTTTCCTCCAAATAAAATAATAGTTTATCAAAAAGTATTTTTTCAAAAATTTTGTCAACTCAGGACAGCTATTGGTCGGTATTCATTTAAGGAAACAGCATTAACTTTCTTTGGTATTGGAACAACTTTATGAAGTTTTAAGGTGTCTGGGTATATTGAACTACTGTTCATTTTGTTAAAAATTTTCACCAAAAGTGGAACCACTTCCTCAGCACATTCCTTAATAAATTTTGGTGATATATTATCATATCCTGGACTTTTCTTACCTTCCATTTCTCTTATAACTTTACTCACATCATTTATACTAACATTATCTATTTTAAAACGGTGATTTGATTGTGAAAGAGTTCTCAGCAAATTAAAATTGTCTCCAGGCTGAATTTCAATTTGGGACTTCAAATCAGATACGGAGGAAAGAAAATAATTATTAAAACAGTTTACTTTGATCTCATCACTGCATATTCTGGAACCTTTTGAATCATTAAGGTTAACATTATTTCCTTTGGACCTACCGAGGGTACTATTAATAAATCTCCAACACTTTTTCTGATCATTTCCCATTTTTTCTAAATTGTCAAAATAATAGTTTTCTCTGCATACTTTAATCGCAGTTTTTATGACTTTACTTACTCGCTTCAACACATCATTTACAATACGTTTATCTTTTACTCTTCGTCTTTTCTTCAATAATTTGTCCTTCCATAAAATCAGTGCCTGAAGATTTTTGTTAATCCATGGAGCAATTTCGAAGCGTAAATGTTTTTTATCTTTTGTAACAATAGTTGAACTGTTCATAGCCATTTCCATACAATTAATCAAAGCATCGGTTAGATCCGAAGCATTTAACAAAGCACAATCAATCGGTAAATTATTTCTCAAAATATTCCTGGCCTTTGAATACTCACAATAGCTCTTAGAAATTTCTATATGATCCGTAACAACTAATCTACTTCTGATCTTACAGCAAATTATATTGTGATCAGATAAGTCACACTCTACAGAGTCAACATAAATCCTTTCGGAAAAGTTGCTAAAGACATGATCTATACATGTACCACTGACCGGTCTAGTTACCAAGTTGTGAGAGTTATCACAATCATAGTTCTGAAAACACGTTCGCAACTCGTTATAGTGTGGATTCTGAAAAACATCAATATTAGAATCACCGAGCACTATAATAGGCTTATGAGCATGTTCGTTTAATAGAACATCAATCATTCTAATAAAAACATTAACATCACATTTCTGTGACCGATAAAATGAAATTAGTTTCAATGGTTTGTTGTTGATTTTAAAATTATCCAAAGTAATTGTTACAACCTCTAGAAAACTATCACTTTTACAAACGTCAACAGAATAATGAAGGCTTTCTTTTACATACACTGACGTACCACCATAACTATCTTCCCTACAACAATGAACACATGAGAACCCAGGTATTGAATATAACTGAGTCAAATCTTTTCGGAACCATGTCTCCTGAATCGCAATAATATCTGGCAGTTTAGGAAAACCAGCCAGAAAAGACTTAAACTGATTAAATTTTTCAACAGATGAAACGCTTCTGATGTTAATACTTATTACATTCAAATAATTGAACTTTATGTTTTTAATATAATTTTCAAAATGCAAAAAACTTTCAAAATATTGATTTTTAATCATTGAAATTATAAAAAATAATCATAAACATATAAAAAACTAAAAAAAGAAATATTTTGTTTAAGACGGCGAAACATATGTAACCTCTTCATCTCCTTCATCACTCGAATCAGCAGCATCTCTATTACACACCATGGACCTTCTACTCCAATGTTTATTTGTTGTTGCATTCAATAACATTTGTTCAACATCCTCTTCACTTCTTATTATTTGTTGTCTAGATATTTCAGTTTTTTTACAAAAAACTTTGCCATCTCTTGCATAGATATATTGATATCCAATTGATTTCAGGGACTTGGCACAATTCAAAAGAGTTAACGTTTCCTTGCTAAGGTAATCGTTGATATATATTTTCTCCGTACTTTCCGTCTCTTTCAATTTAGATTTTGCCGCCATCAATTTATCTTTATTGGCTTTTGAGCTGAACTTCACAATCACGGTTTTTTATCATTGGATTTGTTTTTATTTGGAAGAAAAAACACATTCTCAAACGCACTCGATTCTAATTCTACTCCAACACTTTTAGACAGGTTGACAACTGCATCCACCGCTTTGATATCGCCTTCCACATTTAAACCGCTTATGATACAATCATTTTTAACGCGAGCATCATTTAGAATTTTTACTGATGTTTTTATATCTTCTAGTTCATTTTTTAATTTTTTGTTTTCTTTCTCAATCGCACTTATCTTCTTTTTGTTCTCAGCCACATCTTTAAAAACTTCATCGAATTTAGCAGACATGAAATTTATCGATTTATTAACTTTTCGTAAGCGTGAGTGAAAGTACTTATCCTTCAACTTTTTGTAAATGTGCGTGGAAAAACTTATTTTTTTACAAACCCTTTATAAAAATAATTAGAAACGGATCCGAAAAATAAGTAGTGAAGGTTTTTGGTTTTGCCATATTCCCCACATTACTTGGTAATGCGAGTTTTTGCTGGCTATCTACATACTCGACTGATTGACCTTGCAGCATGATGTTTTCTGTGTTGATTCTCATGACTTTGGTTTACGTGATATTCATCTCTAGTCAAACATTGCGAGCTAATCTTTCTAGGTTTTCCTATTTTGACTGCATATTTTGAAATCTTGTAGACTATTATCATCTGCATAATCCAAATCCTCGAGTTGGCGAGAGAGACTCCATGTTATGGCTCTTCTCTGTGAACAAACTTCGCTCATGATCTCATCCAGTTCGAAGGTGAATAGCAGATGTGAAAGTGGGCATCCTTGCATTAATGTGAAATGGTTCACTGATGCTCCCGTTGTGAAGAACTGAGAGTACATCGCTCTTATTATTCGGATTATTTTCAGGTGTATTCCTTTTCTTCTTAATGCTTTCCATATTGCAGTGCGTTGGATGGTGTCGTAGGTCGACAAACAGTATGCACAAGGGGTACGCCATTCTAGACATTGTTTTATTACGATGCGTTGAATGTTGGCCTTGTCCACACAGCATCTATTTCGCCGGAAGCCTGCCTGTTCGTCTCGCAATATGTTTATTTCTGAATTACGATTGCTAGAATCTTGTATATGGTGGCTCAACATAACTTATAATAATCCAACCAATTTTTGCTTAGTTCCAGAATTTAAGATCATTTCGGTAGGCCCAATGTAAACTTGGAGATAATACTCCAATGGCCATACAATGAAAATAGTCCTCGCAAGCAGAATTTTACACCTGCAACAAAAGCAAATATACTAGATCAATTGCGTGACCAGTTTTTAATTTTTTGACAGTAAATTATACTGGATTTTAATCGCAAATGAAGAAAATCTTATTTACACTTCGCAATCATTAAGTGTACAGGAGTCATTACACTAAATGTTTCATAAAGTTACTTTGAGTATTACATTTTATATTTTTTAATACTGGCGACATTTGTTAGTAAAAATCTATTTTAAGTTTGTTTGAAACAATTACCCGTTCGTATCCAGCTTTAAATATTGGCCCCTTTCATCGAGCCTATCGTGCATCCATCGTGGGAGAAGCATCCTCTTTGTCTTCAGGCATATTTGTGGAATTATTTATAACTTAATATTTTAAACCCTGAGTTTTAAAGTTTCTTAATTTTATATTGTAAGTTCTGAATTTAAAATAATGGAATTTCCAATATTCCATGGTAATTCTATTGACATTTGCTGCATTACGCCTTAAAATGAGTTTGAAACATTGATCAACCCAATTTATATTAATCATTAAATTGATTAATAAATATTGTCCTTGAAATTGTTTATCTTTATTGTAATTGTTTCTAAGCTAAATGCTCGCTCCTTTGTTTTTCATACTTGTTTAAGTTACTAGCATGGTTACACATCCGACTTCGCACAAAAGTCTCGCATTTTATTTTGAAAGTCAACATACATACATGTATATAAATCGAACACAAGGCAATAACATAAGTATACCATTTAAAATAAACCTCGCCTCATCAATTGTTCTATGTTCATTTATGTAAAACATTTCAGGCAACATTCTCATTAACACCTAAGTGCTTAAAGACTCGAGCATCCGTATTGGCTGCTAATTTAAATTCCTAAATATATCACGTTCGAACAGATGTGCTATTATGCACTAACAAATTGACCATGAACTTATTCCGGCTTTAAAACTAAAACAGTATTTCCTTAACAACATTTGCTTCTTTTGCAGGGAAGAAGGGAGGAAGAGAAAATCTAAGAAGCAACCTTGTTCTAAATATCCCATTTCCAACGACCTACCACCATCTGACATTCACATAATCCTCGTTTAAATTGAACTGCGCTTTCTTATAATCTGTCTTTGGGGCAAAAATGTCACGCACTATATCAATAAACATTGCTAAAAATACACGAAAAATATTTGCACGTGTGACTGTTTTAGAAACATAAAAAAATACACTCATATCGGCGGTAGCCGCTACGACAGCATCGCAAGTAAATTTTTTCTGTAATAGTTTCAAATGTTCAGGGTTATTAGCATTTATTATAGGGCAGCTGCTGAGAACAACAGATATTTGCTTATCGATACAACTACACTCAGAGCATAATGTGTGATAAAATATCTAATTGCTACATAAAGATGATATTTAATATCTTCCAAAAATTATTCATATAGTTTGGTTTAACATCCCTTTAGTATTTCATTTAAAATTGTCCTTTGCTCGCACACGATAGAAATTTCGATCGAAAACGATTTTTGAGCGATTATATTATTTTTACCTATCATATTGTTTTATCTATTATTTATTTTTATATTATTTATATAATATATTACATTCGAAACTTTGTATTTCTTCATTTTCTAAAAAGGAATTAATGCCAATTGTTATTAAATTTGCATTCCATAAAATATAGAAACAATATACAAATCACATTGACCAAATTTTTATCAGAATATTTTGAGCGCTAAGATATATAATGGATGTGGATAAAGGATAAAGGATAAAAGGAGAGTATTGGAGCTGTATCAGAACAAGGGCTTATGTGCCGCACTTTCACTGCAGACATATCATGGTTAAATATATGATATATCTGATCAAAATTAGTTGCACTAATTATTTGCCGCTAATTCAGAAGTTTTCAATAGTTGGGCCTTCCAGATATTAGATCCTACTTACATATTCTAAGCACGAAGCTCAACACGTTAGACAAATTGTTTTTTTATTTCCTAATTTAATAGAAAACTGCAAAAGTTTATTTATATAAAAAAGCTGTGGCTGCTTTTGAGAAAATATTTGAGGGATATTAAGGAAATTTTTGTTGCTGATTATTTAAAAATTTATTATTAATTTTCTTTGAGTGTACCTACGTATACATTGTACGCTAGCTTCTATTGTGAAAAAATTTTGGTCATTAATTTGTTTCTGTTTTTCTTCTAAATTTTTCATTATTTTCTCTTCGAAGTATTTACTTTATGTGTTTTTGTTATTATCAGCATACCTTACCTCAGTCTAATGAATTTTGTTTAATTTTTCATTATTATCATTAATGTTTCCTTTTGTTTATTTTGATTTTCAAATATCTTTTTTTATTATTATTATTACAATTAAATTTTGTTGTCTTGTGTCTTCGGATAGAGAGAATAGATTCAGTATACTATTCTTTATATTTTATTAGTATATAATACGTACGTTTACCTCCATTATGATCGTTCATTATTGCAGCGCACAGTGTGACTTTTGCCACTTCTAGGATGCTAAAAGTCAAAATAAATTCTAGATCGCAATGATTTTCTGGTGTATTGCAAACAAGAGTACAGCTATTGTAAAAATGTAGCCAAAACAAAAAGTAGAAAAACTCGTTTTCCAGTTGAAAAATTTTGGTATGTAAATATATCATAACTGTTGTCCCTAACGCTTTTTACAACAACCTTTTCCGTTTGTTATTAATTTGGACAGTAAAATCGTTTTTATTTAACGGAGTAAAACTTTTAAGGTTCTTTGTATAATGTCGAGTGTTGATAGCCAAAATAGAAAGTGATGCTCCTAGTTTCAAATTCCAAAAACCATTTTGACTGTCTCTGTCCGAAGTTTGCATCAATCTATATATATATATATAAATAAGTCTGATTTATGTTCTATGTACTGCGTGAACCGATTTTTTGGAAATGTATAAAATGCAACACATATAGGCCAAATTTAAATTAGCTGTGTTGATAATGCATGAATAAATGCTAATACTATTTTTATTTGTTTTGTATAAATTAATTAAAATTTGTTTAAGCGTAGAATTTTGTTAATAAACTATTTTAAAAAATTGTTTAAGCCAATACCTAGACTGCGCAACTAATAGTTTCAACGATAAAGCTGTTACTGTAAAACAAAATTAGTCGAACATTTATTTGAATTGTTGCAAAGTATAGTTAGAATTAGAAACTCCTAAAGTAGCACACGATTAAAACATTTGTTAGTAGAACAACACAGATAAATATTCACCTGAATATTTTAACAAAGAAATTGTTACAGTAAAACAAAATTAGTTGAACAAACATTTTTGTCAAAATTAAAACTCCTCAAATAGCACTCTATTGAAATCTTTGAATAAATCTTTTGTTAAAAACACCACATATTCTTATTACACATTTAATTGGAAATTATTGTTTGGAACTTCATGGAATTGACAAAATTCCAAAGACATGCGCGTCATCGCCTTATATTAAACTTTAATTTCATTCTCCGTATACCGAACGTGGTACGATGGTAAAAATGCGGGATAATCGCTTCGGCCCAAATTTTATTTCTTTTTTCGATAAAAGGATTAAAACTTTTTTAGTCAATATGTGGATCTCTCTACAGAGTGAATATGTAAAATATTTATACACTTCACGAGTGTATTATGTCTTTGTGCATTTGTTTGTAACAACCAAAAGGAAGCGAGATATACACATTGTTAATTATACCGATCGACTAAGAATCTCTGTTTGAAAATCGGTTTAGATTTAGATATAGCCCCCATACGAATTTCACTCCCGACTTGACTCTTTTTCACTCTATCCATTTTCAAGTGTAATTCAACAGACACCATTTGAAATTCAATAATTCCATTTGAAATTCACAAAACATCAATTGAAATTCAAAAATTTCATTTGAAATTCAAAAAATATCAATTGAAATTCAAAAAAATATCATTTGAAATTCAAAACTCGTCATTTGTAATTCAAAATACACCATTTGAAATTCAAAAGTTTTCATTTTAAATTCAAAAGTTTTCATTTGAAATTCAAAAATTATTCCATTTGAAAATCAAAAATGTAAACAAAATTATTTAAGAAAGATATACATTAGGTGGGGTAGCATTTTTTTCTGCAGTTTTGAAAACAGATTTAATAAAATGATGAGCAACTAATAATTACAATGATGTAAAATGTCGGTAATTTCATATATAGTTTATAACCATCACCAGCTCAGAGGGCATCTGCATATAATTTATAAGGACTTGCATTTTACTTAGGGTCGGATTATTTGTGTGGGAGGTACAACAAATCATAACTATTTTACAGGTATAAAGTGATTGTAAAACCATTTCCAATATTAAATTGTTACTGATCAGTTTTATTTTAACCTAAGCTTATGCCAAATTTTGTGAGAGGTGTTTTAATATCGATCATATTGCAGGTGTATATAACATATATGAACCAAATTTCTTAATGGGTAATGTACTTATTTTTTTATCCCCACTCCACAGACTTTCTATTTATCAATCTAAATGGGGGTAAATCTGTTTTCTAAATAGCAGAATATTAAAATTTACAGAAATAAATAAATGCTACCCAACCTAATGTATATTTTGCTTAAATAATTTTGTTTACCCTTTTTGAATTGCAACTGGAATAATTTTTGAATTACAAATGAAATAATTTTTGAATTTCAAATGAAAACTTTTGAATTTCAAATGGTGTCTTTTGAATTACTTATGACGAGTTTTGAATTGCAAATTACGAGTTTTGAATTACAAATTAAGGGTATTTGAATTACAAATGAAGAGCTTTGAATTTCAATTGACATTTTTTGAATTTCAAATGAAATTTTTAATTTAAGGTGATATTTTTTGAATTGCAAATGGAATTTTTGAATTTCAACTGGTGTCTTTAGAATTTAAAGTGATGCCCTTTGAATTACAATTAAAAAAGGTGTAGATACCACAGTTTTTCTTCAAAATTGGCAAAACATCTTATATTTCTACTAGAAACATCTGAGGTGAAAATGTGTTAGATTGGTTCAGATTTATATATAGCTCCCATACAAATTTCGCTCCTAATTTGACTTTTCCGCTCTAGAAACCACATATTTTATCAGATTGCCTTAAAATTTGCAAAATATCTTATATTTTCACTAGTAACACTCATGGTGAATATGGGTCAGTTCGGTTCAGACTTATATAATAGTAATAATTTCATTTCATTCCATTTCATTTATTTCTTCAGGACTTGTAAGTCTAATCCCATTGGCCGATATAAAGTAAATTACAAATTGCATATATACAGAATTTCACTCACGATTTGACTTTTTCCACTCTATAAAAGATATTAAAATATATCTTCTTCAACTCTATGCCAACAAACTTCCTCTGCTGAAGGTATTTTTCACCCAGTTTAGTTATTTTGGTTAAATGTAGTTAATTACTTCATAAAGGTAATGCACAACAATTTATATTTCCGGATTTGGTGTTTTCGATTTGTATTTTTCAACTGGAGGAGGTTTAGATAGTTTGGTACGAAACTACAATGAACGGTGCATCTCACAAATATATCGGCGAATATCGTCTGGAATTGATGCGTCTGATATTATGATATACTTGTGAGCAAAAAGAGGGCGCCCAAAGAAGCGAAAATGATGTTCATCTTATAATTCGTTAGTAGTGAAAATTGGGATCTTCACCATTGAATTTAACATAGAGTTGTCATAGTAGAGATATCCTTTATTTTGAAAGACTTAACATATATTTTAAAGAGTTGCAAAGGCATCACTTTATTTTACATTTCTGTTGCCGCTACCGGGGGTAGAACAGCGGACCTACTGGTTGCTACTACGGCACTCTAACCTTCTCAGCTATCCTCTGCTGAATAACTAATAATTAAAGCAAACCATTTCGTTCGTTATAACTGACAATAGGAAACATAAGAAAATATTTATTTAGTATGAATTAAAATATAACGAAAATTAATATTAAATTAAATTAGTATTATATAAATTAACACTACTTAATTTTACTGACATTATGTAGTTTTAAAAAAATGAAATATTTGAAGTACACTAATAAAGCAATAAATTTTTATTTTTAAGCAAACATTTCTAAATTGTTAAAATTATACAAAATTAACTAATAAAACAAGTAAGGAAAGGCGGGCGGAGCCGACTATACTACTACCCTACACCACTTGCTGCGTATATACCTGGCTTTTATTACTGAACCCATACATACATTACATATACATGTGATGGGCCCATACACAAACTCATTGTAGTTGCGCCTCGAGTGTTATGTAAACAAGTCGGAAGGTACATATATATATCTTTTAGTAATGTTCCACTTTTGCTGTAAGTAGTTCTAACTGAAATATAACGAGATGTGAAAAATACGTCTAAAATCGTATCGGAGGCCTATTGGGTCCACATCAAAACAGGGGTGCACGGTCCACTTCATCAGTAAGAGTTCCTATGTGAAATAATCATTGATCTGGAAAAGTTTATCCAGTTCCGATGTAATTTGAAGGTTTTAAGGCGATAATAATGAAAATTGGTGGGACAGTTGTATTTGAAAACATATGGTCAAAATTTAGTTATTCCGAGATCCCGAAAACCTTTCCCAAGTTCTGATGACAAACTGACATTTTAGGGGACCTATATCAACACTTGTGGGTTGTACCATAGCATGGGTCTATATAGTTTTAATTTTCGGTAGGTATTCCCAGTTAAAATATATGATAAGCTGCAAAATTTGGCCAAGCTGAAAGACGTACGTTCTACAGCGGTAATAGTAAAATCTGGGGTCCCATTTGTATGGGGTTTATATCCAAATATGAACCCATGTATTTGACTTTCATAATAGGTATTCTTAGTTGAAATATGACATAATATACAGAATTTTATAAAATTCCGATGTAAAATGTGGGTTCTCTAAATGGGTAATAGTACAAAATGGGGGCCCAATTGTAAGGGCGCTACATTAAAAAGTGGACTCATATGGAGCAATTTCAAACTTGAACATAGCAACATAAAAACACTGTGTGCATTTTCCACGAATTGCGATACAAGTGAGAAGAACTGTGGACATTTGTTTGATTTCGGTAACCACTGACTGGGATTTTCGGGTGTATATGTAAGTTCGAAGGAGTTCTCATTCATTTGAGTTTGCGAGGCACATATACAGAACCGATAATCACCGGAGTAGTTGTTGCATTGCACTGGGCATTGATAAGGGGGAGTAGCGTCCCTTAAAACGATCGTCTACTCTGCTAGCAACCGAACCAAATAAATGACACACACTTCTTTTAAAAAACTTTGTTTTCTGTCTAAGAAAACAAAACAAAAATGGTCACGAACCTGAGTAAGTAGTTACAACAAAAACTATGACATGAAAAGATCAAATAAAAAAGAAAAAACTGAATTCAGCCAAATTTCATGGCAATCGGACAACAACCTGTAGAGTGCGAACAAGCTTAAATGGACAGCAGAAGGACGGACAGACAGACATTAATAAATAGATTCAGCTGGTGATGCTAATCCGATCGGTATACTTAAATAGGTAGTCGTAAACGTTTTTGTTTTTCAGGCAAATTAAAAGTATAAAAGTCACATTGTACAGCTCCCAAATAACGAACATCGTTGCGTATACTTATTTTTTAATACATTTTTCTGACATATGATTAAGTATACGCCCAGTATTTCTGCTGTGACTTTTATACATGTCATGTCAGTTTCTCTGACCATATATTCTTGTATTCAAAGTACAGGTCACAATTATTGTCCGATAATAACAAAAAATCAACTGAGAATGATTGAACACTCGAATTAATATACCTGACTTCACAATTGCACATCAATTCGCGTTCAGTAAATATGACAACAAAAGTTTTGAATATTTTGGCAGTGTTTGACGTTATGTTATTTATTTATTTATTATGAATTACAATACAAAGTAAATTTATATTCTAATTTTGGGTCCAGGGATTGAGCCGGGGTGACTATGACCATTGTAGCTAGTTATTGCAGCGACAGACCAGAGCCTCTGGTGGGAATCGAACCCTCAACCCCCACGCTGATAGCCGAGCACGCTACCAACTCGACTACCGGGGCTCTCTGACGTTATGTTGTCAGAGTTATGAGAACTATTGTTCAAACTGATTCTCATCATCTTTATGTGTAGTTCTTACTCTTCTATCATCCATGTGGTATTATACAAAATGTTAGTCCTTAAGAATATAATTAATAGGGAATTTTGAAAACTTTTTATTCGTATCAATTAGTAATCATCTTTAGATTAGACTGTAGATAAATGATTAATAATTACTCTTAAAACTAAGAAAAAACTGATTTTCGCTCAGCTGATTGTGTTTTTTCTTAGCCACTTTTGAATGAAAATCCTCGATATTTTATAAACGATTTATATTAGATATTAATTTGTTTTCATACCTGGTATAAGTGAGTCTTAAATATGAACAGTATGAAATAACGTCATAATATGCCTTGCTATCATATTAGGGTTCACCGCACTGAAATTATTTTAAATTGGTTCATAGCAAGAACATTTAAACCATCATTAATTTTCTTCCATCATTTGTTCCCAAAAATTAAAGTAAAAGCGCATAATAACTACTACAATTTTGAATAAGATCAAAATATATATCTAGCTATTTTCTGTGGAAAATACTAATGTGAATCGTAACAGGCCTAACGAATAAAGTGGTAAACTAAAAACTATGTTTTGTTTTCGATTTTTCATGATTTTTTTATAAATTTTGACAATGCAAAATGATAAAAATTGAGGTAATTCGGTTTCAGAATTTTTTGATATTTTTAATTGCTATTTTATTCCAAAAATTAATAATTTTTCTTAAAAAATACAAAAAAAACTTATTGGTTGTCATTTCATTCGTTGTTAGGAAATAAGTTTTTTACCTTTGGATCCATTCCGCCAATTTTCAATTCCAACCTTCCACACAGCCAGAGAAGCATGCACATCGATTTCCCTTCCGTTTTTAGACAGACACGTCTGACATTTTACTTCCCCCAAAATAAATTTAAGCAAAGTGTGTGGAAAAGCACTTTCCTCAGCTGTCAAAATGGTATGTGGTGTTGTTTCCAATTCTTCGAGTTTTCGAAATATTTAAATTTAATTTTAATATTATAATTTATGATTCTGTTTTTAGTAATGAACCCAAGAATTTCCTTAGCAAAATACATAAGTATAATGGAAGAAGATATGTAAATTTGTCTACCTCTGTCGTAGACTTTCTACATATTCAAATATATTTGAATGAATGTTCCTGAAAATTAATTTATTTTCTTTAGATCTTTTTTGTAAATAAATGTTTTGTTGCTCTTTGTCTAGAAAACGCACGTGCTTTTCGATAAGCGGTAAAAACGAAAACTGATTTTCTTTTGAGCATAAAAAGAGATGAAAATCAACAACATTAATTTAGTGGTAGAAAATAAATAAATAAATTAACACCATTTAGTGATAGAAGAAAGAAAACATACGTTTTGTAGAAGAATTCTTTTACATTGTTCATTAAATTACTGACAGTTCATTTCCGACACTCATACTACCAAGAGGAAGGATTAGCGTGGTTGAAAATTGAATTGTTTGGTATTTTATCACACAATTAAAAACAAAAGTGTGGTGAAGTTCTTCTCACAGAGAAAGTCATGATGACATTAGGTAGACAGTGGTGTCAACATAAATGGAGAAGGCAACTGAAATAAAATTACCTTGTTTTAAAAATAAATACAATGATTTCTAATATGTTTTATTGTGTTACAGATTGGATCGAAAGTCATCACGTGGCATGGTCTATGAAAATGAGGAACTAAGACTACGCACCATCAACATTAATGCTGAGGTTGAAAGAGGTAAGTGAAGGTATTAATTTTTGTGTTATTAAGTAGTTGGTATTATTATCGAATTCCCTAGGAACACACACTTGTGTTTTTGGATTAGCAATCAATACTTTGATAGAAGTGTCTGAATTAATCACTTGGCGTTATTTAACTTTTATTGCAATGTAGTCTAAATGTGGCCGATGTCTTCTTCTAAAATCAATCTAAAGTCTTATACGTTCGGTCACTGAATGGTTGGTTGAATTAGCAAAAAATATTTGAAAAAAAACGAAAAAAATAGAACCCTCCATTTCACCACTTCCAAACGCATACAGTTGCAAAAATACATCTAAGAACACTACTTTAAAATTTCAAAATATCTATAGAATATTTTTATGAGAAGAATAGATACACAGACTATCGAAACAGAAAAACTTGCAATGCAAAGTAATGCTGGGCATAAGGCTAAACCAAAAGTCTTCACCACTTAGTTTTCGACCCGTTTCTTTTTATTTTCATAAAGGGATGATAAAGAAATAAGTAATTCCATTCGAATTTACAAAAGTTAATAAATAAAAATAATAACTTATGCGAGGACTACACTATGAAACATGTTGGTCGAAGTTGTTGTGCAGCACGGTTGGTTTTTCGAGCACACACAATTAACAACAATTTATAACAAAAAGTATGACGAACAACAAAAGAATGTGAAACAATAATATTTTTATCAAAAAATAAACAATTTTCTAAATTTTCAATTTAGTTCGTTAGTTTAATTTTATGATTCTGAAAAGAAATAAGTAACATTCCGCATAATATCCCAGAAAAATCTACGTATCTTATTATTATTTGCATTACATAGTAATGACAGCTCATTATTCTCATCATTATTTTGAAGTATGAAATAATGACTTCCTTATAATTGTATCAAAAAGTAGCAGGTGGTAGCAAAACATCCATGTTTTGCTAAACGTTGATCTGTATGTAGCTTTGTCCTGCAGCCATTGCGATGTTCTTTCGACCGTTGCACGAAAATTAAAACGATATGATATTTTCGATTAATAAATCACATTTAGGACTTTTAGTTGGGTTCGAACGACTAATCGGCTTCAGCCTTTGGCCAAAATCCGGTAATTGGTCTTCGGCAAAAAAGGCTGATTGGCCGAAGCCGAATATTTAAGATTATTTTTCTAATGATGTTGATAATGTAGAGGTTACCTCGAACAGTGTCACGAAAGCACATTTTTCGATTGAGCATTTAGTTTTATATTTCACAATATTAGCTCTGTTCTTTTGTGACCTATTTTTACACATGTATTTTTTGGGAATTGTACTGCATTGTTCTTGCAAAAACTGTAATAGATATTTAAAAAATATAATACATAATTGGAAATAATATACAAATTCAAATCTGAACTGAGTAACAACCGCATTTGCTGTGGGTTGTCTTCATATCCTTTAACCTAATCTAAAAAATATATATAAGTTTTAAACTACTATATTTTTTCAAACCATTCAAAAGCTATACACGATCTACCATGGCAAGCTAAATACCAAAACAGGAGCTGTTCAGAATAACATTGTATACCCACTGAAATGGAATTACTGTTGAGATGATGTTAAAATTTTCAAAGCGATAAACAATACTTTTTGTTGGAGCTTATATGTCGTACAAATTATTAAGTTTCTCCTTGACTTCATTCAAGGTGTTGTCATGAAAATTAATAATTAATTAATAAATAAAATTAATAATTATTCAATCCACATTTGACAATGGGTTCCGTTTTCATAACTGCTTTTTATATAAATTATAATAAATTGGCCGTGATGAAAATGGGAATTTTGGAAAAATAAGTAATACTTTTGTGAAATAAAATATTATGATTTATTCGAACGGCAGTAAATCTTCATCTCAAGATTTGTGAGTCAATGTTTATAAATTGAGGTCTCTTATTTCGAAAGTAGAAGTTAGAATAATAATAAAAACATGTTTTACATCATATTTACATTGGACACAAACATTATTCATATTCCTTTATTTTTAATATAAAACTCTGTTTTATATAGAATAAAACATGTAAACATGTGTTTGCGTTACAGCTAACCAACACAAATAATTGCCGATAAAAGTGTATGGATAATTTTATGTAACATTTTGCTATGAAATGCAGTTCTTCATGCGAAGAACTTTTGTCATAAAAAATCATTATTTTTCATAATATAATGTATGCAAATTTTTTAAGAATTTATGAAGAAACTTCATTAATTTTATGAAGGAGTTTCATACATAGTAATAACTGAAGTTTCCAAACTTCATTAATTTTATGAAGGAGTTTCATACATAGTAATAACTGAAGTTTCCAATATAAACAAAAGAGGCAAAAAAGGTCTGACTCGTTGACTAACCAATCAACACACATCACCATTGCGAGAGTCTTTGCAATGAATATGTCTTTCACCTAAATCAGGGTTCATACTTATGTCAGACTTAACAGAGTACAAATGAGAATTGCTAGCATTCAACGAATAATGAAGAGATTTCATAACACAAATATTTTATTGGTTATGACATATTTTATAATATTTAAGAATTGTTTCTTAAATACTATCTTTCTTTGATTTTATGAAACTAAGTTACACTAATTTAACCATTTTGTTTTATGAAATATGAAATGTTTATGAACAAATTTTATAAAACATTTCATTTTATTTATGAATTTTTCATACATATTAAGAAAAAATCACTAAATTTATTAAAAACCTTTTATGAAATCGTTTCATAAATATTATGAAAGAAAATTCTTTCAGTGTATTTGGCGTTTTTCTTAAATTTTATTTTGAGCAAATAAAGTAACGACACTATCTAAAGTATTGTGAACAAATATCAGTAAATATTCTACGAATTGCTCAAATTTTTTAGCATTAACGAGACTAAAAAAGGGATAAAATCGGTACCAACAACACGGCTCAAGAATCATAATATTCGGTGTGTACACCCATTGTCTTGCATAGAAACACAAAATGAAGGAATTTTTCTTAATTTGTACTTTTTTTGTACTTGAAAAACGCCTGAAGCTAAAATCAAGAATTTGGTGTGTACATTCTCTTGTAGCGTAAAGGTCAGATCTTTGGATTTTTCGAAAATCGTACTTTTAAGGGATAAAATGGGGTTAAAAGAGTCTGACCAAATAACTGGGCCTAAATCTTGAAATTTGGTACGGAAATTCCTCTTATAGCATGAACACGACCAAAATATATTTTTGCAAAATTCGTACTTTTTGAGAGTGAAATGAGAAAAAAGAGTTAAAAATGGTACAAATCAAACGGCAAACTTCAATCATGAAAATCGGTGTGTACAAATTTCCAAATGCTTAGATGGGAAAGGGATTTAAGGAAAGGGGATTTAATGGAGAAAAAGGGATATGTATAGTATCAACAACATATGCTCGGTTTGTATAATCATCTGATCGCGTAAAGAATTTTTCTAAATTTATACTTTTAAGTGACGAACCTATAATCGTTAAATTTGGTGTATACATTCCTCTGACTTGTATATAAATGAGCAACACTAATGGATTTTTATCGAAATTTCTACTTTTAAGGGGAAATGGGACAAAAGGGATGCAAATGATTCCAACCAAAGTATTGTAGCTGGAATCATCAAATTCGGTATATACATTCTACTGGGTACGAAGAATTTGGGGTAAACAATTTTGGTGTAAATGTACCTCTGGCTACGAAGATTCACAACACAAATAAACTTTTTTTAGGTTGTATTTTTAAGGGATAAACACACATCACAGCGATTATTCAAAATTGTTAAACGCTTGGTAGTAAGGGATATCGTTACACTTCACCTTTTTCACAATACAAAATAATTATTAGTGTAATAAAATTTTGCAAATACCACCTTATTTGTATAGAAACTGGTAGGTGCGAAGTAGCGGGCATTTGCTAGTGGACTTATAAGTTTCATTCAAAAAGTTTTTTAACACTATGAAATAATTGAGATAGATGAACGCTAATGATTATGAAGCAAATTTGTCCAAATTCTGAAATATCCCTCCCGATTTGAATTCTTACTGCTCTAGAATCCACAAATCTGGTGCTCTAGAATCCACAAATCTGGTTTATACATAAGTGCCACTCCCTATTTCACTTTCTCCAAAAAACACTTATACATAGAATCCAATTTGATCAAATTTGAAAAAAGAAATTTGCATAGAAATAATTTGAAAGGGTATCACGTCGGTCTTTGTTTTGATATAGTCCATATACAAATGACCCACTTGATTTGAATTCTTCTCTTTTTCCTACAGTTAACGAAATGTAATTTGGTGCATAAAGAACCACGTTTTAGTATAGAGTCCATAAAATCACACCCTAATTAATTACATTAAAGTTTCACTGAAAATTTTAAACTTTGAGGATTGGTATAAAAACCTTGTAATTCGGCAGAGAGAGGAGAATAACATATAGTCAGCTCAACTTTCTTTCCTTTCCTTAGTTGTTTATAAGTGAAAGCAATGCTTCTAATTTATATATAAAACATTTATTATATAAACAGATGTTAAATAAAATTAAAAAAATAATTTGTCTATTTGAAAATTGATCTTACAAATTTGAACAACAACAATTTCATTGTCTAATTCTGCTCTATCTCAGCTGCATATTTGAAGACTAATAAGTCTCGTATTTACTAAAAATAAATTTACGTGAAAACTTATGCCCGGAGTAGAAGTCGAGCATTTTTTCCATTCCGTCTTCAGCAAAATTATCAGACTCCGACTCCATAAACCTGATTATTTGAGTATATTTCATTGAGTTTAATGCTTAAAATGAACGATTTTTCCCACAATCACTCAGATTGCAAATAAACGAACTCATTTCGTTGTAAATTATGTGTAAACTGTACGTACGTATGTAAACAATTTTCATCGTAAAGCTGCTTTATAAGTATTTATAAAGAAATTGTGATATGCCCATAAACAATATTTTTTATTTTTTTATTCACATATTATGTGTAATGTAAACTTTTCAGTGCATGGAATTGAAGACAACCTTGAAAAAAGAATCCATTGGACTAAAACTATTCAACGATTCGGATGTATTGTACCCAGAATGAACAATATAATATTCAAGTGAAGTCATTAGTATCAGTATGACCTCGCAATAATTTGAGGATTCGCTGATGAATATTGTATGTTCCAGAAATTAAATTCATACCGCCATTCATAGGAAGGAGTAAATATTATCGTAAAAATATATTCTATACGGTTTGATTTCAAAATACCTGATATTGGCATTCTTATTCTCAATACGATAGACCGACTTCTAAAATAGTACTCAAATTAAAAAAACTACCACTAAAAATATAGAAATGTTTCGGGTAGATTTCAAAGTTTATTCGTCTGCAGAAAATCAATACATTTTTCAATATATTCCATTTAGTAAAATTAAAGTAATAAAATATAATAAATGATATTTATTATCTCTACAATATGATTTTTTTTAAGTGAGTCAAATGTTTTTACACATACGTGAATAATTTTTTTAAATAAAAAATTCTTTTTTTATCGTATATCCACAACAATGGTTCAAACGTAGGCTTTGGGATTTCCGGACTTGTTTTTAATGAAAAACGGGAATGAAAAGTTTCATTTCCGGGAAAAAAATAATTCCCTTGAATGTGGTTTAGAACATCTAATTTTAGTAACTTTATTACAAATACTCATAAACTACAAATGTAAAAAAATGTTTTTCTAAAATATTTTGTCTCTAGACGAACGAACATTGAAGGCGTCGTAAATTGGGCATTCAAGTCACAGGCACTAGTAACTGACTCTAGATTAAAAAATGTTTAAGCTAACAAAGAACATGTATATCTAAAACAACGAACTAGTCTAGATTCGTTCGTCTAGAAACGTATATATGATGCAAAAACACATTAATTTATTTCAACATTAATTTATCTTTTGAAAATTTTAAATTTAGGGGGGAAACGGTAAGAGGAAAAAAATTGTACCAACCAAACCGCTGCAGCTAGAATTATTAAATTCGGTATATACGTTCCTCTGGGTAAACATTGGGTACAAGTGATCTAGGGAAAGAGTTTTTGCCTAACAAGTATATAAAATACCCCCAAAAACTTAAATAAATTAGGTTTTTCTTGAATAAAACTCACGATGAGAATGGTATTGAGAAAAAACAGCTAGAAATTAAAATCCCACCCGAGCCTTATGAAACCATATTAAAAACTTGCACTATGACCCAATATAAAGGACAGATTTATACTATTTTAGTGCAATTTTTGATGCATTTTTTATAAAAACCGCAACAACTTCCTCATTTTTTATTTCGATTTATGTTTTCCAATGTAAGATCCAATATAATAAGATCCACATAATAAGATGTGGGTTCTAGAGCGATAATAGTGTGAACACGGGGCCCATTTGTATGGCTATACTCAAACATTGACCTAGTATATAGCTGGCTTCCAAAATATGTGTTTCTAGTCTAAATGTAAAATTATGTGGGAAATTTGATCAAGATCAGATGTAAAATGTTTATTCTAGAGCGGTAATATTGCATATTGGAGGTACATTTGTATGGGGGCTATATCAAAACATGGAACCATGTGTTCCACTTTCCCGCTAGCTGCTTATAGTTCAAAATTCACACGATCCTGAAAATGTTGTCATGATCCCATGTAAAATTTGTATTCTAGAGCAGTATTAGTGTAAATTATAAGGACATTTGAATGGATGATATATCTAACTCTGAACCGATTTCCTCCACATTCAATACCAATCGTCCTTGGCGAGAAAAATAACTTCTGCCAAATTGCATGCCAATCGGACAACAATTGTGACCTGTAGAGTGCGAACAATTATAGATGGACAGCAGGACGGGCAGACAGACATCATTAAATCGATTCAGCTGGTGATTCTAAGCCGATCGGTATACTTCAAGGTGGGTCTAGTTATTTCTGGGTGTTCCAAACATTTGGCGGAAAACTTACTTTTAATACCCTAGTCCACGGAGTGGTGTAGGGTATAAAAATGCGTCTTCTTCGACATATGTTGTCTTTGGACTATCATAATTTTCTTAACATAGTACCGCACGTCTACGCAATGTCAACGTCCTCCAATGCCAGCAATACTGTGGCATTCACTCAATTGTGGATGATATAAGATTCGTCGCAGCCGAACTTTACGCCTTTTTACTTGTTTCTATTGCTTAACAATCGGAATGTGAAAAACGTGGTTGCTGGCCGGAAATAAACCGATCAATCCTGTTTTCTTTACAGAAAATATCATCATTTGGTACCGCATCGCTTAAACAAGAACTAATGGTATATATTTTCTTACAGGTCAATCCGACATCAAACGTTTGCGAAAGGAAAATGATCACCTACGTCGAGAAATATGGTCTCTACGTGATGAATACGACCGCCTCAACAAAAGGTTTAAAACAAAATTTGTGGAACCAGATCCGACAACATACAATCCTCGGTGCAGCCAGGGCGGATGTTCATGCCAATGCAATGACGGCAGTGGAGGTTGTGAGACGGGGCACTGCAAATGTAACAGTGAGGTAGCTATTATGGACAAACAAAAGAAACTCATATTCAATAATATTTATTTTTTTCTAATTCAGGACTCGGATTCATGTGACTCTTGCTGTTGCCATGAAGAGGAAGACATCGTGTGCAATGACGATTGTTGCAACGAATCGAAAAAAATGGCTGATATGACAGATCCAAAGGAGGAATCACCAACAAGCAGTGATAAATCAGCAACAAGCGAGAACGTGGTTCCACTACCGAGCATTTTAACTAACTTCGATCACTTATCTGTGGTATCTGAAGAAACGCTAAGTAATAGTGAAGTATTGACTCAGAACACGGAAAATCTACTAGGTTATACGCCAGATATAAGTGGCTCTCAAACCACTTTGCCAAGTTTAGTGGGACCCTTAACACCCCTCACGCCTATCGAGTTGGTAGCCAATGAATTGAATGATCTACAGGCCGTAGTTCCGCCATTATCGTATTTCGAAAATATTTTGCAACAGCATATGAGTTCAAATTTAAGTGAGTAACGAAATTCTCAAAATGCCTGCAAAGCCTAATTACTAATTGTATATCATTTAAAATTTAGGTAGTACCCCTGGAACATCTTCATCGAACAGTGGAAAGACTGTGATCCGTCATACCAATGGTTGGGATTACAATTTGCAATCACCCTTCTCCCAGAAGCGTTATCCATCCAATTCTATATCACCCATTCTGCAACAACGTTCAACTGCACAAACGTTGACTACATTTGTACCTACGACAACTGTAACACCACCACCTGGCGAAGTTGCGACCACCAATGACAAATCCGAGTTTTCAAAAATAGCGATCACCAGTCATGATATATCTGCTATAGAGACCGTTCCCATAACAACAATGCCAGTCAATGGTTGTGTGGCACAGCAAACATCTTCCAGCCACACCAATATGACTACTACCAGCAACAACAAAAACAACGCCAATGACAATATAAAACCAAAACATTTCTTTGCACCAATCAAACCCAAATTAAAATTGAATACCGCACTAGCAAATCAAAGGCGAATGCCGCCGCCCCCACCACCTGCAGCACCAATGGCGCAATTGCCAAAATCTTCTTCCATACCATTCACAAATGTTGAGTTGACAACACAGCAACAAAAATGTGAGCCACCTGATATTTATGTGACCAATGCTCTGGCAACACCCTACAAACATCCCATGAAACCTGTAGTGCAACCACCTCCCATACCACAACGTATTACATCGAACGCCACGTCAGTACAAGTAAGTTCGATACAGCGGCAAAGGCGCAAATCAAGGCTATATCAATCAAGTCAACAGCAGCAACAACACCATCACGAACACATACATCACTATCAGCATCAGTTTCATAGTTTGGATAACCATGAAGCCATTGCTAATAATGAAGTGAGTGTTGCAGTGACAGCTGCAACTTTAACAACGACTACCGCTATATGCTCCACCACAGTCTGTTTCATAGATCCAACTAGTTTGGAAGCAACACTAACAACCGCCCTTCTAGATTCTAACATTTTATGCAATTCATTAAACGTAACACTAACCGCAGCCACAGCAGCAACAGGAACACCAACATCATCCGGCTCCTGTTCATTGCTGCAAGGACCTGTTACTTGCCTACCTGCAGCGCTTGCTTCTATTAAAATAGTAAATCCAAATATTAACATGAGCAAACCCAATGAACCGGTGTATGCAATCGCACAAAATGTTTGCCATAACTTAATCATCGCTCCCGCTGTTAGACAACCTTTGATGTCATCCATTGTTAAGTGTTGTCCATCAGCAATTACACACAAAACAATTATGCCAACAACAGCTGGAGTAGTGGTAACAGCAACAGCAACATCAACTAACATTGACATTCCTATAAGCACGGCATCAAATGTGTCATGTTATGCGACCATAAACGCTTTCCAAAAACTCACAACAACACCGACAACACCCATAGTAACCGCAACAACAAATTGTTTTGTTGTAGATTCAGAGTGTCAGGTGAGGTTTATATCTGGCGTATATGTGTGGTTTCATCTTTCTTATGTATGTTGACTCTGAGAATTTATTAGTTTTTTAAAGTCCTGGGTATCTGTATTGTAAAACTATTTTTACTCATACCATGCTCAACTTGCACTGGAGTCATAAGTAGTAATGACCAGCGTGTATCATCTTCCCATGTTAGTAGAGGCTGGGTTACGGGAAATTTTGATCGTTTCACCACCCTGGCAGTGAATTTGGATAGTTTAATGATGGTTTGCGAAATATTTCGTTCTTGTGTCAAGCCAGGAGCTAAACGCTCCTGAAAACACACATACAAATGCTGTATTTCCCGTGTAATATTTTTATGTCCTGCTTTTGTCATTTTTTGCTGAATTAATAGACCCTAGAAAGCACTTTAAATATTTGTATATATTTTTAGTCATTCGACCTTTTTTCTAAAATTATATAATTGTTCGAACTTCGGGTCTGTCTTATTGTTTTTTATTTTCCAACATTTCACAATTATCTCATCTCATCGGCGATTACTCAAAAAAATGTTATGTTATTCTAAGAAAAGAGTGAACATTATATTTAAAGAACTTTCAAGGGTCTATTAATTTAGAAAAAATTGGACAAAAATGCATAAAAAATAAAAAAAGACAAAATGATTTTTGACGTTTGACTAAATGATGGTTGGACTTGGACACGAAACATTTTGCAAACCATCAATCAAACAATAAAAACTTCATTCCAGCGGGTTACTAACAATTATTTTTTATTTGCATGGACTTCGACCAAGCAGTAGATACAGTAATATTTTAACATATAGGGTTGAGTGAACATTTCCTTCCATTGAAGGGCACCTACGATTCGGCCCGGCAAAAATTAATGCCCTTTTTACAAGTTCCAACTACACCCTTATCATTCACAAAATTAAGCTCTCCTCAAAAGGGATGTTCACAGCATTCTTCTTTTCTACATAAAATTCTCGAATTTTACATTCATTTGCTCATTTTTCATTTTACTTGGTGGTGCTTGCATTACGAAATTTTGGAATGTAGGAGAGTTTTGAACCAGGCCCAGGGTAGGTTATTCTGCTCAGCCTACTTTTGACATGCTTCAGAAAAAATTTATACCCACATTTATCAAATTTTCGGCTACGTAAGTAATCATCACTAAGTCTAGCGCGATTTGGTCATGATGATGTGGGTAGGTTCAACTGAAATGGAATCTTTAAATATTAATGTGATCGAAGGCGATATCATTCATACCTTACAACACGAAAATAATTCATAGGGATCTGACGTTATTGCAGTAAAAACGTTTACATTTACAACTACCTCCACGTCTGAAGGGTTATTTAGAACAAAATACTAAATAAAACTAGCATATTATAAAAAGTGAAATATTTATTATTCAGTACCATTATGTGTCAACGGTATCCAGCTTCATTCACAAGTCTTGATCCGAGAATACCAATTTTGTTAGATTATATTAGACTTTCATGCATAGGTTAGGCCTTACCAATGTACAATGACTTCAAATTCAAATTTAACAAGTAACAATTAAAAAGTAGAAGTGCAGTAATCTTACAGGAAAATATATCTTTAATATAGCCAAACCAAATTCAAATATTTAAAAAATAATTTTATAAATAAATATAATAATTTTTTATTTCAAGCCAAGGCTACCAATACGTTTACACTATATATATCGAAATAATACTTCAAGTCAATTCAAAACATTTTTGTTATAGGGGGAATGCGCATACCTAATATCAAGTAAATACAAGCAGATATATTGACAAAATATGCTTAAATACTCTAAAATATTAGGGGTTATTATGAGGATTTTTTTGTCCTTGTGAGGGAAAAATGTTTCCCTTTTGGACCGATTTCGGCCAGTTTCAATCCCATCCGATCTACGACTATTAGTCGCATTTATGCAAAATTTGGACATCCTAGCTTCTTTCGTTTAGATGTGATTTCAACAGACGGACGGACGGATATGGCTAGATCGTCTTAGAATTTTATCACGATCAAGAATATATATACTTTATAGGGTCTCAGCTCGATATTTCAAGGTGTTACAAACGGAATGACAAAGATAGTATACCCCCTTCCTGGAGGTGGAGGGTATAAAAAGGCGTTAAGTTCGGCCGGGCCGAATCTTATATACCCTCCACCACGGAGTCCATTCCACAGTATTACTGGCAGATTAGAAGCTGCCAACTTTACATGGAAGTGCACTACCATATTAGGAAAACTGTGATGCTTCATTATTATAATAATAATAGTCTTCTAAAATATATAAAAATAAAACTTCAAGTGGGATCAATAAGAGAACATTAGGCAGCAATCTTTAAAAATTTAACCTAATTAGCTAGAAACCATTTCCCTCACGCAAGTTCTAATATTTAAGATCCAATATATTGCAGACTGGAATATATTCACCTAATTTCATGATTTTAGCTACAACCGTTTCCTTGGTACCAGTTTCACTCCCTTTTTCATTTTAACCCTAGTCAGACGAGTGCTAATACTGAATATCATAATTCTAGCTTTAGCCGCATTATTGGTGCCACATCTAATCCCATTTAGATCCCGAAGGTAAAAATATAGAAATATCACTTTATTTTTCGCGTCTACGCAGTCAAAGAAATGTACACACCGAATTTCATTAATATAGCTGCAGACGTTTGGTTGGTACCAAAACAGATGATGAATGTATTCACCGAATTTCAATGTTTCAACTTCAGCGGTTTTCCAAATGTTTCCTATAAAAGTACGAATTTCGAAAAATTCCTCTATTTGACGTGTCCATGCACTTAGAGTGATGTACACACCGAATTTCAGGATTCTAGCTGTTGTCGTATTTGGAAAAAACCCTCTATTTTACGTATCTACATAATTAGTGGGATGTACAATCCAAAGTTCATGTTTCTAGCTGTTGTCGTGTCATTGGTACCATTTTTATCCCTTTTTGTCCCACTTTCCGCACTAAAACTTGTATTTAATTTTCGTGCTTTTAGACTACAAGAGAAGTGTACACAACAAATTTCAAGTGCATATAAAGCAGAAATTTAAAAAAAATTGCTTAAATATTAGGGGGCATTTTCAGTCCTTGTTAGGGAAAACATTTTCCCTCTGGGCATTTAGGGAAAATTTGAACCTCCTAGCTCCTTTCGTTTAGATGTGTTTTCAACAGACAGACAGACGGACAGACACACAGGACTAGATCGTCTTAGAATTTTACCACGACCCAGAATATATTTTATTATTTTGTTTTTTATATTTTATTTTATATTTTTTATGGAGTCTCCGATGTATATTAAAAGGTATTACAAACGGAATGACAAAGTGAAAGTGGAATAGCCACCCCTTATGTGGTGGCTATAAAAAGTTATTGAAGTACACAAAACTTAATTTTTTTGCCGATAAATTAATTATTGTTAATAGTTTTTTTTTTATTTATTTATTTATTATGAATTACAATACAAAGTAAATTTATATTCTAATTTTGGGTCCAGGGATTGAGCCAGGGTGACTAAGACCATTGTAGCTAGTTATTGCAGCGACAGACCAGAGCCTCTTGTGGGAATCGAACCCACGACCCCCACGCTGATAGCCGAGTACGCTACTAACTCGACTACCGGGGCGCTATTGTTAATAGTTAATGTGAAGCAACTACACGCAAAGAAAAAAGTTTGTCGCTTCGCTAACTAACGTTCATTTACGGTTTACAAAAATAAAATTTAATTTTGGTTGTTTTGAAGTGATTTTCATTGGATTTTAACAAAATAGAATTTACAAAAATAATATTTATTTTTGGCTATTTTGAAGTGATTTTCATTTGTCATACTAATTTTATTATTATTATTGCTTTTACTTGGCCGCATAGTGCCAAAATTGAAAACATAGAAAACATACTTTGACCAGGTATTTGGTCATTGAAACCATTGTGCAATGCTTTGAATGGTTGATATAAATTAGCAACATAATATTGTACCACAGAAAACCCTAGCTACATTAAATAGGAGGAAATTCCACATCGCCTTTCCTGTAATAAAGCGTGTATTTTTCTTACTAATGTTGTATGACATATTGTAAAAAGTTGTATGACATTCACAATTCAGTTGAAATGTTAATTTCGTTATTGTCAACCACCATATAGGCCCCTTCAATGTCTCTTTATACTGCCGCTTATTACTATTTTCCCAAATGTGGAAATTTTGGTCACTAAGAAACCGTTCTACTAAAAAGAGACTTCTTGAAACTATTTCTATCACAGTTTGCATTTTTATATTAAAGAACAAAAGAATGACATCATTGCCACATAATCCCAGCAAAAAAAACAAGTAAGAAAAGGCTTAAGTCGGGCGTGCTGACTATATGATACATTCCACTTTCTCTCCGAATACAATTCAATTTGATAAAAAAATGAAAACGGGAATGATTTTTATATGTTTCCTAATCATAGGCCCAATTTGTAAAATCGACAAGAATATTAGAAGTAACCCACTTCCATAATAGGTTCTTCCAGTTCAAGTGTTACGTGTTAAGCTCAATTTGAAAAAAATCGGTTATGTGGTTTCTGGGGCGGAAAAAGTTAAGCTGGGAGCGAAATTTGTATGGGTGCTATATATAAACCTGAACCGATTTGCCCCATTTTCACCATGGGTGTTTCTAGTTGAAATATAAAATGTTTTGCCAAATTTGAAGATAATCTGATAAAAATATGTGGTTTCTAGAGCGGAAAAAGTCAATTTGGATGCGAAATTTGTATGGGAGCTATATATAAATCTGAACAGATCTGACCCATTTTCACCATGAGTATTTCTAGTTGAAATATAAGATAGTTTACAAGATTTGGACAAAGTCTGTTAAAAAATGTGGTTTATAGTGTGGAAAAAGTCAAAGTGGGAACGAAATTTGTACGGGAGCTACATATAAATCTGAATCCATCTAACCCATTTTCACCACAGATATTTCAAAATATCTGAACCGATATTTCAAATCTGAACCGATTTTCTTCAAATTAAATAGTGTTCGTCCTTATCCCGAAAAACTTCGCTGTGCAAAGTTTCATTATGTTCTGTCTACAATTGGGACCTGTATCGTGATTACAAGAATGAATGGACAGACGGACATTGCTAAATCGATTCAAAAAGTGATTCTAAGTCGATCGGTATAATTACAATACAATAACTATTGTAAGTTATAAAAAAAATATGTTAAAATTTTTAGACTTTATATTTTACTTACATTTTTGTTATCACAGCTTAGTTATCCATGGAAATGTTGCCCATGGCCAAATTTGTCGCCAAATAGTTACTGATGGCCATATAGAAATAAATTATTTCGAACTTTTGCCTTTATAATCTACCAATAGATACCAACAGCTTTTTGATTTTTTTACAAGTTACAGAGGAAATATTTATCACTTTCGACTTAAAGTGAAATTCAGATACATGTTTGTGAAGGACACAAACTATAATTTAGAGATTCCAAAAATATTATTTTTCCTATCATATCAATTCGATAGGACAATTCTGAAACATTTCACGTTTCCCTTTAAAAGGTTTAACATGAAACAACAAAGGGACATTTTGAAATTGTTGTTAATGCTAATCTAATAGAAATAGAAGCATGAAGAATGAATACACTTGTATATAGTATAGTGAAAAGTTGTCGGGACAAGTTAAAGTACTACCACTACAACTTAAAGTACTACCACTACCAGTGCTTTGACAAGAAAAGTAAACAGAATTTCTATATCTCCAAATGACGATTTTCAAACATCATTTTTTTGAAATTAGAAAAAACACAATTCAGTTTTCGTATTTTCTGTGCCAATTCGATTTTGCTAGATTCAATTGTCATTTTTAAGAAGTATTTTTCAAAAAATACCAAACAGTAATCGATACTTTATATTCACGTTGATTGAGGTTCCAACACTAAAATAATGTATAGTGAAATAAATAGTTCAATTAAATACAATCCACATATTTTTCAAATTTATGCCGTTAACAAAAGTTAGTCAGTTGGTCGCAAGTGATGACATATTTATTGCAAACAAAATAACGTTATTCATAAAAGAAACTCACAAACGAAATTCAGTTGTCCAAAACTTCGGTTCTGATTTTTTTCTTTTTGGCCATATAAAAGAAAGAAATAATTTTTTGTCCCCGTGAACGCGTCTGGATTTCATGAGTAGTCCCTCATTGTAAAAGTAAAGCTTGAAATGCCAGGAGGGTTGGAATCTATAGACTTCCTTTAATTGTTTTAAAAATATTAGTATTGTAGTAAAACAATTCAGTAATCAGGACAAATGTCGAAACCACATCTGTCTGAATTAGAGAGGCTATACTGTATTTCGAAAAAATGTAATGAAAAAATTCCATAAATGTTAATGCTGCATGCTAATGTTTAAAATATACATACATACATATTTTTCAACTCAAATTAATAGGTATTTCGAGAGAACATTTTTCCGATTTATTAATAAAAAAAACATCTCTTTTAGACCGATTCGGCAAACTTGGAGTCCATTCTAAACGATATTGAAGCCATTTCAGAGGATATATTAGCCATTCAATTGGAAAAATCTAAATCTCGTGAAAACCTCGAAGGCAAATCAACGGAAATGGCCAGTAAGGTAACTGCTCCACTGCAACAGAACACCAAAAACTCCAAACCCTATAGATCAGAAATGAACTTACTGCTAACCTATGATGGAGATAATCCAACCATAACACAAACGCAACCTACCACAGACATTGGCACTACAGAAAATGGCACAGATAACAGCACTGCACGAAGAACACGATCATTGGAAAGGGATCATACGGATAGTCCATCACCTCACCTACCAGATCCAATGCAACCATTTCCAGATAATCGAAAATACATAGGGTTTGATCGTTTAAATAATGCAGCTGCAGCGGCTAGTACAGCATCTGTAGCTCCACGAGTAGCAGTAACAGCAACACAAACATCGCCAGTAATCAATATACCCCTTAGTCACAGACCGCATTTACCATTGTCACCGTTAGTAACAAATGTAAATATGCCGATGCAAGCAAACGGGAAACCTTCACCACCAGCCCCTCCAGCCAGGACATTTCCTTCGCCGTTGAATATTAAATGTGCCGGTATACAAAGGAGTTCTTCAGTAACATATAAACCCAATACAAATCAATCGCCAGTAGGCTCTCCCATTCTGGGAGGTGTTCACCCTAATAAAAGTCAATTGTTTTCGGCGATAGCTAATGCCGCTGCTAGAAGAGCTCAATTTCGATCTCAACCAACACATATAACCAGATCATTGGATACGGATTGTTTGCTAGAAAATGCGAACGAAATAAACAGTCAGAACGATAAAGATGAAGCGGAAGAAAAAGAGGTATGTATTTTGAACGAACTTCATGCAACTTATTTAAAACATATAATAGTTTTGTTATTCAGTGGTTATTTACAACAGAACCTCATTTATTGAAGGTATTCTTTGATGCAATGATAGCATTTTGCTGGCGTAACTAACATGTTTCTTTGCTACAACTATTTATGTCACATTTACGGTTAAGAGCAGAATTATATAGCCTATTTTCAAAACGATTCAGCATATGGATAATTTGAACATTTTAAAAATATTGGTTCAGGCGTTTTGGTGTCAATTGAAAATTTAAATTTTTATTATACCCTACATTACTTTGTGGACTAGGGTATTATAAGTTAGTTTTCCGCCAAATGTTTGTAACACCAAGAAATTATTGAGCTAGACCCACCTTTAGAATCGATTTAACGATGTCTGTCTGTCCGTCCGTCCGTCTGCTGTCATCTAATATTGTTCGCACTCTACAGGTTGCAGTTGTGGTGCGACTGTCATGAAATTTGGCAGAAGTTACTTTTTTGGCGTCTGTCTGGAGCAAATCGGTTCAAATTTACATATTGCCTCCATACAAATATCCCTATAATTTACAATATTACTGCTCTAGAGGACACATTTTACATGTGATCATTACCAAATTTTCAGGATCGAGTTATATTTGAACTAGAAACAGCTCACGGGAAAGTGGACCACATGGTTCTATGATAGCCCCCATACAAACGTAGCTCCGATTTACAATATTACTGCCCTAAAATGCACATTTTACATCGGATCTTGATAAATTTTGCCACACAATGTTTTGGTATAGCCCCCATACAAATGGGCCCAAAGTTCACACTATTATCGCTATAGAACCCACATCTTACATTGGATCTTCATAAAATTTTGCAGATCATGTTATATTTCAATAAAGAATACCAACTTTGAATGACCCACTTTTTAACGTAGCACCCTTAGAAATGGGTCCCTTTTTTATTATTTCCTCTCTAGGACCCACATTTTACATCGGAAGTTTTTATATAAAATATATGGGTCCATATTTTGGTATAACCCCCATACAAATTGGGCCCCCAATCTACTCTATTACATCTCTAGAACCCACATCGTGCATTGGATCTCATCTTATTACTACTTTATAATTTGTATTTGTCTGCCGGAAAATTAGATCAATTATCATATTATTTACCATATTCGTTAAATATGATTAAAGATGATGAGAAGAGAAAAGATAGAAATGTAATCTAAACTCTCAATAGCTATAATAATTATATTGTACTTAAATATTATATTAATAAACAATGAATGAATGAAGATGAACTTATAGTAAACTGTATAAATTATATGAACTACATAAAATTGCTCCCATGAAACACCTTGGCTTAGTAAAAAAGCGAGGTATATACGCAGGGAGTGGTGTAGGGTATTCCTTTCCTTACTTGTTTTTATCGATATATATGAAAATCGAATTCAAAAAATCATGATTTTCGAATAAATTGGTTAATCGATATTATAAGTTTTGCATAAAAATACAGATAATAATATAATAATTTATAATAATTTAAATTTATGTAGAATCATCCGTTGGCTTTATTTGGCGATGGACAAACTGTTTTAGATATATCCAGCTATAATGCAAGCACTCTAAATGAATTAAATCATAAATTTGAAGGACATCCAGAATACATCATGAAGATAATATACTCTTAGATAATTATTAATAGCTATTATTAAATTACTCTAAAATGTAATTAGATATTTCCATCTACAATACAAAAATTGTCCTTTCAACTTATTCTGAATTTCGAATTAAAACCTAAGTATATTCTACTTAATATAAGAAGAAAAAGATATGTCAGAATATTTCAGAAATAAAGAGTGATTTTTTTGAGGTTAGGATTTTCATGCATTAGTATTTGACAGATCACGTGGGATTTCAGACATGGTGTCAAAGAGAAAGATGCTCAGTATGCTTTGACATTTCATCATGAATAGACTTACTAACGAGCAACGCTTGCAAATCATTGAATTTTATTATCAAAATGCGTGCTCTGTTAAGAAAGTTCAGAAAGAAAGAAATTGTGTTCAGCGACGAAGCTCATTTTTGGCTCAATGGGTACGTAAATAGGCAGAATTGTCGATTTTGGAGTGAATATCAGCCAGAAGCATTGCAAGAGCTACCAATGCATCCAGAAAAAGTCACAGTTTGGTGCGGTTTATGGGCTGGTGGCATCATTGGACCGTACTTCTTCAAAGATGATGCGAATCGTAACGTAACTGTGAATGGTGAGCGCTACCGTGAGATGATATCCAACTTTTTTTGCCCAAAATGGAAGAACTGAACTTGGTTGACATGTGGTTTCAACAAGATGGCGCTACATGCCACACAGCTCGCGATTCTATGGCCATTTTGAGGGAAAACTTCGGAGAACAATTCATCTCAAGAAATGGACCGGTAAGTTGGCCACCAAGATCATGCGATTTGACGCCTTTAGACTATTTTTTGTGGGGCTACGTCAAGTCTAAAGTCTACAGAAATAAGCCAGCAACTATTCCAGCTTTGGAAGACATCATTTCCGAAGAAATTCGGGCTATTCCGGCCGAAATGCTCGAAAAAGTTGCCCAAAATTGGACTTTCCGAATGGACCACCTAAGACGCAGCCGCGGTCAACATTTAAATGAAATTATCTTCAAAAAGTAAATGTCATGGACCAATCTAACGTTTCAAATAAAGAACCGATGAGATTTTGCAAATTTTATGCGTTTTTTTTAAAAAAAAAGTTATCAAGCTCTTAAAAAATCACCCTTTATTATATCACCTAGATGTAAAGCCAATATAGGAAAGGACTACCGGCAAGCTCTTGTTTTATTTTGAAATGTATTTACACATAAATATGGAAAAGTAGTGACTAACATTGAATTACATTTGTCTTGCTATTTAATCCTTATTAATTACGATTTAATGAGTTAAGCAATTATTCTATTAATCGGCTAATCGAATAACTCTTCAGACGTTTATTCGATTAATTGCATATTCTTTGGTTGGATACCCTAATTCCTACCCAAGAAATTTTACGTATACATTACAACTACTCAAAACAAGTAAGGAAAGGCTAAAGTCGGGAGTTGTAAAGTAGAATGTGAATTACACGATTATTTTCTTTGGCTTCTTGCGTGTCAATAGTTATGAAACGATAACGTCGTAAACTGCTGTAAAACTGTCTTCTGTTTTTGATGACTAACATTGAGTATTTTACAGTTCTGTTTGAAACAGTAATAACCTTATCAACTGATAACAAATGATTTAGGCGATTAAGATACTTCAACTTCAATGTAGTTGTCGCCGAAATTTTTCTTCAATAAAAACTCACACTTTTTCCTCGTCGCCAAATGTTACGTCCACGATTAAATGAAACATGAGACAGATGAATGCAGACTAGATTGTATTGATTTATTCAGTCTTAGCCTAAACATAACTTAACTGAAGAGTAAATTAAAATAATATACATGTTGTAATGAGAGTTATGATACAAAAGGTGTTTATCGTAATATGCATCATTATGTTGATTATGATATTTCTTGTTTATTATTTGCCAAATCTTCCGCTTTATTACAACTCCTACTCCATCGACGCGGCTCTGCCATGGGAACTTGCAAAGTAATTACATTCAATGTATTTACAGCCGAATTCAATTGTAAACTCTGACATACACCGCTCAATGTACTTATTTTCAAATTAAAAACTGCTTCCATTAGAAAATAAATATACACATTTAAATTGTTTATATCGCCTTTGCATTTGGTATACTACGTGGTAACTTATGAATGCTGCTACCATTCTTCTGTTGAAAGAGTTTTACTTTAGGAAACTTCACTAAAAGTGATGTTTTGCTTTGCAAAACCAAGAAATTTGGAGGATTTAAAGGAATGCATACGATCGACAATTGCGGCAATTCCAGCTGTAACTATACAGGAAGTAATGATTTTCGCACATGTGTCACCGATCGTATAGGCCATTTAAATTCTATTATTTCTAAAAACAAATAAAAAGTTTATGAAATATATATTAGTTTTCACTTTATTTATCACGATTTAGTATCAAATTCATCCAAGTAACACGTGTACAAATTATATTTTAGCGGTAATAAAAATGTGCACGTTATATTTCATTCTAAGCATTCATTAAGCACAAGCTTCTAGCAAAAAACGAAAATTAAAATGTTATGCATATACACATATTATGAGGTATTTTCTTGATAATTGTAAATTGCGTGGCCGATAGTGGTAAAACAGCTTCAGAAACTGTCATGGGCACGAAACGCTTGTTACCAATTCACCCATTCATGATGACTGTGTACTTTCTTCAAGCTACATTGACGCTTATATCGTTACTCACTTATTTCAGGTATTTTTTTAAATCAGATACTTCGGACAAATTTTCCTCATTACTTATCGATTTTACACATTTATTGTTTCATAAAGCACAAATCAATGAAAAGTGTAATAGAATTTATGAAACATTTCTTAGAAACTATGAAATGTAGTTCTTCATTCGATGAACTTTTGTCATTCAAGTTCATTATTTTCATAATATGAGTTATGAAATTTTTCATAGATTTTATGAAGAAACTTCATTAATTTTATGACAAGTTTCATAGTTTACACTGAAGTCTCCAATATAAACAAAAAAAACCAAAGAAAAGTCTGACTTGTTGACTAACATATCAACACACAACATCATTGCGAGAGTCTTTCCTATGAGTATGTCGGAGTTAACAGAGGACAAATGGGAATTCAACATTATGAATGAAACAAGTGTGAAATCCTTCATAATATTTATGAAGACATTTCATAACACAAAAATGTTAATGGTTATGACATAAATGTTATGAAGGAAAATTCTTTCAGTGTACGTTACGAAGTTTGAGTGGTTAAATAAATAAACAAATATATGTGCCAAACTAGCTATAGACCCAACTTTTTCGAAAATTTCATCGATGTGCAAAATATAACGTTAATAAAAGTGTAATTGTTTTAAAAGTTAAAGAACCTTAAAAAGAAATGTTAATAAAATACATCATTATATGTACAAGAACAATGAAAAATCCGAAGCTGGAGACCGATTTCTCTTCGCAAACGTAAAAATCAAGAATGTATTTATTGATATAAGAAGATTTGAATTTTGTATAAGAACATTGAAAAGGGTAATTTGCTTAAGCGCTTTTAATATTTTCATCACGGTTAACACTCCGGTGGAAATACACATTTACATCTTAACAATGTCGAGAGGATATACCCCATGGAGAACGGTTTTGTATCGTTATGTTTATTTAATGTTTTTAAATTTGTTTTTCAGATCGTCAGGGACATTTTTATGTGCTATTACAATCTACAGACCGAAGTGACCTATTTTCAATCAAGACGTTAATAGGGGAAACTCTATTGTGCAATGGACTCGAGTAACTAGAATAGTGTGAATAATATCCAAGATAATGGAATACAAAAAAGTTCGATACAGACGATTTGGAAAAAAAATAATATTATACTCATTGAGGAAATTTTACACAAACGTGCTGAAGAGTTTTTTTACAATATTGACAAGAACAAGCATTCAGCATATCTCCCTGAATACACATTAGCATACGTGAAAATTTTTTTCGTGCGTGAGTCAATTGTTGAGGTGTGTGAATCTCATTTCTGCGTAAGTAGTTGTGCATAGGTAAACAAACAATTTCAAGGACCCAAGTGATTCACTTTCCAGGTGGAATATATTGACATAAAGTAATTTTTAGTAAGCTAAGGAGGTAATCACAGGATTTGATATTAAAATCAATTATTCTTTTTTGTGGAAGAATTATAAATATCCCACAAAAACAAATAGGATGTTGAGTAGAGTTTGCATTCCGGGATTTCCCGCGAGAAAAATTCCGGAGATTTGCCTATTTCCCATATCCCTAGAAATTTGAACCTGATTCCCGCTGGAATTCAGCAGAATGTTTCACTTATTTTTTCACTATGTATAATGTGTATATATATTCACTATATATATTGTCACTAAAACTAAAACTATATATTGTCACAGCTAGACGATACAAAATCTTCTACCTTGAATATGGCAGTTTACCATATATAATTGATTTGAAGTGAGTATAGAAGAATATAAGGTTAGAAATACTGTTAGTAATATTTTGAGATAATTCAATTTCTGAATTTTTTACTATTTCTATGAATAAAGTCCGACGAATTGTTCTCCTAATATCTAAGTATCATTGGAGAAATCGTACAAGAGCTATATATAATTTTACTAATAAATTAAAAAAACTTACTCATACAATCTAAAGTAACAATTCTCTATTAAAAAATGTTACTGCCTTAGGCATTCAAAGTTACAGGAAAAGGAACTGAGCATTTAAACACGATACTTATGTCAAATGTACAGTCTCTTTCTCTATCATGCTCATTTTCTCCATTAAAATTATAAGTAGATATTTTTGTTTATTGTAACCGAACTTGTTGTGTTTTGTTAAAATAACCAAAAATCTCGATTTGCAAAAAATGTTAGTTGAGTCCTTTTTATATTTTGGTAACGATATATGCAATCATTTTTCAGCTTTGAAATTGAGTTTATCTCTCATTTTTTTGTAAATTCTTGAAAATTGAATTCATTCTTATCCGAAATAAAATAATTTATTTTCATAAAGTTCGAGGCTTTTTTCGAACAGAGAAAGAAATATGCAGTATTTGGATGATCCAATCCCGGGTTCCCGGAAATTGAAAAATAATTTCGCCGTACGGGGAAATGCAAACCCTAATGTTGGGTTGAAATGTATGTTTTTTTTCTATAAATAAAATCTCATTTCGATCGCAAGTTTCTCGATTTCGAATCCTGTGATTAGCGGCCAGATGTAATATGTTATTTCTAATGGGATAACTAGGAAATTGTAGGGAAATTTGATGGGGCTATTATAAAAACACCGACCTGTGGTCCATTTTTACAGTAATTGTTCCTATATAAAAACATGATCTGGAAAATTTTAATGTAATATGAGGGTTTTATATCGGTAGTCATAAAAATTGGAGCTATATAAGAAATGGAGGTGAAGTATATGATCTGGAAAATTTAATCCCACAACGTTCTTTTATTATATGTGATCATTTTATTCGATTGAATTTTATAGTTATAGATTGAAATGACGCAGTTCGATATAAAATTGATATTTAAAATATTTGGGATATGAAATATAAAAAATAGTTGTAAAAAAATAAACTCAAAGGTGTAAATTATGTACTTTCAGGCTAGCGAAAGCGCGAAGAGAAAAGCACGGCGTGTTTCAATTGTATGTGCCGACACTGACAGTCCAGTAACACTTGAGAAGCCAATAACAACGATACGATCTATACATGCTCAAAATTCTACAACGGCTAGTTGCTCCGATTTACCCACTGTTATGCCAAATCCTGCTTTACGAAATTTTAAACAAACAAGCCATAGTACACCCAATTCACCACATTCCTCCCGAAAACACGAGGGATCTCCCCTAAATGCCTCAGCACAACCACCCACCATCTCTATAACGCCGACTACTCCCTCACACCAGCATGGCCGTGCTTCACATGGTAATGGGTCACCACATCATCACTCACACAGCAATAGTTATCCCAATGCGGTGGCAACAATACAGCAACAACGGAAAAATAGCCAAGATACTATAAAAGCAAGTGCCGCTGAAATTGCATGTGCTGCTGCAAATGCGGTGCGTTCCAAATGCTCACGTCGCCATTCTGACGGCACAGTTTCCCATACTAACCAACGAAGTAGTGGTACGAGCGGAGGCACTAATGGGGGACATCATCATACGCATCATAATCATCATCATCATCAGCATAGCTCATCACTCGTTAGCAACGCCAATCCACACCACAGCCATCATTCCCACCAAGATAGCAATCAGGAGACGGTAGCCTCATGTTCGGAACGTAACTCAAACAGTTTGGCATCCTCGCGTGAGTCATCTGCCAGCTTCAGTATGCGCTCAACGAGGCGGAAGTTGTCGGTCAGTTCCAATACGGGTGGCAAAATACCTTGGTGTGGATGTTGGGGCAACGGATGTTTGTGAACATTTTGGATTCAGCAAGGTTTTGCGGTTCTATGTACATCAATTTAATTTTCAAATAGAAGTGAATTTAATTGTATCTTAGCATTTTTATAATATCTTGTGAATAGATTTTAAGCAACAACACATTACGTACGTATTGTATGTGAATATACATAAATTATATTTGTATGTAGTTAGCAAATATTTACCCGCGTTATTTAGCTAAAAAATGTATGCAATTGGAGTTTTTTATTCAAAGTTAGATTAGCAAAAGTATACGATTTTACATGGAAATCACTTATTGGGAATGAGTAAATTTATTTGTTTGCGCCAATATAATTTTTAAAATTCCATTTTCTACGATAATCTATAATGTATCGCATTACAAATTTTTGAATTAATAGTTTCTCGTACTACAAACATACATATATGTACTTATTTATGTAAATTTATATTTTGTTTGAAAATACACTAATAGACTTTGAAATACAAAAGTTTAAACCCTATATATCATAAAATTGTTCTTATAAGCGAAATACAGGTTTGACATGAGTTTCATTCTATAAAATATGTATGTAATAGTCTTGAGCCAGGAAATATTCCCGTTCAAATAGTTTTTTATAACATTTTCTTATCCTGACGTTATTACGGCAAAATTCGACAATTTTGTACCAATTTAACACGCTTACAACAATCTATGTATATATTTCTCATGTTGATTTTTGTTGTGTGTAGGAGATCTGGTTATTTAATCACTCAATAAGAGAAAGAAATAATTGCAGTTAATTCTGTATCTTTGATATGGTAACAAAATTTGACAAGCTTGGAGCAAAGGCTTTATCCAGAATATTTGCAAAAGTTTGGATCCCAAGTGGATATATAGTCTACCGAAGCTAGCCATGTCATATTTTGAAATGATTGCCAAAAGTATAACTATGTACCGATTACAAAGTGTTTTCACAGTGATGATGTGGTGTATTTCATTTACTTTAAGCGATATTTGTGTTACAATAAAAAAATCATATTTGTTGACGAAGATGATTTCGTATTTTGACTGATTACCTTTAAGATTATTTATATTGATATATTGACTATAAAATTATAGATAAATTAATTAAAGTATTGGTGTAAAACTTCCTAAAATGTCAAATTTCTATCGATTTTAAACGTCAACATTTCAGCAAGAATCGTCATACATTTGTAGAAAATTTTAGTAAAGAGTGATTTTTTTGAGGTTAGGATTTTCATGCATTAGTATTTGACAGATCACGTGGGATTTCAGACATGGTGTCAAAGAGAAAGATGCTCAGTATGCTTTGACATTTCATCATGAATCGTCTTACAAACGAACAACGCTTGCAAATTATTGAATTTTATTATCAAAATGCGTGCTCTGTTAAGAAAGTTCATTGCGCGCTTCCATTTTATGGTCAGTTTAATCGACCCACTGAAGCGGCTATTCGGGCTATTGTGACTAAATTTCGCACCAAATTTACATTGTTGGACATTAAACCACCAACACGCTTACGTAGAGTGCGAACTGAAGAAAATATCGCAGCTGTATCGGCCAGTGTTAATGATGACCACCAATTTTCGATTCGTCGCCGTTCGCACCAATTGGGTCTCTGTTACTCAAAAACGTGGAAATGCCAAAATTGGACTAAGCGGATGGACCACCTAAGACGCAGCCGCGGTCAACATTTAAATGAAATTATCTTCAAAAAGTAAATGTCATGGACCAATCTAACGTTTCAAATAAAGAACCGATGAGATTTTGCAAATTTTATGCGTTTTTTTTAAAAAAAAAGTTATCAAGCTCTTAAAAAATCACCCTTTATATTAGTAGGCTTCGTATTGAAGAAGTAGATAAAGAAATGGAGGCTTTTTTAGTAAAAGTCCCACATTTAAGAACATGTTTGGGGCGACAGATAGATAGATACTAGGGTTTGCATTTTCCCGTACTTTTTATTTCCCGGGAAACTGGAATTATTTTTTCAATTTCCCGGGATCCCGGGACAGCACGGGAAATCGTCAACATACTGTTTACCATGAGTTAAGCTTATTTTTTCCATGTGAATGTTTCCACATTTTATTGAAGTAAAATAAAAATATATTTCACAACGAACCTGTTACAGAATTCATATAATAAAGCGCAATGTGAGATCAATTCAAACATCTTTTCAAGTTTCAAAATTAGTTAAAGATCAGATATTTCTTATTTTATTGGAAAAAGTGGACGCGACGGAGAACGAACGTCACATTAATAGTGAGTAGAGCTTTAAATGGAATGTTTGTTCTTTGTCCTGTCGCTTCGAAGACTTTAAATTCTTTACTTTTGGCGTTCGGTTACATTTTCGGATTTTATTTTTTTCATAGGGAGCTTGACAGGAAAAATCCGAAAAGTTTTGTCATCCAACTGCAACATTTGACATACCTAATTAAAAGCTATGTGATCTAAATTTGTATACAACATTTTTAATTTTATTGTGGAAATGATGGAAAAAATATGCGAAGAAATACGTAAAATTTTCTACTGAATTCCCGCGGGATTCCCGTACGAATTTCCCTGGATACGGGAAATGAAAAATGTGCGAATTCCCGGGAATTTTCCCGCGGGAAATCCCGGGATGCAAACCCTAATAGATACATACATCTACAGACCAATTCCCTGTGAAACGGAACAGAATATTTCCTTAGATTCACAGATTTTAATGAAAATTGGCGAATTTGTACTTCTGAATAAGGGAAATAGAACATCATTTACCGATTTTCAAAAATATGAAGTTGTAGACGCTAGGTTGGATCGAGAATTTCAAGCTAATTGATTCTAGTTTAATAATAAATTATCAAATCCTTAATTAAAAACACAAAAAAGTGTATACTAGATTTATTTATGGAGTTCTGCAGTCAAAATTAAAAATATTTAACAGAAATAAAGAAAACAACTTACTTTTAGTTGGCTTCATAAAATTCTAAAATTAATATTTGGTTTGTTTACTGCATTTTAATGCATTTTTTATAAAATCCGCCATTACTTCCACATTTTTTGTCCAATGTAGAGTTGAGTTAAAAAGGGGTTTTCTAAATTCGTACTTTAGGGGTAATATTGGGTTAAAAGGGATAAAAATGGTATATTTACCCGACCAAACGGCTGCGCCTAGAATCTTTAAATTGGTAACATGAAAGTATGAAAATATTGTTGCAAAATTCCTATTTCTTCGTCTTGCGTTAATAGCATGAACTCGACGAGGCTGAAATTGATTAAAAACGGTTTAAATCACGAAAATTGGAGTAAACATGTCCCAAAATACTTAGAAATTCAAAATAAAGAAAATCCTCAAAATTCGTTTAAAGGGGAAAAGGGGATACAATAGCACCAACTTGGATGGAGCTACCATCATGAAATTCTGAATGTATATTCCTCATACACCATATATGTGAGAAAGTAACGAATTTTTCGATGATCGTTCTTTTAAGGGTAAAATATTGTTAAAAAGGATGACAATGGTACCACATTGTGCCATTGTTCTGTGGACACATCCCTCAAAATGTTTAGAAACGCAAAAAGAAGGAACTTTTCGAAATCGAACATTTTAGAGTAAAAGGGAAAAAATTAACCAACAACTCGGCTGATGCTAAAATTAATTTGAATGAATTTTTCGAAATTCGTACTTTTGAGTGGTGACAATTTGTACCACTGCCCTGGCTGCGCCTGATTGGTTTACGTGGTCGATCGCACGGGAGCGTCAAGTAGTTCCTTAAGGACATTTTGAATGAACCACACCACTCGGAAAGGTCCAGCGTGAAGTATTGAGATATTTGATTAGGTTTCTTACATCAATTCCAGATATCTATTCAATTTCGAGCAGTAAGTGCTTCCCAAAGTCCCAATGCCGGTATCACAGCTACGGCAGTGATCATTGAATTGCATGATTTCCAATTGACCCATTACCAGTCAGCACTGAGTGATATCATGCATTTCTTCTACTCTGGTTTAGATGGTCTACGTACGTTTTTTGTTATATTGAGGATATTTGACATGTGTCTACGATTTTCCACATGAAATTAGATCGGTTTAGGTAGTGCATGAAGATACCACTATTACCACTCCAGACCGGTGTTGCGATTAACACCGTAGCGAGTAGATCCCATCCTCGAAATCGCTCCTCGTTTCAATCGCAGCATCATTTTCTGAGAAGACGCCGGAAACAAATCCACAAGCCATTTTGGAGTCGTGAGTGTATATCTCTGTCTCATAATTTGACCTCAATTGGCTTTGGGCATGTCATCATCGGGGTGCTGTAGTCGGATGATGGTCGAAGCATGTGCGATTCAAATGGTACTCACCAAAGTATAGAATTTGGAATCCTGAAATTACTCTGACTATATAAACGCGAGACATTTTATAGGTTTAAAACGATTATAAAAAATTGCAACTGATTCCGACTGTCCATATGAGAGGTGCCAATATCGTTCATATTCCAAGTGTGTATAACGTCTATGAACACATTTCCAATGACCAAATTTCAGAGTATTCATATAATCCATGTAGAAGTTATAATAGCTTTAATTGTACGTATGTTAGGGTGAATTATGTACAACAAGAGGCGTAGTAAAATCTTCCATATTTCGTACGCTCAAAGTAATTATAAAAACTTTATCAAACATCAAAAGACGAGGTCTGTTGAATAGAAAGAGTGCATTTCGAAACGCGGAAGAGAGAAAACATATTTTTACATTTCTATTGAAAATAAACTACGAGCAGTCATACAAGGAAACTACATTACAGATATTTAAGATTTAATCTAAAAGAAGTGGGCAAGACAGGAAGTAAATCCCAGAATGTTGGTCAAAAAGCTTGAATAAGGTTATTTCATTAAATCAATGTAACGGTAAGTAAAGGTCTTTACACTTAATTAACAAAATTATACGCCAACTTATACAAACAAATTACTAGGATTAAAATTCTTCAACGTTTTTTTTTGAAGATTGAGCTTTTTCGACGAAAAGGTGAGTATTTTGGTAGAGCACGATAAACAAAGAATACGAATTGAATGTTATGCAAAAAAAAGCATTTTCGCGGGAAATATGGCTTAAATGATTTCCTTGCATGACATCTATCCAACGCATCTGGCTGATTTTTTGCATGTATATTAAGAACCAATGTCGCTTGTAATATATTGCAATTGTTGGAAAATTCCACAATTCGCGCTTGTAACTGTATTTATTTCAACTTTCTCTATTCGGTTTCCTGGAACAATTCTGTCACAAAAAAATATTTTGGTATTCTTTATATGACAAAAAATTCTAAAGGCGCTTTTCAAAATTTTTTACTTTATAGCCAACATTTATTCTATTTCACTGTTATTTTAGCCTTATAACTGTGGAAGCAAAATTTTATAAACGGCAATATGATGTAATTTGATAACTTCATTTGTGTCTGTTTATATTTGGTTGCACTTCGTTTACGCAGTGTTCAAAAATTATTTCTCCATACGAAGATCAGTGTTATCGTTGTTCCACTACAGTGACAAATTTACATTTTTTGCTGTTGTGATACTTTTAGCCACTTTTCATTGTTATACTGTGTGTTTGTGTTTTTGTGACACTTTTAATCATTTGTGATTCTAATTTGGAGCTTTTAAACCAAGCGCTACTTTGCATCCAAATTTTTTCTATACTTATATTACGGGACGCACTACATATGTTGAGGAAATGGGTGCATTTGGAAGACGACGTCGCCTACCGCCCATATAACAAAATATTCTAAAAATATAAAAGTAACGGGAAGTGTACGAAAGTCTTCCGATTTTTATAAAAATTGGTGAGCGTGTTGTGTTACCAAACACGAAAATTTTTCATAATTATTATTAAAAATTATTTTTCATAATAATAATAAAAAATTTTTCATTTCTTCCAAAAAATATAGAAAAAATTGACATTTAGCATTTTAAAATTTCCGTTCTGAGCGGCTAAACTTTTGCTATAAATACTCAGAATGGTATCGCCAACAGTTTCTGAGATATAACCCAAAAAGTAGAAATATTCAAATATTTAGGGTGGGCCAAGTAACATTTTTAATTTGAAGTACCGATTACTTTGACTTTGAAAGGTAGAATAACCTTCATTTTTATTTGCAGGTTTATGTTTGACGTTTGCAAAATGGGACGCTATACGCTCCAACAAAGTTGGGAAACATTAAAAATGTACTTGGAAATAGGGGTTGTTTCTGCTTCAATGAACTGAAAACTAGATATAGAGAATCGATAGCCAAATAAGCTATATGCGTACTTCTTCTAGTAATCCTTTTTGATGCAGCAATGAAACATGTGCGTTATACCAATGAATCAGTAGCATTACATCAATGAAACTATTTCATTACCGCAATGACAAAATAATATTAACGATCATGTTACCAAAGAAAAGTGTCATCATATTATTACGCCAATTGCTATACTAATTTAATGACAAAGTTGTAGTAGTGGCACATTGTTTGTTAAATTAACGAAGAGTCTAAAAGCAATGGCATATTTCATTTATGTAATGCAAGATTTCATTGGAGGAATGTAGAGTCTACGCAGTCAGAGTAATGTATATTCCGAATTTCATTTCATTTGTTTGGTACTATTTTGATCCCTTTTTTCCATTTTGACCCCAAATAGTACGAATTTTGTCCGTTTATTTTACGTGTGTAATCAGAGCAATGTATACACTGAATTTCATTATTCTAGGTGCAACCGTTTGGTCTGTACCATTTTTATCCCTCTATTCCCATTTTATTTATTTATTTATTATTCCAAAAAATAACCGAGCCGGATAGGCCATATGTGGTTATAAAATACTTCCATCTTATATTATGAATAATAAAATTAACTTAGAAACAATATTAAAATTTATAAAAACAACAAGAAGCAATAAACAAAATGACATCAATATTAAGGGTCTGTTTCTGGATGACGAATTACTCATTGTATTCGTCAAAACGACTAACGAAAGTTGATTTGCGTTTCCGTATAACGAATGCCAACTTTTGAGTAAAACACAAAAGCTTTCGTTTGCTTTTCTGTATTTTTGCGTTTCCAGAACACAAAGTCAACCGTCACAAATGTCAAATCTGGACAATTAGAAAAACCTATTCGTGTCCGTATAACATCATAATTTTCGTTTTCAAACAGTAAATGCCACAAATTGTTCTTTCAACCGATAATACAAATTTTAAGTTCACTTTCAAATTTGTGTGTTTTCTTATACATTGTAAATCAAACCTCACTATGAAACACCCTCTATATATTATTAAAAACAATGTCTGTTGAAATACAATGAAATATTACCATTAATTAATTCGTCGCACAAAAAGTCATATTTTCAACCGATCTTAATGAAATATAGTCACTCATTTTGTACTCTTATTATTTGGTGCAAAAATTGGACAGAACTTTTTAGTTTTTGATATAGCCTTCAAACATATCTATGTGTTTTCCATGGCATGCAGTGTTCCGCTGGGGGAGACAAATCTTATTACACCATTTTGGAAAGAGTAGACCAAGGGCTTTAATGCTATATAAGAGGAAATAAATAAATTTGTGTTTCATTGCACGCAAAACTAAAAATTTCATGAAAATGTATTTTGTTTAGAAAAACAAATTACGTAATAGTATAATATAATAATAGTGCATTATTTAGAAAAAATTTTCTGCAAAAATAGTGGCTAAAAATATTTTGATATAATACGCAGGTGTATTTTTCATATAACGTAGATATATATACAACTTATGATTTCATGTTAACGCAAACACTCCATACAGAAGGATCACTGATGAGTTGTCTCTACACAGGACAACGAAATACGTATATGGTCAAATGTGTGTATGGTTGAGTGTGGTTCTCCTCCTTTCCATTACCAAAAACAAAGATTTCTTTCTTAAGAAGAAATTACTTGATCGAATTAGCTGACATTCGAATGTATTACATTCAAAACTCATAGTAAATTATTTTTTAATTGATATTTTTGGGTCTAAATGAGCAAAACACATACATTTGGTACGAAATTAACTGTTGCATCTTTAATCACGAAATGCGGAGTGTGTGACGAGCATAACAAAGAGGATTTTTTAAATTTGTACTTAAAGGGGCAACGGACATAAGGGGATGCAAATTCATTATTGATGAGACTTAAATATGCATATGTAAGTATGTGTATATGTAGGTATAGTTACCCAGCAATACTTCTGTCGTGCCATCGCTCATTTATCGTACTTTTCTTTCAAAACAAGGTGCAGGACATTAAAAGCGGTCAAGTATTAGACGACTTAGAGATGATTGCATGAACACACCTTTTTGAAAAAATCATATTTTTCACTGTTAAATTTGTCATAGCTCTGAAAGTATGCATACAATATTTTTATGAGAAGAACTATCTGAACCCCGCCCGCTTCGCCAGGCAAAAAAACAAATGGTAACATTAAAATCAGGTTTCATATTAATCTTATCATATTGATATTATCGTGGTCAGTAATATATACGTTCCAATTTTCAGCCTTCTAGCTAAAAACACTTTTGCCACGCCCCCACCACCCACGAAACGAAAATCCAAATTTCGGCATCAAATTGATCTTTCTCGTGGTCAGTAAAACGAAAAAATTCGGCATCATATTTATCTTTCTCGTGGTCAGTAATATATACGTTTCAATTTTCAGTCTTCTAGCCACTCCCACTCTGCCCACAAAACGAAAATCCAAATTTCGGCATCATATTTATCTTTCTCGTGGTCAGTAATATATATATACCAATTTTCAGCCTTCTAGCTCTCAAAAAAACTTTTGCCACGCCCCAACGCCCACGAAACGAAAGTCCAAATTTCGGCATCAAATTGATCATTATCGTGGTCAGTAATATATATGTACCAATTTTCAGCCTACTGCCTCTCAAAACCACTTTTGCCACGCCCACTAAACGAAAATTCAAAATCCAGCATCATATTTATCATATTTATTATCGTGGTCAGTAATATATATGTACCAATTTTCAGCCTTCTAGCTCTCAAAAACGCTTTTGCCACGCCCACTCCGCCCACAAAACGAAAATACAAATTTCGGCATCAAATTGATCCATTTTTCAGCCTTCTAGCTCAAAGAACACTATTGCCACGCCCACTCCGCCCACAAAACGAAAAGCCAAATTTCGGCATCATATTTATCATTCTCGTGGTCAGTAATATATACGTTCCAATTTTCAGCCTTCTAGCTAAAAAAAACACTATTGCCACGCCCACTCCGCCCACAAAACGAAAATCCAAATTTCGGCATCATATTTATCATTCTCGTGGTCAGTAATATATACGTTCCAATTTTCAGCCTTCTAGCTCAAAAACACACTATTGCCACGCCCACTCCGCCCACAAAATGAAAATCCAAATTTCGGCGTCATATTTTTCATTCTCGTGGTCAGTAAATATATGTACCAATTTACAGCCTTCTATCTCTCAAAAACACTTTTGCCACGCCCCCTCCGCCCACAGAGCTAATTTTTAAAAATTCTATAGCCTATAGTCCCTTCCAGACCTGCATCTATCTGTACTGAAAATTTCAACAACATCGGTTCAGCCGTTTACACGTGATTGCGGAACAAACAAACAGACAGACTTACACTAAGGTTTTATAATATTAATAGGGATACATATATACACAAACTTACTAAACAAATTTATTTTCGATCTCAATTGCTGCGATAATTGAGATCGAAAATTGGACCGCTTGACATGGAATGACACATATAAGGATTACAAATCGTAGTAGGAATAACTGGAATGAAGAAATTGTACCACGTTGAACTTGAAAGAAGTATTTTCAAATATCGGATACTTTATTATTTATATTGATCAAACAATAAATTATAGGAGATATATAGATTTAAACTTGCACAGTGGGGCCAAAGCCACCCCCGTAGACCTGCCAGACAAGCATATTTTTTCTTCTCATAATGTAAGGAGGTGACCATAAAAGTTTTGGCAGTTTTACTTATATTTGGCAGTTTATCACTCCATTCGACCTTAAAGGGTGCAGGGGGCCAAAGCCATTCCCGAAAGTTTGCCAGACATGGATTTTTTTCTTCTCATAATGTAAGGAAGTGGCCATAAAAGTTTGGGCCGTTTTACTTATAGCGTAAAGAAATTCGTTGTTGGCCCCGGAATTTGACCCTGTCTGGCACGCACTTTCCACCCCCCTGATTGGTGTGGCTGCTTGGCTGGTAACTTGCAGGGGTAAGAGCTTTCATATATATAAATGCCAGCCATGATAAAATAGTGTAAATGCTACCCATTTTTTGCGACCTTAAAAGTCGCAGGAGGGCCAAAGCCACCCCCGAATGCACTTTTTTCTTTCCAAAAACAAAGGAACATATCCTATAAGTTAAAGCCGTGAAACTTATAGTGTAACCAAACACGTTACTGGCTCCTGGACTATTTAAGATACTTTTTTACGGTATAATGCATCAGTGATTTTGTGCAATGTGAATATCTTTACAGGACGAATTGTAACCGGAAGATATATGTACATACTAGCTGAACCCCGCCCGCTTCGCCAGGCAAAAAAAAAACAAATGGTAAAATTAAAATCAGGCTTCATATTGATTTTTATCGTGGTCAGTAATATATACGTTCCAATTTTCAGCCTTCTAGCTCAAGAACACACTATTGCCACGCCCACAAAATGAAAATCCAAATTTCGGCGTCATATTTTTCATTCTCGTGGTCAGTAAAATATATGTACCAATTTTCAGCCTTCTAGCTCTCAAAAACACTTTTGCCACGCCGCTCCCACCCACAGAGCTAATTTTTAAAAATTGTATAGCCTATAGTTCCTTCCAGACCTGCATCTATCTGTACTGAAAATTTCAACAACATCGGTTCAGCCGTTTACACGTGATTGCGGAACAAACAAACAGACAGACAGACTTACACTAAGGTTTTATAATATTAATAGGGATAATAGGGATAGGGATTCATTTAATTAAAGAATATTTGCCGCTCTGGAGAGACTGATGAATTACTTTGATATATAGTCAAGGGCTATCAAGCTATAAAAAACATAACTGTAGACACATCCTCTAAGTGAGCGTAGTCATTAAATTTCATTTCATAAAATTTTATTTTAAAATTATAAGAATGAAACATTACAATTTATTTAACAAATATCGCTATCAGCAAAAATCATAATTTTCTTATATTTGTAATCGATTCGTTTTTATGACTACACTGCACGCTGGTTGTTTTACTACATTTTGTGTGCGAAAGTACACAAAATTCTCGCAATTTTCAATTAGATGTGTGTAAAATTTAACTATGCTTGTGTACTATTGAACAAATGATTAGATATTAACAAATGGCGTTTAATTGTATACAATAAACATTTAGAATTCAAAAAATTGGTTTATGTACAAGTAAATGAATGCAATATTAAAAAATAATTATCTAAATCACATTTTACACATTCATTGCGTATATATAAAAAAATAATTTAATTATTGAAATTAATTTAAAATTTGAAAATTACGCACTTTTCCATAATCTAGAGGCTGGCCAATTGGCTAATTAATTCAGAGATTTCAATATTCTATCCCAGTGGATACGTGTTTGCAAAAGTCTTACAGTGTATTCTGAGTTGTATTCTATTATTCTATGTGGTTTGTATTTTGTCTGTCCAATAGATATTTGAAGTCATACAATTTCATCAAAAATAACGTCTCAATTAAATTTGAAATTAGTTATGCGATCCTTAGGTTTATTTGAATTTTATCTGTTCGTTGTTTGCGTTTCCTGGACTGTTTATCACTGTATCGTGTTACAGTCATGAAAGAGGATGGTTGTCCTTCAGGAACAAAAAATGGCAAAGAGTGTTTCTGCTGTATTCTTAGAGATGGTGGTGGTTTTATGTATAAAATTATTTTACGCAGTAATGCTTTGGACATTGTTTTGGTTTTTTTGTACACATATATAAAAGCAAACTTTGGGTTATTAAAAAAGAAACAATTTGCACAAATAAACAAGAAAAAAACTTTTTAATGAGTTTGTAATTATGCCGCTTAGAGGAAAGCAAATTATGAACGCTCGAAATTGATGCCTTCTATACACGTTTTTTTGATTTCATCATGGGTTTACATTGTGCTTGGAATTGTAATGAATATTTTCTTGTTCGGACAGAAGAATTGTTGCAAGAATAAAAATAAAGTATCAAATATATACATCGCTTGTTAAAATGAGTATAATTAGAACTAGAAATTTGTTGTAGTTTTTTTTTCGTTTGTATTTTTTGGTCTGTAATCAATATTTGATTTGAACTGGGATATGGTCCTGGATCAAGACCATTTTGCGTCTATATTTAATAGAATGCAAATTTATTTACAAATGATCTGGTGACATTCATTCTATTGAATATAGATGAAAAATGGTCTTAAACCATGAAACTATAAAGAACTATTTTTGTTTGTTTTATTATTCGGTCTATATTCTGTATATTATTATGCATGTATATTTAATAGAATGCAATTTTTTCACAAATGTCATGGTGACATTTATTACTTGGTTGCACACTATCATGATTTCCTGTCCATGACGATCTTTTTCAGGTACTTCGCAGCAACTGTTCAACAAAATACCGGGAATCTTTAAATAAATGGTTCACCCAAAGGAATATAAGTCAAGTAACAAATCACACATTGCCATCTTACAAGATTCTCATTGAGTTGCATATGTAAGTATGTGTATATGTAGGTATAGTTACCCAGCAATACTTCTGCCGTGCCATCGCTCATTTAACGTAATTTTCTTTGTTTGTTTTATATCGGGATGAAATCTATTTTTGATTTAAACTGGGATATTGTCCTGGTTCAAGACAATATCCCAAATCCACCCAAAAAAATCGTCGAAATCATGAGAGTGGTAGTGTACACCCAAGTAATAAATGTCACCATGCCATTTGAACTATATCCCAGTCAGAAATATGTGTACCGAAAGCGGACCACATCGATTTATATTTTCATATATGTCCCTATCGGTATGATTTCTTGCAGCTCCGTTCACGATCAAACTAGGAACATAAGTTATGTTTTTCTAAGGAACACCTACAGTAAAAGTGAACAACAAATGCCAAGGATTTGAATAGCCTCATACAAATATTTCACACAATTTGAATTTCTAACACTCCACTGTGGGGCAGATGACCAGTTTTAGAGGCAAAGAAGAGTTGGAGGCAGCAACACCTTTAAAATTCCGTACATGTAGGTATGGTGCTTACCAAAGTCGTCTATAAAAATTTGAGTTGACACGCCCACTTACAGTGGGTTGGTAGTAGATTTTTTGAAGTAAAATACCTTAGGGGCCAGGTAAAATGCACTAAAATAGTATAAATCTGTCCTTTATATTGCGTCATATTGCAAGTTTTTAATATGGTTTGATAAGGCTCGGGTCGGATTTTAATTTCTAACGGTTTTTTTCTCAATACCATTCTCATGGTGAATTTTATTCAAGAAAAACCTGATTTATTGAGGTTATTTTGAACGCGTCCAGCTCACGAATGGACAATGATAAACGCGAAATATTTTGGGAGAACACATAAAACAAACCAATCTTTCATTTTAGTCGGGAACATCAACAACATTTTTTCCTTCCTCACAAAAGAAGCCAAATGAACATCTTTTTCACTTCTTTGGGTGCTCTCTTTTTGCTGGGACCCTAAGTATGTTTGGACCAAATCCGTTTCACAACATTTTAAGGTGTTTGATTCATTTCCGTCCGTCCGTCTGTCTGGATGGTGTACACGATTACTCTCGATAGAAGTTAAGGAATCCATTCAAACTTTGCACATGGTAATATGTTTCCCAAACTTAATTTAAATTCGAAGATCGGAGAAGTTGCCACGCCCCTTCTGGTACCTCCCACACAAATATTCCATATTCCAATGATAAATTAAAACCCATATAACTTCCACACGGACATTTTGGTATTTGATAATGTTTTTTCACTAATTTAAGTGTACTAAATATTACGGATTTTGCCACGCCCCTTCCATTACCTCCCACACAAGTCACGCAAAACTACATAAAATTAAAGCTGTTATAACTTCTATGTTGATGATCGGAATACTGTTAAATTTGATATTTAGCAATGGTTTTTTGTGGTTACATTCGCATGGAATATGGAAGAAATTGCCACACCCCTTCTGATACCTCCCTCACAAAGTGTCCTAGATTAAAATAAAACCTATATAGCTTCCATACGGGTAGCCAAAATTATTTGAAATTTGATATGTGAAAATGTTATTATAATCACTTTAAACCTAAAAAATATTTACACAATTGTCTGTACTCTAAGTAATATTAAATCTTTCATAACGCCTATACTGGTGCATGGAATCCACTATGACTTAATATTTGATCATGTTTTTACAATTGTTTTATAAATGTTGAAGCTGGGATCATCTGACATGAACCTCCCACTATTTATTATCCTTCCACAATTTATTTATCCTTCCACACAATTTACCTGGCCTACATAAAATTAGTTTCTCTTGTTTTTTAAGGAAAATACATTAAGAGACATATAGGCCTTTAAATTGCGAACATGTACTTATGTAGCTTAGCGAAATTGTCTAGCAAAATGTTGTGTACTGCCACACCCACACCCACTTGATGGTTGCTAATCCTTTCAAAAACGAGTTATAACAAGGTTCCAATTTTCCATTTTTTGCAATTTTAAAATGTTGGAAAATTTTTAATTGGCCCATCGTGGTAAATTAAAACACTTCTGTGAAATTTCGAGGATATCGATGACATTTCGACCATTTTCTAAACGAAATTTTACAATTTTAAATAATATTTTTATAATTTATGGCAATTTATCGGCAAAATAAAGTGCACCTTTTAAACTTTCTTCTCATATATATGGTTCAGCGGATACGTCCGGATAAACAAAGTTATATTCCAAAAAATACATTAACGACTCGTAAACATACACGTAAAACACAACATATTTTATCGCAATGCATTGCTTTTTGCAATAATACGATATCTTTTTATTTTTGATTAACTAACATATCTGTGTTAGTATTTTCTAATTTACAATAAAATTAGTAACTTATGCATTTTCGTTTTATAACAGAAGTGTTTTCGTTATTACTTTAGGTTGAAATATCAAAAATGAAAAAAGAGAAAAAGCAGCATGGGCAACGTGTTGCCACATGGTGCCACATCTTTTATTTTGCCATTTTAAAGTGCTGGCAACAACCTGTCATTATTATTTTCTGAAAATACGTTACTTCAAAAATTGACTCTTTGCCTCTCAAATTGGTTTTTGGTCCCATTGTGCACTCTAGAATTAACATATTATGGACAGACAAAACGGTGTCTTAAGGAACTACTTTACACACTAGTTAGAACGCCCACACACCAATCCAATACATTTTGTGAAATTAGACAAGGAGCCATGTACTATTTTGAGATATTAACATTGAAAACCGGGTGATATATTTTAGAAATTAGCCCAAATTTACTACTTTTCGTATGTTTCCACCTAAAAAGAGGTTTAAATTGTGTTTATGTTTTTTATATATTTTTACGTATTATGTGCAGACAAAAAAGTAATTTGATTCGTATTACAGATTTTCACCTTTTTCAGATTTTGAAAATTGAAAAAATGTAATTTATATATTTATTTGAATTTATGGAACTGTTTATCATACATTTGAAGAGATTATTTCCTCATTTTTTATTATATGAAATATATAAAGGGTGATTTTTTAAGAGCTTGATAACTTTTTTTTTTAAAAAAACGCATCAAATTTGCAAAATCTCATCGGTTCTTTATTTGAAACGTTAGATTGGTCCATGACATTTACTTTTTGAAGATAATTTCATTTAAATGTTGACCGCGGCTGCGTCTTAGGTGGTCCATCCGCTTAGTCCAATTATGGCATTTCCACGTTTTTGAGTAACAGAGACCCAATTGGTGCGAACGGCGACGAATCGAAAATTGGTGGTCATCATTAACACTGGCCGATACAGCTGCGATATTTTCTTCAGTTCGCACTCTACGTAAGCGTGTTGGTGGTTTAATGTCCAACAATGTAAATTTGGTGCGAAATTTAGTCACAATAGCCCGAATAGCCGCTTCAGTGGGTCGATTAAACTGACCATAAAATGGAAGCGCGCAATGAACTTTCTTAACAGAGCACGCATTTTGATAATAAAATTCAATAATTTGCAAGCGTTGTTCGTTTGTAAGACGATTCATGATGAAATGTCAAAGCATACTGAGCATCTTTCTCTTTGACACCATGTCTGAAATCCCACGTGATCTGTCAAATACTAATGCATGAAAATCCTAACCTCAAAAAAATCACTCTTTATAATATAATATAATATATAGCAGCAGTTAATACATTTTGAATGATGCCTAAATGATGAACATCTGAAAAAAATTGACGCCGCCTGTATGTATTCATTTATTTTTGGCTTGTATTCAATATGGGTTTTCTAAATCAAAACATCCCAAAAGGGACACATTTTGAATGTTTTTTCAAAAAGGCTACAACATTATCTCGCAAATTTCTGTTACTAGTCATAAAGGGGATTTAAGCTAGAATGCCGTTTAATGCCCTCCTCGAATAATTTTGGCTAACTGATTTCCACGGTAGGTCCACACCAAAATTGTAATTTTTAAAAATTTTTATAAAAAATAATATTATCAAAAGCTCTCAAACCGCAAAACATCGGTTACTTTCCGGAAAAAATGCAAAAACAAGTAAAATTTTATTTGCGGAGACATTTTTTTCTAAATAATTCAAAAAATTCGTTACGATATCTTAATATTAATATTTTAATATGATTTGGTTTTACTAAAAAATATATTTTTATGAAATTTTTAGTTTTCATGTAATGAAATTCAGAAAAGTGTTTCGCTATTTACTGATTGCAACATATTATTAAAGCCCTTATTCTGGCCTTTCAAAGTGGTATAACTTTTTTCTAAAAATTTGATTTGAACTGGGATATTGTCCAGGCTCAAGCCCATTATATTTATATTTAATATAATGCAAATATATTTACAAATGGTATGGTGACTTTTATTGCTTGGCTGCAGACTACCACTATCCAGATTTCCACCCTGTCAAAGGTTTCCTCAGGCGTCTTCGCAGCGACTCTTCGACAACATACCCGGCCTTTTTAAGTAAATGTTTCTAACAAACGAACGAGAAGCATAACTAACTTACCGAATATCCGATTTTAAAAAATCACACCAAATAATAAAGCACACATGCCACCTTACATTGAGTTGCATATGTAAGTATGTGTGTATATTAGAGCTGCAAAACAATCGATAGTCGTCCCATTCGATATTTTCGATAGTTTCGGGGGAAACTATCGATATTATCTATACTATAGGATAAATTGTAGATTTTTTAATTTTTTGGCAAACGTATTTATTAAATAAAAATAAAACAAATGTTTTTACGAAACAAAATTAAAAATCAAATTTTATTTAAATTCAAATTAATTAAAAAACAAAACAATTGCAATAAACTAATGACTTAGTTCCAAGAAGATCACTATTTTGAAAAAACTTTCATATCAAAATTTGTTAGTCTTGGGTAGCCCAATGATTTATTTTTGATAAAAAGTGCATGTCGACATTTTTCGGTTCTGTCGACAAGTTCTTCGTTCTGAAACTATGGATCCAGTGTTTCTGAACATCCTTTCCGGTTCTGTGAATGTTGCAGGAATGCATAAGTAACGTAAGGCGCAAGATTTCATCGCCGACATCCCATTGACATTATGAATACATCAATGGATCACGTTCTATGAACAAAATTAAGAAATACAAAATATTTCTCACTATTTGATTTTTGCAAATATTGTCAAATAATATTTACCACCCTGTTTTAAAATAAAAAGACATTAATTAGAATTAACTTTTCTTAATCTGTTGTGTGTTTTCTTACATGAATTCAGAGCGCCGTCACTGGTGTTTTTTCGATAGTTATCGAATAAAAACTATCGATAGTAGCTTAAAAATAAAACTATCGATTTTTTTGCAGCTCTAGTGTATATGCAGGTTAGTTAACAAGCAATACTTCTGCCGTGCCAACGCTTCGTAATAATGAGATCGTAACGTTCAAAATACGAAACCAACCTCGCAAAAATATGATTTTTTCTTCTTTCCCGAATATCCCTGGAGCTAATTGAGGTACACACATATGTAAGCACATTTCTAATAGTCATTCAGGAACACTATCACTAGGTAAAATATTCTTGTAATCACTTCATAATTGTACTTTCTGTATCAAAAATTTGACACGGCCGAGTTAACAAAGTTTGAAGTGTCACCCAGTAGCCCCATACCCCCATATGCATCCATAATTTTGCAAATAATCCAGAAAACACCTCTGCTTTTAGCATGTGGAATTTCCTCGAGAGAGCTATTTTCGTTCAAAAGTTACAGAATTAATTAAAAAAATAGATTTGGAATCACTTTTATTAAAATTTCGGTAATATTATTTAACATTGCATTTTTGGATTTGGCACTGTGGTAGTGGAAAAGTACATTTTTACAAACGGAAAAAGCAGAAAGTAAAAACTCATTTTACATCACTTATCTGAATTGCCCTACGTGCAGCGTTTTCGCTGAACCAGGACAATATCCTAGTTCAAATCAAATATTAATTACAGATCAAAATAAAACAAACGAAAAAAGTCAAAATTCCAAAATTTTGAAAAGCAACGTTCAATGCTAACTTTAACATGTCCGTAAACGACTCAATGTACAGTAAACTTCTGATACTCTAACATTTGATTTTTGTTTCATTGGTGACGTATCTGCTTTAATGTAAAAAATTAGCGTTTTAATCCAATTTAACGCCATTTTATTTTTTAATTATTCACCACTAGAGAATTAAGTATATAATAAAGGAGCAGACTAAACATATAAGGTATATTTTGTCGTTGTGATGAGGGAGAAAAGTGTGAAAACGTGAAAGTGCCCTGCTGTAAAATTTCGCAAATGTCAGTTACGACGGTTGGTCAGATATGCGTATGAATGTACTTTTAGTTAGGACATCAGTTATTTCACATATGCGAATAGTAGTTTGTTAATGCGTGTACAACGTATTAACAAGTATGGGTTTTCACTTAAATTATGACCTCTAAATATCATTGTAGTTCCTGTTGTTGACAGTATGGTCTCTATAGAGTATCCTCCCCATACAGCATTATCATTTCTCCCTTGGTTTCCTGCCATACATATTCATACACATGCATGTGGATAAGTATGAAGTTGAATACTTACTCTGTACCGTTCTGACGACGTTGTATTCATTTATAGAATGCTATTGTGAGTAGTGTTCCTGTCACCGCCACAACACCGGTGTCATTATCATCTTCACAATTCTCATAATATACACACATGCATACAGTTGCCTGCTGTGGAAGGCTTGCCACATAAATTTTTCCTCGCCAACTCTTCTGCTCGTTCGTTCCGATAAAAGTCACTATGTCCAGAGATCCATATAAGAATAATTTCAGATAGACAGCTTAAAAATGCACTGACCTACTAATGTAGACCTTGTGCGGTTAGATCTTAGAGACAAAAGACAGCTTGTAAGACACTGTAGCTGTCAGGAAGGCCTGAGACAACACTGGAACCAACTCCTCATCTGTACTTAGGTGGACATTAAATCTATAGCCTTATAACATTAAATCTATAGTCATAAGATTCAAAATCGTAGGTCACTTTTGTGTGAAGTTAGGGTAAAAACTAATTAAAACAAGTAAAGAAAGGCTAAAGTCGGGCGGGGCCGACTCTATGATACACTCCACTTTCAATCCGAATACAATTTACTTCGGTGAAAAAGTGAAAACGGGAAGGATCTTTGTATCCTGTAAATGTATGTGTTTGACAAAAAATATTAAATCGGAAAGGACATTTGTATGACGATATATTGAAACCTGGAACGAAATAGGTGAAATATAAAATGTATAGTTTGGCCAAAATCGGTTAAACATTTGGGAGCAACATTTGTATTTGTGCTATATCTAAATCTGAACCGATCTTACCCACTTTCACAATAGGTTTTTTACTTGGATTATAAGCTGTTGTGCCAAATTTAAAGAAAATCGAGTACAATATGTGGTTTCTAAAGCGGAAAAAGTCCAATCGGGAGCGACTTTTATATGGGGGCTATAACTAAATCTGAACCGATCTTACCCACTTTCAGCATAGGTGTTTCTAGTTCAATTATAAAATGTTGTTCCAATTTTAAAGAAAATCGGGAACAATATGCGGTTTCTACATCGGAAAAAGTGAAATCGGGAGCTAAATTTGTATGGGGACTATATCTAAATCTGAACCGATCTTATCCAATTTTTGCATAGGTGTTTCTAGTTGGATTATAAGATGTTGTGCCTAATTTAAAAAAAATTGGGTACAATATGTGGTTTCTAGAGCGGAAAATGTCAAATCGGGAGCGACATTTGTATGGGGGCTATATCTAAATCTGAACCGATTTTATCCAATTTCTGCATAAGGATTTCTAGTTGGATTATAAGATGTTGTGCCAAATTTAAAGAAAATCGAGTATAATATGGGGTTTCTAGAGCGGAAAATGTCAAATCTGGAGCGATATTTGTATGGGGGCTATATCTAAATCTGAACCGATCTTATGCAATTTTTTGATAAGTGTTTCTAGTTGGATTATAAGATGTCGTGCCAAATTTAAAGAAAGTCGAGTATAATATGGGGTTTCTAGAGCGAAAAATGTCAAATCGGGGGCGACATTTGTATGGGGGCTATATCTAACTCTGAACCGATCTTTTCCAATTTTTGCATAGGTGTTTCTAGTTGGATTATAAGATGTTGTGCCAAATTTAAAGAAAGTTTGTTATAATTAGTGGTTTCTAGAGCGGAAAATGTCAAATCGGGAGCGACATTTGTATGGGGGCTATATCTAAATCTGAACCGATTTGCCTCAAATTAAATAGCGTTCGTCCTTGATCCACAAAAATTATATGTGCCAATTTTTGTTAAGATCGGACTATAATTGCGACCTGTAATTTGATTACAACAATAGATGGACAGACGGACAGACAGACGGACATTGCTAAATCGACTCAGAAAGTGATTCTAAGTCGATCGGTATACTTAACAATGGGTCTATCTCGCTTCCTTTTGGGTGTTACAAACAAATGCACAAAGACATAATACTCTCGTGGAGTGTATAAAAAGTATGAGCACGAACGGTTGAAAATTGGAGTGCCGCAGGCATGTTGAAGATTGTTAGACCGAAAATGGTGCAAAATGGAAAGAAAATCGCTCGTAACTAGTGGTCAACTCTAGGGTGGTAAAATGTATCCCCAATATTTCTCTCTTTCAAACTCTCCACCTCCATTTCTCGTCATAGCTGCCATGATTTCCTGCTATAAAATTTTATGAAAGCTCTGTGTGATTCTTTAAGAAGTATTGACAGCTCAGTAGTCAACCAAGGGGGGAGGGGGTAGTTTTCTTTGAGCGGGTTTGAGGACAAGACACTTTAAAAGTAGTGTCAATTGATTTTTCGAGATTGGAGATAACTTCCTCTATACCTATAGTGGATGTGTTCGCTCTCAGTTCCACATTCAGCTTACATTTTAGCAAAGATCAATTAATTAAAGATCAGATGAAATGAGGTGAGATACGACAGTCAAATCGAGAGCGAAACTTGTGTGGAGGCTAGATGTTTCTAGTTGAGTTATAAGGTACTATGTAAAGTTTGAAGCAAATCGAGTAAAATATGTGGTTTCTAGAGAGTAAAATTCAAATCGGGAGCGACATTTGTATGGGGGCTATATCTAAATCTGAACCGACCTGACTACCTTTCACCGTAGATGTTTTTAGTTGAAATATAAGGTGTTTTGCCAAATTGGAAGAACATGGGTTAAAATATATGGTATCTAGAGCGGAAGAAGTTAAATGCAGAGCGAAATTGGTATATTTGCCTTCACCGACCAAAAATCACCATAAAGTGATAAATATCAACGCGACATTTGTAAATAAACATGTATTCTATTAAATATAATATGGTCATGAGCCAGGAAAATATCCCGGTTAAATCAAATATTAAATATTTTTCAAAGTACTTCGAAATCTCCACAAAATATCCGAAATATTTTAAGAAATCCCCACAAAAATCCTCTGTACCATTTCATATTTTTGTTAAGGTTGGGGGAAAATCTCTACATCTGGCAAGCCTGTTTTGTGGTTGTAGTGTGCTTCTGTTCATTATCGTGATTATAGTGTTGTTGTCTTTGCTGTTGAACTTTTAACATTCTATGAATTAATGTGCACACATTTTCTTTTGGTGTGTGTTTGTCCAAGTCGGACCAAGTTTATTATGGGAAACTTAAGTACGAACAGGCATACGCATGTCCTATGTACAATGCAATACAGTCCAGTACGTTTATAGCGCACCTCGTTGAGAATGACCTTTCAGTTATCCCAAAAAAAATATGGGGAATTTCTTTCAATAAGTGAACTGAGCATAATATAATTTGTACTCACTGAAAGGGACGAACTGTTTATAGCCGTCTCCGTCAATGCTTTCTATTCATAAATGTGGCCAACAATAATGAGGTGCTGAATAGAATACGGTGGACTTTATGAAGTATAACAAACAGGATGGATGTTCGATGATAGCACGGATAACAAATCTTCATTTCAGTAAATTAGAGGCATACAAAGTATAAAAATACAAATAGAAGTTGCATAGTTACAGACGTAAATGGATTTTTGGTTCACTGTACAAGAATCCGTTGGACAAATATTGTTATGTTTTATTTTGTGTTATTAATAATAAAATATCAGTTATTTGCTTGAACAATATAATTTGTCTTCGGATATAACGAACTATTTTCAGTCTTTGGCAGAACGTATAACCACACTCCACTGTATATTTGTATGGGGTGGATTTCACATTAAATATCCACTTGTTAAATCTTTACAATATCATTTGTGATCACGGTATCGGCATTACATTAAATTATTATGACATCTGAATTTATGCTAATATATATATAAATATAAAACAATATATATATATTAGACTGGCTTCAAAATAAAAGTTGTGGATGTTCCCGACTAAAAAGAGAGAATGGTTTGTTTTATGTGTCCTCCTTTTATCATTGTCTGTTCGTGAGCTGGATGGGTTCAAAATAACCTCTATAAATCAGGTTTTTCTTCAATAAAATTCATGGTGAGAATGGTATTTAGAAAAAAACCTCTTAGAAATTAAAATCTGGTCCGAACATTATCAAACCATATCAAAAACTTGCATTTCAACTAGGGTTTGCATCCCGGGATTTCTCGCGGGAAAATTCCCGGGAATTCACATATTTTTCATTTCCCGTATCCCGGGAAATTCGTACGGGGATCCCGCGGGAATTCGGTATACATTTTCATTTTACTGAACTAGGAAACTCCCCTGGCTCAAGACCATCTATATTTAAAATTTATTTACAAATGACATGGTGACATTTATTACTTGGCTGCAGACTACCACTACCATGATTTCCACAAACGAATGAGAAGCACAGCTCACTTGCGGAATATCCGTTCAAAAAATCGCACACACTCCACGTTAATAAAATGTGAATGTTACATTGGAAATAATAATAATAAATTGGAATAATAATAATAACTCATGATAAACGATATATAGACGATTTCCCGTGCTGTCCCGGGATCCCGGGAAATTGAAAAAATAATTCCCGTTTCCCGGGAAATAAAAAGTACGGGAAAATGCAAACCCTAATTTCAACCCAGAGGTGGAATTTTAACATTTTTGTGCAATTTTTATTGTATTTTTTATAAAAACCTAACTTCAATGTTTTTAGTTCGATTTGTGTTTTTGTTGTATCGTTGAAGTGGTATTGATCACCAATTGCAATTTGTGGAACTTCCTAACCCATTAAGGGCCGACAAATTTTTCCTTACTGTTGGTTCTCAGTGGGTTAAATGTGATGTAAAAACTGAAATATGGGGTTATTTGCATCGTAAACACATTCTAGTCTTACAAAAAGCTAATTAAAAAAAACATTTGAAATTTTGGTCTTTCAATGGATAAATTGGGAGGAAAACTTCACATAAGATGTTACAATAAAAGCGTGCGACTTTATTTCCCTCCCCATAACGAGATTATATAGAATTGAAGCTATAGGTCACTAATAGGAAAACTCATACTAATTTTTTTGTGGACGTTTATATTTTTTATAGGACTTTTAATTTCCAAAGGATGTAAATGTTTTAAAAATTTTAGTTTTGTACTTTTGCGTGTCATACAATGGCGATATGGGTATCAGATGAAAGAGAAGAACTTCTGCTAAACTAAATATACTTTAAATTTCATGCGTATATCTATGTTAATTTAACATTAACAACCATTTGAATTTTTCCCATTTAAAAAGTTTATGTAGACTATTCATGTTGTATTTTTTTAGGGAGAAAATTTGAAATGGTTGAATTTCTTTCCAAAAATTAGCTTTATATAAGACTAGAATGTGTTTACGATGCAAATATCCCCATCTTTCAGTTTTTACTTCACATTTAACCCATTGAGAATTAACAGTATAAAAAAATGTGCGGCCCTTAATGGGTTAGAAAGTTCTACAAATTGCAATTGGTTATCAATACCTCTCCAACGAGCCCCAGGTGTGGAAGTTATTGCGGTTTTTATAAAAAATGCATCAAAAATTGCACTAAAATAGCAATTTATACTGGGTCATTTTGCAAGTTTTTAATATGGTTTAATAAGGCTCGTGTCGGATTTTAATTTCTAGCGGTTTTTTTCTCAATACCATTCTCATCGTGAATTCTTTTCACGAAAAACCTGATTTATGGAGGTTATTTTGAACGCGTCCAGCTCACGAATGGACAATGATAAAAGCGAAATATTTTCGGAGAACACATAAAACAAACCAATTTTTCACTTTAGTCGGGAACATCAAGAACATTTTTTCCATCCTCACTCTAATATATATCCACTTTCTATCCGAATTCAATTCGGTAAAAAAGTGAAAACGGGAAGAATTTTTGTCTGTTTCATAATCATAGGCTAGTATGACCTGGTCCAATTTGTCAAATGGAGAAGAATATTTGTATGTTCACAATAAGTTCTTCCAGTTCAACGTGATATGCTCACTTTAAATAAATTGGGTGAAAATACGTGGTTTCTGGGGCGGAAAAAGGCAATCCGGGAGCGAAATTTTTATGGGAGCTATATATAAATCTGAACCGATCTAACACATTTTCACCACAGGTATTCCTAGTTGAAATACAAGATGTTTTGCCAATTTTGAAGAAAATCGGGAGTGAAGTTCGTATGGGGGCCATATCTAAATCTGAACCTATTTTCTTCAAATTAAATAGCGTTCGTCCTTGTCCCGAAAAACTTCGTTGTGCAAAGTTTTATTTGGTTCTGGCTACAATTGCGAGCTGTATCGTGATTACAAGAATAGATGGACAGACAGACGGACATTGCTAAATCGAAGTGATTCTAAGTCGATCGGTATATTTAACAATGGGTTTATCTCCCTTCCTTTTGCGTGTTACAAACAAATGTACAAAGACATTGTACTCTCGTTGAGTGTATAACCAGTAAGGAAAGGCTAAAGTCGGGCGGGGCCGACTCTATGATACACTCCACTTTCAATCCAAATACAATTAAATTCGGTGAAAAAGTGAAAACGGGATGGTTTTTTGTATCCTGTAAATGTATGTGTTTGACAAAAAATTTTATATCGGAAAGGACATTTGTATGAGGATATATTGAAACCTGGAACGAAATAGGTGAAATATAAAATGTATAGTTTGGCCAAAATCGGTTAAACTTATGGGAGCAAATTTAAAGAAAATCGAGTACAATATGTGGCTTTTAAAGCGGCAAAAGTCAAATCGGGAGCGACATTTATATGGGGGCTATATCTAAATATTAACCGATCTAGCCCGCTTTAGCCACAGGTGTTTCTACTTAGATTATAAGATGTTGTGCTAAATTTAAAGAAAATCGATTAGAATATGTGGCATTTAAAGCGGAAAAAGTCAAATCGGGAGCGACATTTATATGGGGCTATATCTAAATCTGAGACGATCTTACCCAATTTCTGCATAAGTGTTTCTAAAGAGTGATTTTTTTGAGGTTAGGATTTTCATGCATTAGTATTTGACAGATCACGTGGGATTTCAGACATGGTGTCAAAGAGAAAGATGCTCAGTATGCTTTGACATTTCATCATGAATCGTCTTACAAACGAACAACGCTTGCAAATTATTGAATTTTATTATCAAAATGCGTGCTCTGTTAGGAAAGTTCATTGCGCGCTTCCATTTTATGGTCAGTTTAATCGACCCACTGAAGCGGCTATTAGGGCTATTGTGACTAAATTTCGCACCAAATTTACATTGTTGGACATTAAACCACCAACACGCTTACGTAGAGTGCGAACTGAAGAAAATATCGCAGCTGTATCGGCCAGTGTTAATGATGACCACCAATTTTCGATTCGTCGCCGTTCGCACCAATTGGGTCTCTGTTACTCAAAAACGTGGAAATGCCAAAATTGGACTAAGCGGATGGACCACCTAAGACGCAGCCGCGGTCAACATTTAAATGAAATTATCTTCAAAAAGTAAATGTCATGGACCAATCTAACGTTTCAAATAAAGAACCGATGAGATTTTGCAAATTTTATGCGTTTTTTTAAAAAAAAAAGTTATCAAGCTCTTAAAAAATCACCCTTTATTAAGATTATAAGATGTTGTGCCAAATTTAAAGAAAATCGAGCACAATATGTGGTTTCTACAGAGGAAAATGTCATATCGGGAACGCCATTTGTATGGGGGCTATATCTAAATCCGAACCGATTTGACCTATTTTCACCATAGATGTTCTTAGTTTAAATATAAGATGTTTCGCCAAATCTGAAGACAATCTGATACAATATGTGGTTTCTTGAGCGGAAAAAGTCAAATCGGGAGCGAAATTTGTATGGGAGCTATATATAAATCTGAACCGATCTCACCGATATTCACCATGGGTGTTTCTAGTGGAAATATAAAATGGTTTACCGAATCTGAAGACAATCTGATACATTATGTGGTTTCTAGAGCGGAAAAAGTCAAATGGGGAGCGAAATTTGTATATTTTTTTGCAATTTTAAAGAAAATCTGTTGTAATATGTGGTATCTAGAGTGAAAAGAGTCAAATCGGGAGCGACATTTGTATGGGGCCTATATCTAAATCTGAACCGATCTAGCCCGCTTTAGCCACACGTGTTTCTAGTTAGATTATAAGAAGTTGTGCCAAATTTAAAGAAAATCGATTAGAATATGTGGCATTTAAAGCGGAAAAAGTCAAATCGGGAGCGACATTTGTATGGGGGCTATATCTAAATCTGAACCAATTTGACCAATTTTCACCATAGATGTTCTTAGTTTAAATATAAGATGTTTTGCCAAATCTGAAGACAATCTGATACAATATGTGATTTCTAGAGCGGAAAAAGTCAACTCGGGAGCGAAATTTGTATGGGAGCTATATATAAATCTGAACCGATCTGTCCGATATTCACCATGGGAGTTTCTAGTGGGAATATAAGATGTTTTACCAAATCTGAAGACAATCTGATACAATATGTGGTTTCTAGAGCGGAAAAAGTCAAATCGGGTGAGAAATTTGTATGGGAGCTATATATAAATCTGAACCGATCTAACACATTTTTACCACAGGTGTTTCTAGTTACAATATAAGATGTTTTGCCAATTTTAAAGAAAATCTGTTGTAATATGTGGTATCTAGAGTGGAAAGAGTCAAATCGGGAGTGAAATTCGTATGGGGGCTATATCTAAATCTGAACCGATCTGTCCGATATTCACCATGGGAGTTTCTAGTGGGAATATAAGATGTTTTACCAAATCTGAAGACAATCTGATACAATATGTGGTTTCTAGAGCGGAAAAAGTCAAATCGGGAGCGAAATTTGTATGGGAGCTATATATAAATCTGAACCGATCTGTCCGATATTCACCATGGGAGTTTCTAGTGGGAATATAAGATGTTTTACCAAATCTGAAGACAATCTGATACAATATGTGGTTTCTAGAGCGGAAAAAGTCAAATCGGGAGAGAAATTTGTATGGGAGCTATATATAAAGCTGAACCGATCTAACACATTTTTACCACAGGTGTTTCTAGTTACAATATAAGATGTTTTGCCAATTTTAAAGAAAATCTGTTGTAATATGTGGTATCTAGAGTGAAAAGAGTCAAATCGGGAGCGACATTTGTATGGGGACTATATCTAAATCTGAACCGATCTTACCCAATTTCTGCATCGGTGGTTCTAGTAAGATTATAAGATGTTGTGCAAAATTTAAAGGAAATCGAGTACAATATGTGGTTTCTACAGAAGAAAATGTCAAATCGGGAACGACATTTGTATGGGGGCTATATCTAAATCTGAACCGATCTTACCCAATTTTTGCATAGGTGTTTATAGTTGGATTATAAGATGTTGTGCCAAATTTAAAGATAATCGGGTACAATATGTGGTTTCTAGAGCGGAAAATGTCACATCGGGAGCGACATTTGTATGGGGCTATATCTAAATCTGAACCGATCTTACCCAATTTTTGCATAGGTGTTTCTAGTTGGATTATAAGATGTTGTGTCAATTTTAAAGAAAATCGGGTACAATATGTGGTTTCTAGAGCGGAAAATGTCAAATCGGGAGCGACATTTGTATGGGAGCTATATCTAAATCTGAACCGATCTTACCCAATTTTTGCATAGGTGTTTCTAGTTGGATTATAAGATGTTGTGTCAATTTTAAAGAAAATCGGGTGCAATATGTGGTTTCTAGAGCGGAAAATGTCAAATCGGGAGCGACATTTGTATGGGGGCTATATCTAAATCTGAACCGATCTTACCCAATTTTTGCATAGGTGTTTATAGTCGGATTATAAGATGTTGTGTCAATTTTAAAGAAAATCGGGTGCAATATGTCGTTTCTAGAGCGGAAAAAGTCAAATCGGGAGCGAAATTTGTATATTTTTTTGTAATTTTAAAGAAAATCTGTTGTAATATGTGGTATCTAGAGTGAAAAGAGTCAAATCGGGAGCGACATTTGTATGGGGCCTATATCTAAATCTGAACCGATCTAGCCCGCTTTAGCCACACGTGTTTCTAGTTAGATTATAAGAAGTTGTGCCAAATTTAAAGAAGATCGATTAGAATATGTGGCATTTAAAGCGGAAAAAGTCAAATCGGGAGCGACATTTGTATGGGAGCTATATCTAAATCTGAACCAATTTGACCAATTTTCACCATAGATGTTCTTAGTTTAAATATAAGATGTTTTGCCAAATCTGAAGACAATCTGATACAATATGTGGTTTCTAGAGCGGAAAAAGTCAACTCGGGAGCGAAATTTGTATGGGAGCTATATATAAATCTGAACCGATCTGTCCGATATTCACCATGGGAGTTTCTAGTGGGAATATAAGATGTTTTACCAAATCTGAAGACAATCTGATACAATATGTGGTTTCTAGAGCGGAAAAAGTCAAATCGGGTGAGAAATTTGTATGGGAGCTATATATAAATCTGAACCGATCTAACACATTTTTACCACAGGTGTTTCTAGTTACAATATAAGATGTTTTGCCAATTTTAAAGAAAATCTGTTGTAATATGTGGTATCTAGAGTGGAAAGAGTCAAATCGGGAGTGAAATTCGTATGGGGCTATATCTAAATCTGAACCGATCTGTCCGATATTCACCATGGGAGTTTCTAGTGGGAATATAAGATGTTTTACCAAATCTGAAGACAATCTGATACAATATGTGGTTTCTAGAGCGGAAAAAGTCAAATCGGGAGCGAAATTTGTATGGGAGCTATATATAAATCTGAACCGATCTGTCCGATATTCACCATGGGAGTTTCTAGTGGGAATATAAGATGTTTTACCAAATCTGAAGACAATCTGATACAATATGTGGTTTCTAGAGCGGAAAAAGTCAAATCGGGAGAGAAATTTGTATGGGAGCTATATATAAAGCTGAACCGATCTAACACATTTTTACCACAGGTGTTTCTAGTTACAATATAAGATGTTTTGCCAATTTTAAAGAAAATCTGTTGTAATATGTGGTATCTAGAGTGAAAAGAGTCAAATCGGGAGCGACATTTGTATGGGGGCTATATCTAAATCTGAACCGATCTTACCCAATTTCTGCATCGGTGGTTCTAGTAAGATTATAAGATGTTGTGCAAAATTTAAAGGAAATCGAGTACAATATGTGGTTTCTACAGAAGAAAATGTCAAATCGGGAGCGACATTTGTATGGGGGCTATATCTAAAGCTGAACCGATCTTACCCAATTTTTGCATAGGTGTTTATAGTCGGATTATAAGATGTTGTGTCAATTTTAAAGAAAATCGGGTGCAATATGTCGTTTCTAGAGCGGAAAATGTCAAATCGGGAGCGACATTTGTATGGAGGCTATATCTAAATCTGAACCGATTTGTCTCAAATTAAATAGCGTTCGTCCTTGATCCACAAAACTTACTTGTGCCAATTTTTGTTAAGATCGGACTATAATTGCGACCTGTAGTTTGATTACAACAATAGATGGACAGACAGACGGACAGACAGACGGACAGACCTCAAGACAGTATACCTCAATTGAATTAAATTATTATGATGTCCTCATTTATTTAATTTATTTATAACCTCCAACAAGATATTTTACCGTACACAGTTGTTTGACATTGATGAAATCAATATCATTATCAATCCGTATACTTGACACACTGGTCGCAATTGTTGTTCGATTGAAGAATGTGATATTTGCATCGTATACCGATTGATGCTATTGAGAAAATGGGTTCAGATTTAGATTTGATTCGGTTTGATTTCTTATCGCTCTATAATCCACATACTAGAACCGATTTTTGTGAAACCTGCCATAAAATCCATTAGAAAGCTTAAAAATTTTACTCAAAACCTTATAATGTTGTAGCTTAAATTTGTATACCCCTAAACGGAGAAAAAATGCAATTATTGTTTTCATGCAAAAATGTTATATTTGGTATACGCATATTAAGGCTGTTTTTCTTTAAGACTGGATAACTAAGCTGCGATAACAAAAATCTAAATAAAATGTTAAAATTTAACTGAAAATAAAAAATTCTTTTTTTTTAATTGTCGCCAAAAGCAATATCAATGAAAACAAATTTTGAAAAAATTATTTTGTGTTAAAAATGTTTGACTTAGCCTGGATAATTATCCAGTGTAAGTCAAAATGATGGTTATCGAGGCTAAGTCCAATAAAGTCAACACAAAATATTTTTTGACACATATATTTATATTGTAGTTGGCGACAATGTGAAAACATATTTTTTTTATTTTGAGAAAAAAATAAATTGTTAGTAACGTTTTTGTTATCGCAGCTTGTTATCCCGGCTTAAATAAAAACAGCTCTATTATATATCAAGTAAAAAGGCGTTATGTACGGCCTTGCCGAATCTTATATACCACCAGTGCAGTCCATAGTATTACCGGCAGATTAGAGGCTGCCAACTTAACATAGAAGTGCACTACGTGTCTCGCAATTAGAGGAATGTACACACCGAATTTCATGATTGCTATTGTCGTATCATTGGTACCATTTGTATCCCTTTTCGTTTCAAAAGTATGAATTTTGAAAAATTACTCTATTTTTCGTGTCAACGCAATTATAGGGATGTACACACCGAATTTCATGATTCTCGTATGATTGGTACCATTTTTATCCCTTTTCGTCCCAAAAGTACTAATTTTGAACAAATCCCTATATTTGTTATAATTTGTATCCATTTTTGTCCGCCCGCTAAAACTTCTATTTACTTGTTGGTGCTTTCAAACTACAAGGGGAATGTACGCAACAAATTTCAAGTGCATAAAAAGCATAAATTTAAAAAAATGTTTAAAGAGGCTAAATATTAAGGGGTATTTTCAGTCCTTGTTAGGGAAAATTTTTTCCCTCGTCATTTTCAATCCCAACCGATCTGCAACCATTAGGCACATTTAGGGAACATTTTAGCTTCCTTTAGGCTCGGCGGCTAGCGTGCTTTCAACAGACAGACGGACATGGCTAGATCGTCTTAGAATTTTACCTCGACCCAGAATATATGTGCCAATGACATTTCTCATTTTATGCACACCAATTTTGCCTTTAGTGTTAGTTTGAAAGTGGCCTAAGTCACACTATATCCACTGGCATTGAAGTGTCAGTGTCCACTTTAAGAGATTCAGATAATTTGAATAACATATAAAATGAAATTATTTGAAAAGTATAGGGTCCGCCATCTATTATTACCCGGAAGCATTGTACTTTCAAATAAAAAAGAAATTTGAGAAAATATTCAGTAGTTTTTTTTATAGCATTTTCAAAAAAAAGTTATTTGGCGGACCCTATAAATAATAATTTCAATTTTAAGTTTCTACACGAACAACCTGTATATATAAATATATATATATATTATATATATTACTTTGGCGAATAAAATTATAATTTTGTTTGTTTAGTTTTTCCAATTTTGAAACGAATGAAAGCAGTGGTTCCCTTAGAGGATTTTTTATAAAAGTTCGATATATTAGTAGGATATTCTAAGAAAAAATTGTGTGCTTCGGTTGAAAAATATTTTTCAATTAACTCAAGCATAAACCATTGTATATCTCAGAACGGATAAAGTGTGACTTAGACCACTATCATTCTAACTGGCACATTTGTACCTTATGGAGTTTCCGATGAATTTTTTAAGGTGTTACAAACGGAATGCCAAAATGAATATATCCCCATCCTTAGTGGGAGGGTATAAAAATAATGTAAGAATCCTTACTTGCTAACAAAATATGTTTTCACCTAATTATTTTTCTGGGTGTAACAAGATATTGTCACGAGATGTATTAAACCTATAATGTCGCAGATATGTCTGTACATTTTTTAAACCAAAGTACAAGGCACATTTGTTATGCGATCTCAATGACAATTTTACACTGTTGATTTTTTTGTGTAAGGAAAATACGTTATTGATTTGAGAAATATTTTATTTTATTGTTTTCAAAAAAGTTTCTCTCTCTCTCATGTTTCCAAATGTTGGATTCAAATAGTAAGAATAAAACCTTACCATTTGAATCCAATAGCGGTTACAGAATTGGATCAACAAATATTACTTACTCGCCTGTTTCAATTTATATATTCACAGAATTTCTTTTTTTGCCAACAAACGAACATACTTATTTCACACTTAGAGCTTAACTGAGACAAAAATATAAATTCCTCCTTAAAGCTGATTGATATGATTGTAGATAACAAGTTTATCTATTTGCCCAAAGTATGATATTGTCAATATTAAATTAAAAACAAAATAATATGATTGTGACAAAAGTGTGATTGTAGAGAACGTATAATAGTTGCGGTGATAATATTCAACCATTTCTTTTTTGATAATAAGAAAATATAATTTAGGCGCCAAACTGATCTAGAATAAAAAAAATGCAGGATGCAATTATTTTATTTATCTTTTGTTAACAATAGCTTTTGGTAAAACGCAAATGTTGGATTAGCTTGCGAGTCTTGCGCATGGGAAGCTGCTAAATAATTAAAGAAGTTCACGGGATAGGGATATACAAACATGGAAAGCTCTTTTACTATAGTGATCGGTAAGCTGTATGAGCTGTGGCGTTGTGTTGTACCAGCTAAGATTGCCTTATTCAGCGAGATCCCATACAAGGGTGTCTCCAGAAATAACACGCTATATACCAGCTGATGTTAACCAATAATTATTATTTAAACTCGGGTTATCTCATGGAATCTTCTGAGCATTTAGTATTTCAATAAAGGCCTGTTTCTGTAACATATTTTATCCCTCATTCACTCAATTATAACAAGAAATATATAAGCCATGTCTACAGAAAAGCACCCAAAGATTTCGAAGCTGAAATATTTTTTATCTACGTATTATATCGTATATGATCGTTCACCTCAGACGAACGAAAATAACAGAACTTCCTTTAAGAGAAACAGGTCCTTATAACAACAAGAAATAACTAAAATAGAAGAATATATAAATAATAAAATTGTGTGATCTATACAGAACCAGGGACTTTCGTCATCACAAGTTCAACATATTAAATACACTGAAAAAGGATTATATGACGTTTTCAAGATGGACATTAACGTGAAACTCACCATATATGTAAATATGTTTATACATATATGCCAGTAAATGTATGAGTGCGCTGGTTTGTATGCTGTGGGAACCATTTTTAAACCTTCATAAAAACCACATGATGTATAATTGTGTTTGTATGCATTTCATCATTATTACCTCATGGTTGAAGCTATAAGCAATTAATTGCTTAATTAGTTTGATTTTCTACTTTAGCTTTATCGTACATACCTTTAGATACGATAACTATATAAATGTGTATGCGTGTGGTTAATGCGGTCAGTGCTTGTGTAAGTGTGGGACGGATTTTTTAATTCCTTCCTTTTCTTTGTATATGATGAATATTAGCTAATTAAGCTACGAGTGGATTATTGAAACTCGTACCATTGCAGTTAACTGGTTTGTTCTAGATCGAAGAATCTAGTAAACATAAATTACTTGCAGAAAAAAGTTAAGTAAAGGCCATACTGCGTATGTTTAATTTAGTCGAATCTTAACTGAAATCCATAACGTTGATAAATTACCCTGCAATATTAACTTTCGAATTTTGTGTTTGATAATGAAAAGAACTACACTCAAGTATATGTTTACTGTTTTAAATAAATTGTGATATTTAATTTATACAAAAGTAATAGTATTAAAATTTAAATAATTAGAAACCACACCACAGCCACTTATAAGGCGAGGCTCCCACTATTAGTTGGGGTGTAGGGCCGATTAGGCAGGCGAAAGCTGCTGAATAGACGACTTTGAAGCCGAGGAATGGGGCGCAATGTCGTCAACAAAATCAGTGGATGTGGAGTGGACTGTATTTGCGGATGATAATGAAAGAAACTCCCGAGTCTAGAGAGATAAGTAGAGCTTGCGTTCAACTGATATGCATAATTTCTCAGTGCATGAGAAAGTATATGCATAAGTTTACAAATGAATATATGTAAGTGAGAACAAGTTGAGGAAAAAAGAATAAGACCAGAATTATTTAAAATTCAGTGGGTTTTATTTTTGTGTTGAAATGCTCACCGGTTGATGATGTAAGGAAAAGTGAACGAGTTTTCCTTTGACGACGTTAAAGCTAAATTCGCTCTTCATACATATGTCATTTTCGTGTTTTTCTATCACAATTCACATTAATAAAGTAAGCGGCAATTGTAAACATTGCTACTTAACTAGAGGTTGAATACAATTGAGACAATCTATATATATAAAAGAGTTGCGTGATTGAGTGACTGAGTAACTGACTGACTGACTGACTGACTGATCACTCCCCAGACCAAACGGCTAGAGCTAGAATCATGAAATTTGGTGTGTACATTTCTCTTACAGTGTAGAGGTGTGATAAGACGGGATTTTTCAAAATTCGTACTTTTAAGGGGTAAAAAGGGATAAAAATGGTACTACCGCAATGACCAAACGGCTGGGCCTAGAAATTTGGTATGGATATTCCTCTAGCGGCATGAAGACATCCCAAAAAGTGACATTTTAAAAATTCGTACTTTTGGGGGGTTAAATAGGACAAAAAGGGACAAAAATGGTACCTACAAAATGGTTGAAGCTAGAATCATAAAATTTGGTATGTACATTTCCCTTACAGCGAATAAATCAGATTTGAAGGAAGTTTTTCGTAAATCGTACTTTTAAGGGATAAAATGGGGTAAAGAGGGGAAAAATTTGTACCACCGCAATGACCAAACGGCTGGGACTAGAATCTTGAAATTTGGTATGGATTCCTCTAGCGGCATGAAGACATTCCAAAAAGTGACATTTTAAAAATTCGAATTTTTGGAGGGTTAAATGGGACAAAAATTGTACCAACAACATGGCTGAAGCTAGAATCATGAAATTTGGTATGTACATTTATCTACAGCGAAGAGGTCAGATTTGAAGGGAGTTTTTCGTAATTCGTACTTTTAAGGGGTAAATGGGTTAAAGAGGGATAAAAAATGTACCACCTCAATGACCAAACGGCTGGGACTAGAATTTTGAAATTTGGTAACAAATTCCTTTTATAGCTTCAACGCGCCCAAAATAATACTTTTCAAAATTCGTACTTTTTGGGGGTGAAATCGGGTAAAAAGGGATAAAAATAGTACCAATAAAATGGATGGAGTTGAAACCATAAAATTCGGTGTATACATCTCTTAAAATGTTTAGAATCGCAAAATGAAGGAATTTTTCGAAATTTTTACTTTTAAAGGGAAAAGGGGATAAACAAGGCACCAACAATAATGAAATACGGTGTGAATATTCGTTTTACAGATCACTAATTTCGAAATTTTTACTTTTAAAGGATTAAATGGGATAAAAATTGTACCACAGCCCAGACCAAACAACTGGGCCTAGAATCATGAAATTCGGAACGGGCATTACTTTTACAGCACGAATGCGACTAAGAAAATATTTTTCAAAATTCGTACTTTTTGTGAGTGAAATTGGGTAGAAAGGGATACAAAATGGTACCAATCAAACAGACGGATCTGGAATCATAAAATTCGGCATGTACATCCCTGAAAGTGTTTACAAATGCAAATTGAAGGAATTTTTCGAAATTCGTACTTTTAAAGGGTAAACGAGAAAAGCGGGATAAAAAAGTTGCCAACAACATGGATGATGCTACAATGATTAAATTCGGTGCGCATATTCGTCTTACAGTGCAGATGAGTAATAACAAGGAATTTTGCGATATTTGTACTTTTAAGGGATTAAATAGGTTAAACATTGTACCACCGCCAAATTGTACCAAAAGACTGGGCCTAGAATCTTGAAATTTGGAACGCATATTACGATATTGCGAATACGACCACGAAAATTCATAAATTTAAACTTTTAGGTGTGAAATTGGGTAAAAACGGATAACAGCAGTACCAATCATGAAATTCGGTTTGTACATGCATAGAAACACAAAATAAATATATTTTTCGAAATTCGTACCTTTTTATATCCCTATGGTACCAACAACGCGGCTGAAACTAGAATCGTGAAATTAGGTGTGTATATTCCTCTGACAGTGTAGACGCGAAACATTATCAAATTTTCAATATTTATACTTTTAAGTTGAACTTGGAAAAAGGCGATTAAAATGGATACTGCAATACAATTAATACAATTATCAAATGTGTACTCTAAAGGGGAAGCGGATCAAAAGTGGTGCAAATGGTACCAACCAAATTTGTGGATTTGGGATAAAGATAGTACCAACCAAAGTTTGCAGATAGAATATGAAAAGAAATTCGGTGTGTACATTTCTCCGAGTACATAAATTAGTTTTTCGAAATTTGTATGTTTAAGGGCACAAGCGGCACAGAAAGAGTTCTGTGTGAACATTATAGTCATTATCCCCGGCAAAATAAAAGATAGATAAAGAGTGATTTTTTTGAGGTTAGGATTTTCATGCATTAGTATTTGACAGATCACGTGGGATTTCAGACATGGTGTCAAAGAGAAAGATGCTTAGTATGCTTTGACATTTCATCATGAATCGTCTTACAAACGAACAACGCTTGCAAATTATTGAATTTTATTATCAAAATACGTGCTCTGTTAAGAAAGTTCATTGCGCGCTTCCATTTTATGGTCAGTTTAATCGACCCACTGAAGCGGCTATTCGGGCTATTGTGACTAAATTTCGCACCAAATTTACATTGTTGGACATTAAACCACCAACACGCTTACGTAGAGTGCGAACTGAAGAAAATATCGCAGCTGTATCGGCCAGTGTTAATGATGACCACCAATTTTCGATTCGTCGCCGTTCGCACCAATTGGGTCTCTGTTACTCAAAAACGTGGAAATGCCAAAATTGGACTAAGCGGATGGACCACCTAAGACGCAGCCGCGGTCAACATTTAAATGAAATTATCTTCAAAAAGTAAATGTCATGGACCAATCTAACGTTTCAAATAAAGAACCGATGAGATTTTGCAAATTTTATGCGTTTTTTTTTAAAAAAAAAGTTATCAAGCTCTTAAAAAATCACCCTTTACAAAATGTTTGTTCCATTTATAAATTCAGATTTCAAGTAACGCACCTGTATAGAAGTTATGGTTTTAATTTTCACTTGGATAGGGACAACAAAGGACGCGGAAAAGCATACATATTTTGTAGGTTTAAAGTGATTATAAAAACATTTTAAAATCTCGAATTGCAACTAATTTCAACCATACGTATGGAAGATATATCAGTTTTATTTTGACCAAAGCTTATGCCAATTTGCGTGGAAAGTATAGAAGTTATTTAGGTTTAATTTTACGTACGGGTCGTTTGTTTTGGAATATGGACTATACGTGTGTGGGTACCATAAGATGTATATCAATTTCCCCCATTTCCGAATTTAAACTAAGTTTGGAAAAATAGTACTATGTGCAGAGTTTGAATAAATTCTTTAATTCCCTTCCAGAGACATCGTGTATACCAGCGAGCTAGACAGACGTGATAAGGACTTGGGACATACATACTTATGATTTTAAATCTCCCCTTCAATTCGTTACACTTTTTTTCTATCCCTAATAATATATACGCTCCTACTCTGTACTGAGGGTATCATTTTCACAGCTTAAGAAAGAAACGTGCAACTAATTTTCTACTTTATATGATTTTTGTAGAAAAATTGTTTCCATTTTGTGCCTATATTGTGCCTATTGACTACGTATAAACGCTGAAAGTAATATCCTTACACTAAGGCAATTTCAAAATATAAAACAAGTAAGGAAAGGCTAAAGTCGGGCGGGGCCGATTATATAATACCCTACACCACTCCCTCGTATGTATCTCGCTTTGATTACTAAACCCACGTATTTCATGGAAGCAATTTTATGTAGTTCATAAAAATTATACAGTTACTATAAATTCATCTTTAGTCATATTTAACGTATATTGTACAGACAAATACAAATTATACAGTAGTAATAGGATGAATCGGACCGACATTTCAAAAGGGGGCCGATAACAACATTTTGGGCCTGGTCCAAAACATGGGCCTATATATTTCTCATTCACTGTAGGTATTCCTAGTTGAAAAATATCATGATCTGCAAAATTTGATGAAGATACGATGTAAGATGTAGTTTCTAGAGCTGTAATAGATCAGATTGGGCCCCATTTGGGTTATACCAAAGTATGGACGTATGGACATGGGGGCTATATCTAAATCTGAACCGATCTTACCTAGTTTTTGCATACGTGTTTCTAGTTGGATTATAAGACGTTCTGCCAAATTTAAGGAAAATCGGGTACAATATGTGGTTTCTAGAGCGGAAAAAGTGAAATAGGGAGCGACATTTGTATGGGGGCTATATCTAAATCTGAACCGATCTTACCCAATTTCAGCATAGGTGTTTCTCGTTGGATTATAAGATGTTGTACAAAATGTAAAGAAAATCGGGTACAATATGTGGTTTCTAAAATGGAAAATGTCAAATCGGGAGCGACATTTGTATGGGGCTATATTTAAATCTGAACCGATTTCGTCCAAATTCAATACCGATGGTCCTTGGCCAGAAAAAAATAATTGCGACCTGTAGAGTGCGAACAAGCTTAGATGGACAGCAGACGGACGGACGGACGGACGGACAGACGGACAGACAGACATCGTTAAATCGACTCAGCTGGTGATTCTAAGCCGATCGGTATACTTAAAGGTGGGTCTAGCTCGATTATTTCTTGGTGTTACAAACATTTGGCGCGAAACTAACTTATAATACCCTAGACCACGTAGTGGTGTAGGGTATAAAAAACAGTTTGAATACCGATACAAACTACTGTCAATATTATACCATTTTTCCGCGTACGAATTAGCGGGTATTTGAATTATTATATACTATTTCATACAATTCAAATAATAATTCAAGTTATTGGAATCTTAAGGTAAGTCCAAATTTATGAAGTTTGGTTAAAACCTTTTAAGGGTTTAAGGCGGATAACAATGACACCACCGCTCTGACCAAACAGCATTTGGCTCGGACATTCCTCTTATAACAAGAAGACGACCAAAAAATATTTTTTTCAAAATTCCTACTGTTTGGGGTTGAAATGAAGAATGAAATTCGTTGTTTGCATCCAACAAATAGCGCTGAAACGTTATGGAAGAATTTTCCAAATTGGAGAAATGGAGTTAAAAGGAATAAAATGATATCACAGCACTGTGTTGCCTTCACATACAACAGTTATCCATAAATGGAAAGAGTTGTCGTAATATTATAAAATTTTGCACAGCATGGAGTAATTTGGTGGACACGAGTTAACCTTACGCAATTTCTCATGGAATCGAGAAAAATGGCATAAATTAAGATTATGCGAGTAAATAAGAACGAGATAATGGTTGGATTTTATTTGCAAATATGCTCACATTTAGAGATCGGAAATCCAAGCCGCACATTTGTGATTTTTAAAAAGATACATTGGCAAATGCCAGATCGGATTGTTTCCTCGAGTATTTGACAATTTGGAGTTGATACCGATACTGAACCGATCTAACCAACTTTAAACACAGTTTTTCTTCTAGCTTATAAGGTGTTGTGCAAAATTTTAAGAAAATCGGGTAAACTATGTGGTTTCTAGAGAGGAAAAAGGCAAATTGGGACCGACATTTGTATGGGTACTACATCTAAATCTAAATTTTTGCTTCAAATTATGTGGCGTTCGCCCTTGATCATTAAAACATACTTTTGCCAATTTTTGTTAGGATCAGTCAATAATTGTGTCCTGTACTTTCATTATAAGAATAAATGGGCAGACAGACATACGGACATTGCTAAATCGATCTGTATTATTAACGATGGTCTATCTCGTTTCCTATTGGGTGTTACAAACAAATATAACACGATCCTGCAAATTTTGTCATGATCCCATGTAAAATGTGTATTCTAGAGCAGTAATAGTGTAATTTATAGGGATATTTGTATGTAGGCTATATCTAAATCTGAACCGATTTTCTCCAAATTCAATTCCGATCGTCCTTGGCAAAAAAATAACTTCTGCCAAATTGCATGAAAATTGGACACCAATTGCGACCTGTAGAGTGTGAACAAGCTTAGATGGACAACAGACGGACAGACAGACATCGTTAAATCGATTCAGCTGGTGATTCTAAGCCGACGTGATGATATAACGTGATGTAGAAAATAAGTCTAAAATCGTTCTGTCTACATCAAAACAGGGACCCATGGTCCACTTCAGCAGTAAGTGTTCCTATGTGAAATAATCAATGATCTGTTCCTATGTGAAAAAATCGATGTATTATGAAGGTTTTAAGGCGATAATAATGAAAATTGGTGGACAGTTGTATTTGAGAACATTGACCCATATGGTCCAATCTTCCGGTATGTATTCCGAGAGTAAATATAACACGATCTGGAAAATTTGACCAAGATCGGATGACAAATGCAGATTTTACAGCGGTAACAAGATAAATATGAACTACATTTTAGGGGGCCTATAACAGAACTTGGGGTTCTCCGTAGGTATTCCAAGTAAAAATTTGTAATGATGTGAAACATTTGATCATGATCCGATGTAAGATAGAGGTTCTACATCGGTAATAGAGCAAACTGGGCCCCATTTGTATGTGTGTTATTCCAAAATATGACTATCGTAGTAGTTAAAAAATAACATGACCTGCAAAATTTTTGTGGATTTTAGCTGACCAGTCGTGGCCGAGCCAGTCGTGGTAGTCATATGAATGATATCGTGTTCCACTATTAAATAACAAACTTCAACCTTTCCAACTAGATATTTGAAAAAAAAATAAATAATCAGTACTAAATTATACTTTATTGCCGATTCTAACTTAAAATGTTAAATGACCCCATATATATATATAGCATTTTCAGATTAAGTCAAACTATTTTCACATTAAATGAAACCTTTTCCGCATTAAATGAAACCTTTTTTAAAGTAAATGAAACCTTTTTCAAATTAAATAAAATTAAACCTTTTCAAAATAAAACAAGTAAGGAAAGGCTAAAGTCGGGCGGGGCCGACTATATAATACCCTACACCACTCCCTGCGTATATACCTCGCTTTTATTGCTAAACCCAGGTGTTTCATGGAAGCAATTTTATATAGTTCATATAAATTATACATATTATTATATTATATTATGGATTTATAGTAATCCATCTTTAGTCATATTTAACAAATATGGTAAATAATTGATCCAATTTTCCGGCAGACAAATACAAATTATACTTAAGAAAGGAGACATATAACAACACTTGGGGCCTGGTTCAAAACATGGCCCTATATGTTCCTCATTCACGGTAGGTCTTCATAGTTGAAATATATCATGATCCGATGTAAGACGTAGTTTCTAGAGCTGTATTAGAGTAGAATGGGGCCCCATTTTGGTTATTCCTATGTATGGACACATATATTTGACTTTGTATGCTTAGTTGAAATATAATATAATCTGCAAAATTTGAAAAAGATCCGTTGTAAAATTAATCCATTTGTAAGGGCTCTACTTTAAAAAGTGGTTCCATATAGATCACTTTTAAAGTAAGTATTCTTAGTTGAAATATGACATGATATGCAATTGTATGGGGATTATATTATATATTTGACTTTCATAATATGTCTTCTTATTTGAAATATAATACAAAATGCAAAATTTGATAAACTTCCGATGTAAATTGTGGGCCCTAGAGGGGTAATAATAAAAATGGGGGTCATTTGTAAGGGCTCTATATTAAAAAGTGGGCCCATATAGATCACTTTCAAAGTAGGTATTCTTAGTATGAAATATATAATATAATCTGCAAAATTTGAAAAACTTCCGATGTAAAATGTGGGTCCTAGAGAGGTAATAATTCAAATGGGGCCCACTTGTAAGGGCGCTGCAATAAAAAGTGGGCCTTTATAGTAAAGTAGGTATTCTTAGTTGAAATATAACATGATCTGCAAAATTGTATCAAGATCCAATATAAGATGTGGGTTCTAGAGCGATAATAGTGTAAACTGGGGCCCATTTGTATGGGGGCTATTCCAAAACATTGACCTATATTGCTGACTTTCAAAATAAGTATTTCTAGTATAAATGTAACATTGTGTGGAAAATTTGATCAAGATCCGATGTAAAATGTGTATTTTAGAGCAGTAATATTGTAAATTATAGAGATATTTGTATGGAGGCTATATCTAAATCTGAACCGATTTTCTCCAAATTCAATACCAATTGTCCTTGGCCAAAAAAAGTACCTTCTGCCAAATTTCAAGACAATCGGACCACATTTGCGACCTTTAGAGTGCGAACAAGCTTAGATGGACAGCAAACGGACAGACAGACATCGTTAAATCGATTCACCTGGTAATTCTAAGCCGATCCGTATACTTAAAGGTGGATGTAGCTAAATTATTTCTTGGTGTTACAAACATTTGGCGCGAAATTAACTTATAATACCCTAGCCCACGAAGTGGTGTAGGGTATAATGAAACCTCCATATCAAATGAAACCTGTAAACTTTGTTGTTGCTCTTTGTTGCATATATATGCATTGTTGATCTCGCCAGCTATAGGCGAAACACAATTTAATTACTAAAACCCCGACTCTACAAGTAAAAAATCATCGGCGTTATAATGTCATCCATTTATGTTTTAGACAATTTGAATTGTGTACTATTACAAGGTGACAGATTTTAGCATTCTGTAGAACATCAGGTACAAACTTGAAAATAAACTCTTTAAAATTATTAAGAAGTAGTTGTATTCTTATGAAATTACTTTATTATACATTGTACATTTGAATAGTTAATATCATATCGTAATATCAGGTCTCATTGAATATTTTATAATAATCAAAAAATATTTAATATTTCCTAAAGTAATTGAAAAAGGTTTCATTTTATTTGGAAAAAGTTTCATTTAATATGGAAAAGGTTTCATTTAGTGCGCAAAAGGTTTCATTTAATGTGAAAATAGTTTCATTTAATCTGAAAATGCTATATATGCTGATAGCGGAAATTTTTCTCCGTTATCATGTTAGTTTTCAAGCAACATCAGTACAACAGAGCGTATAAATCACGTTTTAACAAAACCGAACTGTTAACATTCTAATGCTTATTCAAATTGCTTAACATGCTAGGGAGGTATTTCGACTCTCAGCATGTATAAGCGCTCTATTTGTAGTGTAAATAATAATGTTTTATTTTCTATAATGCTGTCTTGACATCGCTCCAGGTTTCAATATAACCTAATACAAATGTCCTTTCCGATTTAACATTTTTTTCGAAATGAATTGTAATGGGATAGAAAGTGGAGGGTATCATATATTCGGTTCCGCCCGACTTTAGCCTTTCCTTATTTGTTTAGAATTGAAAACTAATATGCAAATCTAGGGCACAGAGCAGAAAAGTGCAGCATTTTTGTCGGAAACAAAAACACCATAAGTACATTAAACTTAATTTAAGTAAATTTTACCAGCCTTGAGAAAGTGAAGTAAATGCAAATAAAAAATAAATTCAAATTTTATTGAATAAGCTGGGTGTCGTACAATATCAATTTTGCAATAGCTCAAAACAACCGAAATGTTCAAACATAATTCGTATGGCGTATAATGGAGCTTTATTAAAATATATATGACCAATTTTTATTGTTTGGACATTAGCTACAGCATATATGGACAAACGGACGTATACACAGTTACCAAATGTTCATAGCTCTGTAATTGCCTGAAGAATTCACCAATCACATCACCTTTATTTTATTTATTATTTGTCGAATATTTAATAATTGTCGGGTATACAGAACAATAAGTACAATTAAATGTGAAAAACAGCGAACACGTGTATTATGAAACAATGACTTTTATCCAACCAAACGACGAAAAAATCCATGATTTTTGCAATAAAGACAACCGTTGTGATGGCAATGTCTGATGTCTGGATGAACTGAATTATTTATATTGTATTGCCATTGTTGGTTAAATAAATGAAATTGTTTCCAAGATTCATTTGCAAACCAAGAGAACATACGAAAGTATGATACACTACAGGATACCAGCAAAGAACAATATATGCAGTGAGCCAAAAAAGTTTTGTTAATTCTTTAAATATTTTCCAATATTGACTAATCATAAGTCTGAAAGTAAAAAATTGTAATAAATTTTAAATATAAATTTAGAAAAGATAGATTTAAATTATTAAAACTGACGAAAAAATTGCGCACAACAGAATATTTTTATTTTTTTTTTTTAATATTTTTCCCTAAATAATAAGTTTTACTGTCAAAATATGTATACTATTATATGTAGCATCAATTTCACAGATAAATTATGTTTGCATGGAAAAACTAGATCATTCTCCGTTTGTTTCTAATAAATATTTTAAAAATATCTTTCGCATTATGAACAAATACGTAAAAATATGTTAAGAAACATAAAAACAAAAAAAAAATTCTTAAAAATCAAAAAATACGAAAAGTAGTCAACTTTGGGCCGATTTCTAAAATATATCCGATTGCTCGGTTTTTAATATCTGCCTGTATCCATGTCTAATTTTGGTTCTTTATAGAATTCAAAAATGTCTAATAGAACAAATGTTATTGAATTTTGGCCGATGGATATTTATTTTATTCGCCCATGTGCTATGTTCCGAGAGTTTTTGAATTCGCATGTTTTTTTTTAATTCCCATTTTTCTTCAAATGGTGTGCTTCATTCCGAGAAAAAATAATCATTCAAATTTGATGCGAAATTAACTTTGTTTAGTATGTTACGAACTGTGATCAATAAACATCAACAAAAAACATATGTTTTAATTTGAACGTTACAAAACTTGCTTGGTTTTTAATTAAAGTTTTAATAAAAATGCCTGCTGGTTTATTGTTTGCTTTGATTGCCACTAATAGACGACAAATGAGCCTGGAACGTGTTAAACGGCGTCGACTTAGGGATGCATCGAATCCAACGGATATGCCAGAATGTGCGTAAGTATTTTACATCGTCGTCTCCAAGAAGAACCACAATGTTTTTTTAGATTTGTAGCACTTTTCAGAGTAAATAGAGCAGCATTCATGGATATTTTGAGAGAAGTAGGCCCTTATATAAATAAGGGCTCCATCCCAGAGAAGCTGCAGTTAGCAGCCACATTAGGATTTCTGGCTGTTGGATGTTTCCAGGGTGTAGTAGCGAACGATCTCAACATAAGTATTGGGCGCACAACAATGTGTAGAATTTTGTGGCGAGTCATGAATACCCTGGAAGACAAATTATGTGCGCGTTGGATAAACATCAACTTGACCGAAGATGAAATGCGGTCATCTAAATTACATTTTTATGAAAATTTTGGATTTCCGGGTGTTATAGGGTGTGTAGATGGAACTCACATTCGTATAATTCAGCCTCATGTAGATTCATCTTTGTACTACAATAGGAAAGGATACTTCAGTGTAAACGCAATGATTGTGAGTGCACAATATTATTTTAGTCTCGCTAAAATATTTTTCCTGTTAGATATGTGACTATAAGATGAGAATTCGAGCTGTGGACGCCTGTAGGCCAGGTTCATGTCATGACGCATTTATTTGGGTCCTGAGTGAAGCTAGGAGACATTACATAACCAAACGGGAAAATGGAATGCTAAATAGTTGGCTTTTAGGTGACAGTGGCTATGCTTTAGAACCTTTCCTTATGACACCCTTCAAACAAGTACAAAATGGAACATATCAACATCGTTTCAATAAAGCTCACACCTCTGAGCGAAACATTATAGAAAGAACCATTGGAAATCTGAAAAGTAGATTTCGATGTTTGCAAAGTAGCGCCCTTCAGTATGCACCCAAAAAAGTTGTACAAATTGTAAATGTTAGCTGCGCTTTACATAACGTGTGCAAACATTACAACATCCCGTTTGAAGAAGATCATTTCCCTGAACCTGACGTGGAGGAGAACTACGAAGTTGAGGAAGTGATTGGCAGCGTTGAAGGTAGAACTATACGAGAGAACATTGCCTATTCAATAAGAATGAATACCATACGATTTTACTGTAATTAATTCATTTGTACTTTTTTATTAAAAAACTAAAAATCATTCTTTCAATTAATTCACAAAAAATAAACTTAAAATAACTTATATTTTAAAACAAGAGATCCTTTAAGAAGGTACACTGGTAAATCACTGGTAATCACTTTCGAAATACATAGCACTCACATCACATTAAGCACTGCACAAAACGGTTCTATGAGTTTCTTGCGATATCCAGCTTTAGTTTCTCCAACTCTAAAAATTGAAGTTTGAGTTCATTTTTGGTCACTAAACTCCGCTCTATTTGCAGGTGATGCCGTTTCAATTCTTGAGTTTCGTCCCTTTTTATGGAACGAATATCAGAGATAGTTGCGTCAATGCTTTTAAAATACTTCCGATCCTTTTCTTTGGACTTCACAATTTCAGCAAGCATATTTCCAATATTTTTAAACTGTTTATTCTCTTCTTCTATGAAAGCACTTATATCAGAGAGATTTCTTGCACGTTTGGAAGTTGAAGGTCGTGGAGTTGATTGGGTTGAGGACTGTTTATTACTTTCTTCTATGAAATCATTTATATCAGTGACATTTCTTGGACGCTTGCTGGCTGAAGGTCGTGGTGATAGGGATGACGACGATTGTGGAGATGCTGTCAAGAAATCGATGTCAGGAGTCAAGGTATTGTTCTCTTCAAGGTTTTCTTTATCCGCTCTGCTGATTACGTTCACAGTCCCGAAACTTTTGGTGTGTTTAATTCCATTCACAACTTTGTGTATATTACATATCTGAGCTAGCTCATCTTCCACACGTGACAACACATATTGATTAAATCGTCCTCCTCCGTTGCACGGACTTCTGCTTTATTATGAGATAACTTTTTGCGTATGTTACCTTTCCAGTCGATCCACGCCTACAAGATGTTTGTTTAAATAGAATGACTAATTAGCGTTGAATATGTAATTACTTTCTTCCAATTTGCAATGTCTTTTATTGGTGGTCCAGAAGCGTTAAGCTCATCACATAAATCCTTCCAATGCTTCTCCTGCACAACCTTATCGCCTTTTACAAATTCTCTTGCAATATCGGTGTGATTTCTCATAAAATTTAAGAAAATGTTGTCCTGGCTGCTGTTCTTGTGTTTCCCCCTGCAGATAAAATATATTGATATAAAATAATTGTAAAGAAAGTCAATTTTTTATTCAACATTTCTTACATTTTGCTCAGATCCTCATTTTATGTTTTTTCTTTATCATATGATCTGTGTTGCCAGATTTATAAATTTGTGAAGTTATGTTTTTAATTTTTTAATGTATATATGCATTAAAAGCGAAGTGTATGTTTATCCTAAGAAACATTTTAAAATTAAACGGTCTGTGAAATGTTGTCCAAACATTGTAAAATTTAATTACATTTTAAAAGCATAGTCTGTTTTTAAAGAATCTGGCATCTTATCGTCTTTGAAAACACAAAATTACTGGCCACATTACCAAACACAGCGGAGAATCGTTGATGAATAAAATGAATTTTTTTATTTTAATTTAATTTTATTAAATAAAACCTAACGTGAACAATGTTTGACAAATATAAATGAAAACAAGTAAGGAAAGGCTAAAGTCGGGCGGGGCCAACTATATGATACACTCCACTTTCCAACAGAATACAATTCAACTCGGTAAAAAAGTGAAAACGGGAAGAATTTTTGTATGTTTCATAGGCTAATATGACCTGGTCAAATCGATAAGAATGTTTGTATCGGGGCTATATCCAAACATGGAAAAATGTGACAAACTTTCACAATAAGTTCTTCCAGTTCAAATATAAGGTGTTATGCTCACTTTGAAGAAATTCTGTGAAAATTCGTGGTTTCTGGGGCGGAAAAAGTTAAATCGGGAGCGAAATTTGTATGGGAGCTATATATAAATCTGAACCGATCTATCATATTTTTACCACAGGATTTTCTAGTTGAAATATAAGATGTTTTGCCAATTTTGAAGAAAATCTGTTGTTATATGTGGTATCTAGAGTAAAAAGAGTCAAATCGGGAGTGAAATTCGTATGGGGGCTATATGTAAATCTGAACCGATTTTCTTCAAATTAAATAGCGTTCGTTCTTATCCCGAAAAACTTCGTTATGCAAGGTTTCATTTGGTTCTGTCTACAATTGCGACCTGTATCGTGATTACAAGAATAGATGGACGGACAGACAGACAGACAGACGGACGGACATTGCTAAATCGATTCAAAAGGTGATTCTAAGTCGATCGGTATAATTAACAATGGGTCTATCACTTTTCCTTTTGGGTGTTACAAACAAATGCACAAAGACATAATAGAATGGGAACCCATTCTCAAAATTTTTATAATATGGATGGATATAATAATTTTTTTGCTATTACAGATTTTCATGTGATGCATATTTCACCAGACATCTTGAATATCATAATCCATAATCCTTCCAAATAAAGGTAAAGCTCTACCTACTTTGCACACGAAAGAAGCACAATAGTAAGGTTAATGTTCCAAAAGTGTAAATGGTTTTATAGTCGGAGGAGAGTGGAACTTCATGTCCTAAATATGCATGTGTGTGCCGACGAAGATCAGAGTTCCGAGATTTGTGTGTCCTACACAAGTGGCCAAAGTTAAACATCTTCAGTTTAAACACAATCTTGAAAAGAAGCATAAGTGACGATAAAATCTTCCAAACTCCCACTTTACTTAGAGTAGTTGTTGTTTATTGTTCTTTTTTATAGGAACACATGGCCACGCATACTGGAATTGACTTATATAAATGTGACTTTCAATTAAAAATACAATCATTAAATTTACTATAGGACATCATCATACAGTGGAATACCAAATTCAATGAAGATCCATATATTTCAAAGCGGTATAGTTGTAAATGTAAGTTATATTTATATTTAATACATTTTCTTTTGTAAATGTACTGCAACATTGCAACATTACTGATACTCATGCAGATAATGTTCAAAGCAGTATAGTTATAAATGTAAGTTATATTTATATTTTATATTATATTATATTATATATATATATTTCTTTTGTAAATTTACTGCAACATTACTGATACTCATGCAGATAACGTGTGTTTACTAAGAAACCTCTTAGGCACAAAAGGGATGATATATTCTTGAAACACAATCTTTTTAAGTACAATCCAATTTCATCAAATTGGGTTAAACATTTAGATAAAAACGTTATACTAAATGTATTCCATAATGAAGCAAGAACTCCGTCAGATTTAAAAAATATCGGCGGCGTGGTTGAAGTCGATGTGAGCCGACGAAATCGGCGGCGGCGAGGCTTGTGCAGAAACATGCGGCGGCGGCGGCTCAAAATCGGTCGGCTTGTATCTCTGTTCCTGTTTTCTTCTTCAGCCTCATTTATGATAACATTTATTTTCACAAAAACTTCTGATTCGGAGATGTCATGTTATTTTGCACAAACTTTTCTGCATCCGTAACGATATTTATAACCCTTGTACGAAATTTGATCCTCAAGTATTTTTCTTTTTAAAATTAAATTAAAATTAAAATCAGTTAAGAAAGAGATTAAGAAATATTTTACTGAATCCGCAATCTTAAAAATAATTTGTTTTCGTTCTCCTAAAGCAAATGTTTTTCACTCAATGGAAACTAAATAATTGATCATATTGTCGCCAGCAATAGTATTAAGGTTATTGTCAAACTCTGCACAAAGTGACAGCTGTAACTGTAGGTTAGCCAGACTTTATGGAAATTGCGGTTCGCCTGATAACTATCAATTATGGGTGGTATTTATGGATTATAAACTGGACAAAATTAGTTGTTCTCACAAAGTAAAAGTGAGAACGGTTAGCAACAAAGGCAAAGTACAATCCAATAAGGATTTTGTCACAACGTGAGAATGAGTAAGGATAGAAACAAGACTATTAAAAAATAATGTATAGTATCGTTAAGAAAATATGAGAGTAAAGGCTTTTATTGTAGAGAAAAGAAGTTTTAAGTATTTCACTAGTAAAGACGTTGGAAGTATTTCACAACTTAATAAGTTTTTGAGGAAAAAGAATAACAAAGTACGTTATAACACAAGAGCATTAATGAAGGCGAAAGTAAGCGTGTTAAAGGTGTCGCAATTACATGATCTTCAAAATAAGAAAATTTTTGCTTGTGCTGGGAACAAACCGGTGAAAATTACTAGATTAATGGGTGCGAAGAGACCGATATCATTCATGAAGAGTCGCAGGACGAATCCCAAACTTAAATGAATGAATTCAAACTGCAACTATTTGGCGCTTATTTCTACCAATTGTCCACGACCTATAATGAAGCTCAAATTATAAATGCTTACTTTGTTACGACAACCGTATTCAACCACTGTTCAGAAATACAGATTAACATACCCCTTGTCAATTGTCGTCGTTACGTCGTAGTAGCACGTATGCCATGATGTGTCCATCCCGTTTGTAAATATGGATTTAATGACGCACAATGTCAATGGTTCATTACATGTTATATCCAGTACTGAAACTTCAAATGTGCATAAAATACTCGTTTCGTTTTATTTTAATTTTTACGGTTTTCTGGGTGGGGGCAATTAAAACTTTACTATCTCGAATTCAGTTTATAACTTAAGCTAAGAGAATTTTCATCATGTAATTGATTAACAATAAAATAAAATGTACACAGAATGTCAGCCGAGGATGTTGGAGTGGAAGTGAATCACAACAGAAAAAACTCAACAAACACAATGGAATTCATCAGCTAAAAAGAAAGGCAAGTACACTTTCGTTATTTGTTGTAATTGCTTATTCATTTATTCAAAATGTTTCTCTTTATTGTCAGTTTTTATTCGCACCAACAAATTTTGTACATCAGAGTCATCATTCAGCAAAAGCTACAATTTGTCTAGTAATCTGCTTCGCCTCCAGGGAGCTGGGTGAGGATGTTGAGCCAACAAGCGCGAACACACACACTCGAGAATAATGTGTCAAATGTTTGTCGTCTTCCATTGGTTAATCTACTTTTGGAGATTCTTCTTTGTTTAAATGTTTATTTTATGCGATGTAGCAAAAAAAGTTGGGGTGCCAACCAAATATTTATTATACCATCCACTAGGGTATTATGTCTTTGTGCTTTAGTTTGTAACACCCAAACATAAACGAGATAGACCCAGATAGATAGTCGATCGGAACGATCGGCTTATAATCACTTTTTGAGGCGATTTAGTAATGTCCGTCTCGCTGTCCATCTATTCTTATAATCAAAGTAATCAGAACCACCCAATGACGTTTTTCGGGATAAAAACGAACGATATTTAATTTGAGGGAAATCGGTTCAGACCATTCGAAATATCCCACTAATAGATAAATCCCACTTAACAGATGCCACTTATACTGGTTCAACATTGCATACATATCGCACCGCACACAATAGAGGGCGCCAATCGGCAATGTCAATGTCGTGTATGGAAGTCAGACTAATTGCCATGTTGAACTGTAAAATCATGTTGAAAACAAAACTTACTCTCCCCACTTTTATGTCTACTCGTTATAAATTTTATTCTACAACTAGCTTTTTGTACCAGGCGTTGCACGGGTTTTCGCCTTCCTTATGTATGTAACTTTGTATGCCCGCAATTTTTGTTTTGTAAATTTTTACTTCTGTAAATTAGTTTAAATTAATAATTATTTATTTAAATTCATAAGTTACATTTTTAAAATACAAAAACTTCATGAAACATTTAAAAGAAACACTTATTAGAGAGACACTTATTAGTTAGGTTATGGTCATCGAAAATGCTATCGAATGGTATATCGGTGGGAATCATCTGAATGCGTGGTATAAGGACATATTTTCCTATTGATTTTCTATTTAAAATCGTTACTTCAATGACGTTGGGCATTAGTATCTTGACATCAATTCTAGTACAATTCCACAATCGAGGAGGATTAACATTCCTTAGGAGAATTATAGGTGAAGTAATTTTGAGAGATAACATGTGCGGCGGAATTTTAAGAGATAACATGTGCGGATAACACATGAAGGCGGAAGGTTTGGAAGGTCCAAGAAATTAGAAATTCAATTCGATAGTTGACAACTTAATTCGCATTCATGATACTGTCTATCGATTTGTAATGTGTGCAATCACCTAGAAATTTGTTCCAGAATTAAATTATTGATTGTATTAACATCGTTGTTTTTTTGCAGCCAATATAGCACGGACGTAAAACCACTCTTTGTTTCTAGAGTTTGTGGAAATTTGTGGGAAGACTTTCTCGATTAATTGCTGAATTGATTCCTGAATGACATTTTTTTGAAAATGTAATACTCCTTTTCACTGCATCAACTGATACTTTTCCATTACCAACATCCAGTAGATATTTCGAAAATATAGCTGCTGAGTCATCGTGATGCAGATGTACACGCATATTGGTGGTCAGATTATTTTTTGTACATATCGCCAGAGATGCGAGAATTACTGAAGTCTCCAGTTAGTAAAATAAGAGTTCCACCGAATGGTTGTGTATTTGATCTTAAATCTTGAAGTGTCCGATTAAGCGCGTCTAGGGATTTCTTATGTGCCATGGTGCAGTCATCCCACACAATCAGCTTGCATGTTTTGAGCATTTTCGCCATGCCTGAACTTTTGCCAATATTACAGGTTGGAGAATGGACAAATTGCATATTCCATGGCAATTTCAACGCTGAATGTGCCGTTCGTCCTCCATCCAATAATGTAGCAGCAATACCGGGGGAAACAATAGCTAAAGCTATCCCATTTTGAGAGCGGATGTGCTCTAATACCAAACTGATGAGAAAAGTTTTAACTGTGCCTCCTGGTGCATCGAGAAAAAAGACCGCCGCAGTCATTTGTTACTGCAGTTATAATGTTGTCAAAGGCCACTTGTTGCTTTGCAATTAATAGAGTTTTTTAGTTGCGACAAACAAACGCAAGTCTTCAACATTGAATTGCCGTTCTCTTAGCAAATCTCGATCAGTAATGTCAATGGTAGAACGTTCAGGCACCACCATTCCATGTTGATTAAGAGTTTTGTTGCTGGTGGCTAGGCATATGTCTTAAATTTTTATCAGCGTATCGTTGAAAATGTTAATCGCAAATGATACAGAATCGTAACGGTGCGATAATGATGCAAAATGTCCTCACTCATATCCTCTTTGAATTTTTCCCACAGGTCTTTTGGGTTAGATGGCGAGCAAGTTCTTAATATTATCGCAAACAAAGTTCGTATCTGGAGAGGATGACATCTGACAGACGCATACATTAATGTGGTCTCCTAGTTTCTGACACGCCTCTTTCAACTGCTATTAAATTTCAAAATTAAGTGGGTCCTCTCACGTTAACTAATAACATTCTCAAATAATAACATTCTGCGTTGTTTGGGTGTACTGTATAAACACGGCCCAATGCATATGGAATGCATGCATGGAACACCTTGCTTGGTTCAAGTATGAGGAGACGCGCCAATTGTTCATACCATGACCTCTTATATTCAAGAACCAAACCCTTACATGAACGTAGCGGCAGAAAAAAAATCGGCACGTGTTACTTTATAATATTGTTGTTTGGGTGGAGCCACGTCCCTTTTTGTAGCATTACCTATTATAGTCAAGGGTCATCCTCTGTTCGTTACAATCAAATATTCAAGTGAATCAATGTATTTTGTTATAGTTTTAAAATATAGTTTTTGTGAGCGGTGCCATGCCCATTTTTCGTGTCTTCCCCTATTACAGCCAGAAAACATCCCCTTTCCACAGGCTAGATACAGTAAAATTTTCAAACGAATCCGCCATTCGTTACGTGTTTTGTGATCATTTTAATATATAGTTGGTGTGGGCAGTCTCACGTCCATTTGTATCATGACCATTGTATAGTCACCATTCAGAAACTATCATCTGTTCAGAAGTTAGTCACAATAAAATTTTCAAGAGAATCCGCACTTTGGAACGTGTTTTATGATAGTTTTAAAATATAGTTTGTGTGGGCGGTGCCACGCCTCTTTTCGTACAATGACCTAGTATATCCTGGAACCATCCCTTGCCCAGAAGTTAGCTGCAGTAAAATTATCGAGCGAATCCACCCATCGGTATGCCTGTTGTGATAGTTTTAAAATATTTTGTGTGCGGGAGGTACCACCCCCTTTGTCCTATCATGACCTAGTATAGCCAGGAACAATTCTCTGTCTTCTGGTTAGCTACAGTAAAAATTTCAGGCGAATCGGTCCAACGGTTTGGCTTATACGCAAGAAACAGACACACATTCATTTATATATATTAGAGTGGCTTCAAAATAAAAGTTGTGGATGTTCCCAACTAAAATGAAAGATTTGCTTGTTTTATGTGTTCTCCCAAAATATTTCGCTTTTATAAGTATCCGTTCGTGAGCTGGACGCGTTCAACGTAACCTCTATAAATCAGGTTTTTCTTGAATAAAATTCACGGTGAGAATTTTATTTAGATAAAACCTGTTACAAATTAAAATCTGGTCCGAGCCTTATCAAACATTATCAAAAACTTTCATTTTAACCCAGCATAGTGGGTAGAATTTTAATTTATTTTAATTTATGTGCAATTTTTGTTGCATTTTTTATAAAAACCGTAATAACTTCCATATTTGTACACTCCACGAGAGTATTATGTCTTTGTGCATTTGTTTGTAACACCCAAAAGGAAGGGAGATAGACCCATTGTTAAGTATACCGATCAACTTAGAATCACTTTTTGAGTCGATTTAGCAATGTCCGTCTGTCTGTCCGTCTGTCCATCTATTGTTGTAATCAAATTACAGGTCGCAATTGTAGTGCGATCTTAACAAACATTGGCACAAATAAGTTTTGTGGATCAAGGACGAACGCTATTTAATTTGAGGCAAATCGGTTCAGATTTAGATATAGCCCCCATACAAATGTCGCTCCCGATTTGACATTTTCCGGTCTAGAAACCACATATTGTACCCGATTTTCTTTAAATTTGGCACAACATCTTATAATCCAACTAGAAAAACCTATGCAAAAATTTGGTAAGATCGGATCAGATTAAGATATAGCCCCCATACAAATGTCGCTCCCGATTTTACATTTTCCGCTCTAGAAACCACATATTGTACCCTATTTTCTTTAAATTTGGCACAATATCTTACAATCCAACTAGAAACACCTATGCAAAAATTCGGTAAGATCGGTTCAGATTTAGGGATAGCCCCCATACAAATGTCGCACCCGATTTGACATTTTCCGCTCTAGAAACCACATATTGTACCCGATTTTCTTTAAATTTGGCACAACATCGTATAATCCAACTACAAACACCTATGGAGAAATCGGATAATATCGGTTCAGATTTAGATATAGCCCCCATACAAATGTCGCTCCCGATTTGACATTTTCCGTTGTAGAAACGACATATTGCACCCGATTTTCTTTAAATTTGACACAACATCATATAATCCAACTGCAAATACGTATTCAGAAATTAGGTGAGATCGGTTCAGATTTAGATGTAGCCCCCATACAAATGTCGCTCCCGATTTGACATTTTCCGTTGTAGAAACGACATAGTGTACCCGATTTTCTTTAAATTTGGCACAACATCTTATAATCAAACTAGAAACACCTATGCAGAAAGTGGGTAAGATCGGTTCAGATTTAGATATAGCCCCCATACTTTTTTGCCACTTTAAAACCACATATTGTACTCGATTTTCTTTAAATTTGGCACAACAGCTTATAATCCAATTAGAAACACATATGCAGAAATTAGGTAAGATCGGTTCAGATTTAGATTTAGCACGATTTTGGCCAAACTATACATATTATATTTCACCTATTTCGTTCCAGATGTCAATATACCCCCATACAAATGTTCTTTCCGATTTAACATTTTTTGTCAAACACATACATTTAAAAAATCCTTCCCGTTTTCACTTTTTCATCGAATTAAATTGAATTCGGATAGAAAGTGGAGTGTATCATAGAGTCGGCCCCGCCCGACTTTAGCCTTTCCTTACTTGTTTTAGTTCGATTTGTGATTTTGGTGGATCATCGAAGAGGTATTGATCACAAATTCCAGTTTTTGGGAATTCCTAACCCGTTAAAGGGTTACTGTTGGTTTGGCACAACATCTTATAATCCAACTAAAAACACCTACGGTGAAAGTGGGTAACATCGGTTCAGATTTCGATGTAGCCCCAATACAAATGTTTCTCCCAAATGTTGTGGGTATCATATAGTCTTCCCGTCCCAATATAGCCTTTTTTACTTGTTTTAAATCGAAAAATAAGAAAAGTGAATCGAAAAGTGAATCGAAAAGTTAATCGAAAAATAAGAAAAGTGAATTACATTGGGCCAATTTCTGCAATATACCCGATGGTCGAAGTTTAATGTTAACATTTCAAAATAACCCTTGGATACTTTTATAATTTCAATTTTTTACAGAACTCAAAAATGTTTACTAAATCAATAGTTATTGATTTTTGGACGATGGAATATAAGAGAGGCTATTTTGAGCATAATTCAAATCGGACCTTTGACGCACTTTCGGGCAGGCTACACTGAAAATTGGCCTCAAATGGAAATTTATCTCTTTAAACTTGTGATAAGTGTGCTTTATGCGTTTTGCATGAACCATAATAAATATCCATGGCCTTTGTGGCGTATAAGTTAACAACAAACATTTTTGAAATGAAGTATACGCCATAGTGTCCACAAAGTAAATGGTCAGACGCGTTGGGGCATTTTGTGATTGAAGACTTGACTTCCATTTGGATTTTAGGTATGAAACAACTAAAGGTGGGATATTAGGCTGGTTCTTACTTTTTGTTTGTTGGGCCCACACTGAATTTTATTATGCCTCATGAGAGACAAATAAAGGATTCCCGATTTAACGCACAACTGATGACATGCCTGACATGTTCGTTAAATCGAGAAATTCCTTATATCGGTCGAACAGTATTTTTGGAACAGAATAGCGTCCCTATAATTTTGAAAGGGCATGTTGAGTATATCATTTTTTTAGAAAAAAACTTATAGTCCAGTTGGTCTGAGTTTCTTTTTACAGTGGACCAAAGTTTTCATTTTTTGGTCGAGTGAGAAAAGTGACGTACGAGATAGAGAATTCTTATTATCTGAACTATATTGTATAAGAATTATTTTTGTGAAAGATCTTAACCCTCAAGCTCCTCTCTTTATGGTTCGATTCGACCCTTTTTTAGAGAAAATCTAAAAAAGTCATATCAAAAATGGCATTTAAGGATTAAAATGTTATACGAAAAAAGTGCCAAAAAATTTCAATGGGGTTCACCAATGGGGTTAAATAGCAAAATTACACGCCAACTTATACAACAAAATTATTAGGGTTAAAATTGGTCCATGTATTTTGGACCAATAATAATGCTGTTGGACAGTGTTATTAACGTTATTTATGTAAAATAAAAAAATCAGTTCAGATCTCGTAATAACCAACTAAGTATGACAGAAAATTTAATTAAACAAAGAAATATACGACGAGAACGAGATTATATACAAGTGAAACTATAAGTCATTCATAGGAAAACTCAAACTCAGTTTTCTATTTCGTGGTCGTTTGTCTTTTTTAAAGGACTTTTAATTTCCAAAGGATGTAAATGTTTCTATAATTTAGTTTCGCACTTTTGCGTGTCATACAATGGCGATATTGATATCAATGTTAATTTATATCTATGTTATTTTAACATTAACAACCATTTCAATTTGTCCCCTTTGAAAAGTTTATGTAGATTATTTATGTTTTAATTTTTAAGGGGGGAAAAATGAAATGGATGAATGTCATTCCAAAAATTAGCTTTATTTAAGACTAGAATGTGTTTACGATGCAAATAACCCCATATTTCAGTTTTTACTTCACATTTAACCCACTGAGTATTATCAGTAAGAAAAAATTTGCGGCCCTTAATGGGTTAGGAAGTTCTAGAAATTGCAATTGGTTATCAATACCTAAAAATGTTGAAGTTATTGAGGTTTTTATAAACAATGCATCAAAAATTGCACTAAAATAGTATAAATCTTTCCTTTATAATGGGTCATATTGCAAGTTTTTAATGTGGTTTGATCGGGGTCGGATTTTAATTTCTAGCCGTTTTTATCTCAATACCATTCTCATAGTGAATCTTATTCAATAAAACCCTGATTTATATAGGTTATTTTGAACGCGTCCAGCTCACGAACGGACAATGATAAAAGCAAAATATTTTGGGAGAACACGTAAAACAAACCAATCTTTCATTTTATTTGGGAACATCAACAACAGTTTTTTCCTTCCTCACAAAAGAAGCCACTCTAATATATATAGATTATATATATATGAATATGTTTTCAACTTCCTATATATACATGAACCATCAAGCGTGTCCAACCTTAGACTCATGCTATTACCTCATTTGTTCTGAAGTGATTACTACGTCGCGGAATGTCTAAGCGTTCCACCGTAACCCTGACTATCTTCTATCTCTCCGCCAATGGTTTGTATGTGTATGTATGTGTGTATGGCCACATGCCAAATATACTTATGTGCTTTTGTACGTATGCACATTTAGAGACAGAGATAGGCTCTAAAAATTAAAATTTATCACTACTTAATTCAATCCATTTGCGCGTCTGTATGTGCCAAAATGCCAAAAGATTGATATTTTGCTTAACATTTGATTTGGCTCGACTTCAGCATCTAAACATTCATCTCTCTGAGGTGGCACAGGGAGATGTGAATGGGAAGAGGGAGCTCATCTGCTGGTGCCAAACTCTTGAGATCGATAATAATTTTATTGTACTTTTGCTAGGTGTGAGCGGGCCTTTGTTGACTTATGTTTATGTGTGTAATCGCAGACAATCTTCCGTAAGTTTGTTTGCATTTGGACGTGAATCATTGCCAACTAATTGTTAAAACATGAGAAATCAATTGGAAAGTCGTAATTTTTTGCTTTATTCGAATCGTGAAAGCTTTATGGTCTGGTGGGTGTGTTTTTCCTTCCTCCAATTTATTTCTGCTTTTCCTTTTCAATTTCATAAGTACGATATGCTTAAGGATGTTGTGAAAATTATTGGCAGCTTAAGTGGCCATTATTGAAAAAGCAAACGTTTTGTTGCCTTATTTTCTTTTGATGATGGCTGTTTCTCCGAGTGTTTACTTTTAGGTTCGGACATGCTTATTTCAGGATTGATATTAAATTTGCACATTGGAGGGCGTGTACATTTCTTAGATAAAATAACCTTAGCGTCAAAAATATCATATACAGAAAACAATAGCATGTGCTACTTGAATATTGAGCATTGATACTTTACATCGTTCCAGATGTGATGCCGCAGCCTGGGGGACATACGTACTTGGATACATTTTTCATCGAAGCTCAAACAAACTCAATATTAAATTATTTTCAGAGAACCTCGGGATATGTCACTATAAAATACCAGAAGTCTAAATTAGAATATAAATTTACTTCGTATTGAAATTGAAATCCAACATATATGTTTTTCAAATCATGAGTGTACATACATATGTATGAAAATCTATTTTTTGAATGTAACTAACAAAACACTCTTCTCGCAATAGGCGCAATACGATTTATTATCGTTTGATGAATAAAATCTCTCACCATTGAGAACAAACTTGCAAAAATGCAAAACAAAGGCTAACCAATTTAGTTATACCAGTCTTTAAAAACTCGTACTCACCAACCGTTGGCTTCTTTAGCTGTGCTAATGTTAACAACCTTATGTTTTCGACGAATTAGTGCAGGCAATATTTTGGGTGCTTTTGTTTTCCGTTAACGTTAGCACTAAACAGCATACGCAACATACACATCATCGAAATTCAGCTAAAGCTAACAATTGTTGTAACAGCTGATAATATGGGGTTTGTTTATTAAATTATTTAGCTTCAGTGTGTGTAACACTCATATAAAAATGACAACATGAAAACGTTTTAAGTTAATTCTATCATAAAGAGTTGAGCTATGAGCCATGTCTTCTGCGAAGACTAGGTAGGCGCCTTCGCAGCGATTGTTTTTAAAGAGTGATTTTTTTGAGGTTAGGATTTTCATGCATTAGTATTTGACAGATCACGTGGGATTTCAGACATGGTGTCAAAGAGAAAGATGCTCAGTATGCTTTGACATTTCATCATGAATCGTCTTACAAACGAACAACGCTTGCAAATTATTGAATTTTATTATCAAAATGCGTGCTCTGTTAAGAAAGTTCATTGCGCGCTTCCATTTTATGGTCAGTTTAATCGACCCACTGAAGCGGCTATTCGGGCTATTGTGACTAAATTTCGCACCAAATTTACATTGTTGGACATTAAACCACCAACACGCTTACGTAGAGTGCGAACTGAAGAAAATATCGCAGCTGTATCGGCCAGTGTTAATGATGACCACCAATTTTCGATTCGTCGCCGTTCGCACCAATTGGGTCTCTGTTACTCAAAAACGTGGAAATGCCAAAATTGGACTAAGCGGATGGACCACCTAAGACGCAGCCGCGGTCAACATTTAAATGAAATTATCTTCAAAAAGTAAATGTCATGGACCAATCTAACGTTTCAAATAAAGAACCGATGAGATTTTGCAAATTTTATGCGTTTTTTTTTTTAAAAAAGTTATCAAGCTCTTAAAAAATCACCCTTTAGAACGAGAATTGCTACTTCAGTATTTTTTATAAGTTTATTAATACTTGAATGTATGAAGAACTTGGCATAATTTTAAGTACACACATTAACTTTATTTCAAGTAATAAACATTTTTTAAGTAAAAACTTCCTAAATGGAATTTTTCCATACAAAAATTTTCTTAATTATTTTCTTTCTTATTTGTAAGAAGTTTTTACTAGATCCAAAAAATATTTTTGAGGCCTTGTTTTAAGTAAATGTATTATTTCTTCTGACTTTCAAATAATGAAACTGTACTCATATCTACTTAACTTTCCTTCTCGTTAGAAAATGTATACCAAGGCCTGCCAAAATTAGATATATTTGTTAATGAAATGATGACCTTTATATTTTGTTCTACAAAATATATAAATCATAAGCCTTTGTCAATGACAGGTCTAAACGTACTACTATTATTTTTTATTTAGCCAAAATATTAGTTTTTTAGATGTTCACAAAAAATTGTAAAAACAACCATATATGATTTCCGTTCCATTATAAACTATAATCTATTTAATTGTTTGCAATACAAGAAATAATAAAATTTTCAAAAAATATCGCATTTAGAACGTCAACGTTGTTAGTATTGGAAAAAACAGGATTTACCCATTTAAAAAATGACTCACATTTTTGGGCGATTTTCAATGTGCATTTGGGTGACTTTGTATTTATTTTTGGTTATAATTTATGTTATCATTCTGCTTGTTGTGATTATATTAAATTTAAAAAATTAAAAATTAAAGCTATCTTAAAAAAAGAATTGCATATTGATTATTTAGATTAGACCATTTAGATTAGATTATTTAACTAAAAATATTTATACAAAAATCGACTTCGACTTTTGACATTTTTTCTACCTAAACTCAATTAATCGAAAATCTATTTATAGAACCCTAATGATTAGTAACACTTTTCACGAGACTACATTCGAAGTTTACGATGTTTATCTAATATCTAAAAATTCTATTAAATGCATAAAATCACTTAAACCCATAAAGCACCTGGAATTAATTGAGTATGTTACATACGCCTTAAAAATCTTCCAAAAATGGAAATAACTCTAGTAAGTAACATTAATAACTCTTGTCTAAAATCATGCTATTTCTCTCAGATATGGAAAGAAGCGAAAATTATAGCTATTTGTAAATCTAATAAGTCAGAAGATGTCTGTTTATTTCTTTTGGAAAAAGTTTTAAAAGACAGTACGGTTTTAGAAATGGTTTTAGCACAACACACCCATTATAGAATCTAACTTTAACGAAGGTAAATCTACCGGCATGATTCATGGTATTATGGCGGCGTACGATTCAGTTTGGCAGAAAGCTAATTGAAATACAGAACATAGGAAGGACGGCGTCCTTATTCCTGGTGGTGGCCCTCAAGGTTCTTACATCACCGCTGTTATACAATTTACCTCTGATTTCCCTCCTGCACATAAAAAATAACTGTATTTCTTCAATACGACTATCCTAAACTCAAACATATTCGGTGATTATATATTCCCTGAAATTTGCTCTATGTACGACTGCAAAATATTTCTCGAAATGGAATATACGAGTAAATATCACAGTGCAACACGAAAAAAAATAACCATATACGGACACCGCTACATGATAAAAGACCAAAAAAAAAAGACCCGTGTTTTTCCCCCCCCAAAGTCATGCACTTTTTTTTATGGGCCCCCAGAGATTTGTGGCCTCGGTGTAATTTTTGGAAAAAAGTGATCATATTCTCAGGCACATATCTTGCAAACCGTTCGGAATTTTGATTTACTCTCTGAGGCAAAGTTCTAGCTCTTGTCATAAAGAACAAAAATTGTGAACATATAAAATCAAAAAAACTTCATCTTAAAAAAACTTAAAAAAATTCGATTTTTTTAACCTTTTTTCCCCTGTTCAGGTCCATAGGTAGCAAACCGCTGAAAATCCAGGGAAACAATCAACTACAAAAATGTACCTAAGATCTCAATAAACAACTTTCTAGAACATATGAACTATTATTCTTAACACCGTTTAGGTAGCGCTTAGGTAGCCGCAAAATTGAAAAATTACACCGAGGCCTCAAATCTCTGGGGGCCCATAAAAAAAAGTGCATGACTTTGGGGGGAAAAAAAACACAGGTCTTTTTTTTGGTCTTTTATCATGTAGCGGTGTCCGTATATGGTTATTTTGAAATGACTTCAAAAATGTTGCACAGTGTATTCAACAAACTCAAGCAATTTATTTTACCAGAAAAAGGAGACAATGTTGTATGTACCGCAATCCCAGGGGACAGAAAAGTGAAATATCTGGGAGTTGATCTGGATCCCAAAATGGCATTTAAACATCATATTTCCTACACAGTGGACAATATTAAAAATTCGACCACTTACCCTTTCTTCAAGAGAAATTCGCAACTCTGCCCTGAAAATAAGTTGATGATCCTCAAGGTTATATTCCAGTCTTTTCTGTTCTTTGCTGCTCCGGTATGGCAGGACACCGCTCTCACAAGTATTAAACGACTACAAATAGAACAGACCAAAGTATTAAAAATTATATACAATTTACTCCGGCAGTTCTCTACCGCGTTTGGCGAAATAGAAATAAAGAAAACACAAATGTGGGACCGCTTTGCGATAATTTAAAAATTTTCGATTTTACAAATTTACTCATCTGAATGATATTGTATTGTAACCCGTTTTCATTATCAGAACCGAAAACTTGTATCTAAACATATCGAGAGTGAGAGTATGGGGGCTATATCAAAACTTGGAACGAGGTTAAATATAAAGGGTTCTGCCAATTATGACAAAGCCCGATTACATTTTTTTTTTGCTTCCGTCAAAGTGATAAGGACATTTGTATGGGGATATACCAAAACATGTATGAGAATTTCAGCATACAGGTTTGCAGGTGTAATAAAACATGGTGTATCAAATTTGAATAAAGTCAGATAAAATATTGGGGTTTACAGAGCAGAGGAAGTCAAATCGAGGGTGACATTTGTGACTCAACCGCTATAGTCGTTTTCACACATTTATTTAGGAATATACCGGATAAAAAGGAATGTTTGCATTTTGCTGGGTGTATAAAAGTGACGACGAGAAACGCGTTTTTTTATTGCTAAAAATAAGAAATCGAGAAAAACCACATAGTTATGTCACACTCATGGCACTTGCATTTTCCCAAATATCATTAGACTTTCACATTTTAGTAAGATGAATACACCCACATAAACGATTTATGCATTCCGACCGTATTACAATGCTCTGTTGCAATAAACATCGCACGCCATTCTATCATATATCACATTCCCTTCTGCAAGTTTTGTAAAAACAAGTACCGAAATTAAAACACTCAACTCTGGCAGAAGTTTATTTAGTTTGAGTTTCTGTTATCACATGCAGCAGCTGGTAACATTTTATAAAAAACAACTGATGTCATGCATAGTTATAGATAAGTGAAATAAATTTTCTTTTCCACAGCTGGAAATGCACATAAATAAAAGAAAGAGAATAGTACACTTTTAGTTAGCGAAACGTAGTAAAGAATATATTTTATTCTGGATCTGGAATAGATGGCGTTCTTTCAATCCAAACCAATTTCTGTGCTCCTTATTTGATCGATGGAAAATATATATAATATATATAATATATATATGTAATAAAAAGCAACATATATGCATTTTCGTTTAGAAAATACGCAAAGACACTTCTCCATAGATTTATTAATTTTATTTTTATATAGTTTACATCACATTTTAAAGAAACAAAAATTTTAAAAATAAATACAGTACGAGCTCGATGATCGCAACTAATTACAGACCAAGCCTCTTGCGATAACTACAACAGTTGTGATAACTTAATAATTGACCCGTGCTAAATTCAGTAGATTTATAATTTAGATGTATTCAGATTCCATAGCTTTTGGAAATAGGTTTCACGAAAATTTTGTCAAAAAATAAATTAAGCTTCTTCAACATTTCTTTCGTTATCTGAAGAGTAGTAAATTAGTTGATTTCAGAGATCACAATAGCTGAAATACTAAAAATTTTTTGCAGTTCCCAGCTTCGGCATAAACTCTGGAAAATATAAGCTGTGGCAAAGGCCTAATGTGGTTATTACAGAAAAACGCAACTCGAAAGCTCTCGTTAGTTTCTGTGCGTTTTGCGTGATAACTACCTAACTCGTCACACTTGAGTTACCCGTAACTCAAGTTTTTGGGGTGTCTGGCAAATTTCAAATACAGATTCCTGTTCTATTCGACAGTACCTACAAGAAAAATATTATCACATTCCAGAGTTTTCCAATTAATTCTTTTTTGTAGCACTGTGTTATATAAGAAAATCAGAAAGGGATTTGGAATCTGCGGAGAATTATCTAAGTCAGTTATAGCGAAAAGAATTTAGTGTTGGACTGCGTTATGGATCGTAAGGAATGACTCCATTCGGCCGTAACTTTTACCATGATCTAATCTCTACTAAAACAAATGATTTTGAAATCAATTCAAATTTCGATTTCAAATGATCACAATGACTTTAATTTCATTTCGACTAAATCAATTCTTGTAAATATCGCTTCATACTTCCAAGTCTACGTGAACGATTCTATGGGTTCTTACTAAAGCGTGAATATTTAGTGTACCATTAGTTTCGTCATTGGTTAAATATAAATAAATTTGAAGTAATTTCTTCTGTCTAGAAAATGAACTATCAAAACAAATTAACGTAAATATTTGTATAAAGACTTCAATGCTAACATTTATTTGGTTCCAAACAACGAGCAATTGCGATAATGTGTGGTTTCGATAATCGAACTCGCACTGTATATTTAAAATATATTCCGACCACTGATTAATTTTAACAACTTTACATCACATAATCCAAGTTTCTAAGTTTTGTTTGTACTAAAGAAAGAGCACTCATTAAGTTGCACCTAAACAAACAACATTGGGCGAAAAAATGTCCAGTGACAACCGTGATCGTATGGTATCGAACATCTTTGTTTGTATTCCATTATCTCAGCTTATTGTTAAAATGTTGGTTCTCAACATGACCGCGGTTCAGAAAAATATTCTACTATAATACATCTTATGTCAACAAATTTCGTTGGAGCTGGAAATTATTATATTGAACACTAGCTCCTTTACCCGGAGTTGCACGGGTTCATTCTTCTCATAACCCCACTTCGTACGTTTATATATTGTCTGTGTCCTATCACGATCTTGTATATCCAGGAACCATCCCCTGTACAGAAGTTGGTTACAGTAAAATTTTCAAGCGTGTCGGTCCACCGGTTTGGCTTCCTATACGGAACATACAGACAAAGTAATATAGATACACACATTGATTTATATATATAGACTTAACTCATTTTTGGCAAAAAGAACTAAGTCAAAGTAAATTCCGAGAAAATAATGAAAAGGCAGTACTTTGGCGTAAATAACTCAAAATCACCAAAAATAGACTAAGTACGTAGAAAAAATTATTGCCCCAAAATGATCAATAAAGGCGATATTCAAACACCAAAATATAATAATTAATTGCTTAAATTATTTTGTCACTTGGGTCAACAAACTATTGCCAAAGGTTGTCAATAACTTTCCCCACTTGGGTCAATTACACGTTTGCTCAATAACAAAACTGCAATGGTATTTTTGAAAGCTGATCAACGGTAAATAAATATAAATCTTTAGGATTTTGGTAATTTGTTACAAATTTCGGTTTTATGGCGATCCGTGGATTGGGCGTTATCGCCTAGAAATAATGTCACAATGTCCAAACGTAGTGACATGTCGCCCGGAAAATACCTACATTTTACAATAACAGATCAATGCATTATTTTTGAGCTTTCTGACATTTTTAATTTGTGTGATATAACCTGGGCGTTAACGCACCCCAAAAACGATGCATTGTGATTATGTTGTTGCAAAATTTATCGATTTTTGTGACAATATTTATATGTGATTACGCCACCAATGCAAAATAGAATTATCATGTTTTTAAGTTCTTTACATTTTTACATTATACGGTTTTTAATTTAAATTATGTGATTACCAGACGTACCGACGTAAAAAAGTACCTCCCCATTTAATTTTTGGTCGTTTCGACCCGTCCAATTTATATGTTGTTATAAGATTACCGACTATTGGTCCTTCAGTACTGTAGTCAGACGTACAATCTTACTTTACGGCTATACGGTCGGTTGTTTGGACACTAAAATTTCCAAATTGTTTTTCAATTTATTTCACTTCATTCCATTTTCTCAACGAAAAATTCATTTGCTTTTGTCTAATGCAGCTGCAGTTTTGTATATATGTTTTTCTATTTTACTTCCCCACATTTCAGGCGTTAGCGTTTATGTTCATTCTGGGTAATTTTTCATTTTCTAGTGACACGTGTGTGAGTCCATGTTTCTTGTTTGTGTAATGTTGTCTGTAAGATTGGATAGTGCATTAGGAAGGATCGAACTACTATTTCGATAATAAAGTCTTATCGTTTAAACAGTAAAATCGTGTAACCTGATATGAAGATTTGGCGTCAATGCCTCATTAATAAAGAAAATATTTGATATCAACACATCATGCCCGTCATAGACTGTCAATATCATCGTAACCAAATTAATATGGGTTGACATTAAACTGAAATCTCTCCGTTATGGAATATTATCCAGTTAGAAATGTGTGTATTCTGTCCATTTCATTATTTTGTATTAATCAATTTGATTTCAACTAGGATATTGCCTTGGCTCAAAACGTTTTTGCATTTGCATTTTATAGAGAGCAAATTTATTTACGAATGGTACGGTAACATTTATTACTTGCTGCTCACAACAATCATGACAGAGGCCCGTGACGGCAACAAAAACCTGTCTCTTTATATCGGAAGTTCCCCAAGAGAATAAGAACCCCAACTCACTTTTCGTCAAAAACAATAGCACCAAGTAATAAAGTTTATTTTATTTCGGTTTGTAATGAATAAATTTGATGCAAACACGCATATTGTCCTTGCTAAATATATGTTGATAATGTTACATATGATATGATTGAAAACTGTGGAACAACATGACACTAGTTCGAAGAAAAGAATTTTCTGACAACGGATTCTGATAGAGGTATTTAAAAAGGTTCATTTAAGAGGGACCCCTTAGAATCGACACAGGCAACCTTGTAATCCTTATATTTTAAGCATTAAATGTGTTCCGCAGTATTGCTGCTAGAAACATTTTACCCTTTTTTGGCACAATGTATTATATTGCAACTAGAAATATCTATGGTAAGTAGTATGTATCCCATACAAATTTCGCTCCCGAATTGGGGTTTTCTGCACTAGAAACATCTCTGGTGAATATGAGTCAAATCGGTTCAGATTTATGTATAGCTCCCATGCAAATATTACTCCCCATTTGACTTCTTCTGCTCTTAAAACTACATTAATTAACCGATTTTTATACCCTCCACCTCCAGGATTGGGGTGACCTTGAAATATCGTCCTGGGACCCTAGAAAGTATATATATGTTTGATAGTCATAAAATTCTAAGACGATCTAGCCATGACCGTCCGTCTGTTGAAAGCACGCTAGCATCTAACCGAAAGGAGCTAGGACGTCCAAACTATCCATAAATGCGTCTTATAGTCTCGGATCGGTTGGGTTCGATTGGCCAAAAGTGAAAAAATGTTCCTTCACAAGGTCTAAAAATAACCGTAATAACCCCCAATATTTTAGAGTATTTAACCATATTTTTTCAATATGTCTTTTTGACATTCCCCCTGGAACAAAAACGTGCACCATAAAATAATTCTTATTCGTAGGGGGTGAAATGGGGCAAAAAGGGATAAAAATGGTACCTATTAAACGACAACAGCTAGAAACACTAAATTCGGTGTGTACATTCCTCTAACTGAGTAGAGAAATAATATGGCTGTTTTTCTTTAAGACTGGATAACTAAGCTGCGATAACAAAAATCTAAATAAAATGTTAAAATCTCACTCAAAATAAAAAATTCTTTTTTTAAAATTGTCGCCAAAAGCAAAACAAATGTGTGTGAAAACAAATTTTGACAAAATAATTTTGTGTTAAAAATTTTTGACTTAGCCTGGATAATTATCCAGTGTAAGTCAAAATGATGGTTATCGAGGCTAAGTCCAATATAGTCAACACAAAATATTTTTTTGAAAATTTGTTTTGACACATATATTTATAATGTAGTTGGCGACAATGTGAAAAAAGATTTTTTATTTTGAGCAAAATAAAATAAATTTGTATTGACGTTTTTGTTATCACAGCTTGTTATCCCGGCTTAAAGAAAAACAGCCCTAATATAAAAGTGTTTTTCCAAATTCGTACTTTTAAGGGGTAAAATGGGAATAGATGGATAAAAATGGTACCAACCAAACGGCTGCACTTAGAGTAATGAAATTCGGTGTATACATTCCTCGGACTGCGTAGACGCAAACAATAAAATGTTTTTCATACTTTCAAGGAATACAATGGGTACAGAGGGATAAAGATAGTACCAATTAAACGCCTACAGCTAGAATAATAAAATTCGGTGTGTACATCCCTCTAATTGCGTAAACACGTAAAATAAAGAGATTTTAGAAAGTCGTACTCTTGAGGGAGCAAATTGGAAAAAGGGGATAAAAATGGTACCAACCAAATGGCCGCAGCTAGAATCATTGAATTCGTTGTATACATTCCTCTGACTGCATAGACACGCAAACTAAAAGATTTTTTCAAATTCGTACTTTTTACTTTTACGGCAAAAATTGGTTGAATCATGAAGTTAGGTTATGCTGCACATGTACGTGAGAAAAGGGATTTTCAAAATTTTTATTTTTGGAATTAAAATAGGATGGAAATACAACCAACTGAAACACCCGCTATCTATCTTCAAGCTTTTTGAAAATACAAATACAAGAATACTTATTTTTTTAAATGTAAACGTATTGGTAGCCTTGTCTCAAAAGCGTGGTTTGAAATAATAAAAATACTATATTTATTTATAAAATTATTTTTTAATAATTATATTTGTTTTGGTTTGGCCCGGTCTAACTTAAAGCCGTTTTTACTTGTTTTATCAAATATGGCACAACACCTTATATTTTCAGATTTTTATTGATTCCGATTTATATACAGATTTCATACAAATGTCATCGATTTTACTTTTTTGCTCTAGAAAACACATATTGTAACATTGTAATTTTGTCCTGAACAAGTTATATTTCACCTGGAAACATACAAGAAAGAGGGTATCATCGGTCCATGATATAGATCGCTTTCCAAAATCTTCACCTAATTGAATTGCAATCGTGTAGAAAGTTAAATGTATCATATAGTCGGCACCGTCTGACTTTAGCCTTTCCTTGCCTTTTTTCTTTTTACAATGTCTGGCACACACTTTCTAGATAAAATAATGTAAATAGTGCAACTTTTTCGACTTTAAAACTTGCAGGGTTCCAAAGCTACCAGAAGGTTTGCTAGACATGACCGCAATACGTAAACTTTCAAAACGTCGATAAACGTGTATTTTCCCCCTTCAGAATCCGTTGTTAGAACCTTTTCATTTATTTCTATTCCACAGTGTAATAGACGTTTTCTTAGAAAGCTAGGAGCATTATTCTGTATGACAATATAGTTACAGTCTTATTCTAAATAGTTTTATTTATATGCGCTCTGGCCTACTGTGCGCACCCAGTTTGTCCAGAAGTTGCTTGATTTCTATCTGTTGGTTTACAACACTGCTGGTGGAATAAAGATTTATTATCTGTGAAGTTGTGGAATAGTAGCTAATATGAAGTGTACATAGAAAATAATTACACACAAATGTACATTAGAGTGGCATATGAACGAAAAAACGACAACATTGAATGTTCAATACTGCATGTGAATCAAGTTTCTGAAATAAAAGACTTTGCCACGCCACTCACAGTCGAAAATCAAAAAAATCCGACTTTGTAATTTTTTTAAATCCTGATTAGGTTATCAATTTCAATATGTCAAATCTTATTTTTTGAGTTATTGTAAAATAATATTAATTTTATGAACAAACATAAATATGTTTTACTAACGACTACATTGAAAAGTAAAATTTGATAAATCTTTAATTTTTTATTTTGGGATCAGAATAGGTTTAGGGACAGAATGTTTATTAAACATTTATTGTCTTCCTGACTCATAAACTTTTCGTGACTGCAGTCTCCACATGTTTTCAATGGTATTCAGGTCTGGGGAAAATTGCGGATACACCAATAAATTCATTGTTGTATTCAATAATATTGGCCTTCTCTTCACTGTTTTACGACCAGTGCTGACTAAATTGAAGCATTATTGAACTGTTAAGTCCATATTAATGGTGGAAATTACGCTATTAGCGTTCATTATATATATTAGAAACTAAAGTTCACAAGTTCCATAATAAGAAATTGATCCCCACTCCAATATACCGCATTCACAACTGTGAAATGATGTTATCCTTTCTTAAATCGTGAAAATAGTATTTATATCCATCTGGGCCAAGACTACTGTCATTCGTCTTTCATGTCACTTGCTCACGAAATAATAATACGAATAACTCGCTTTACAATGGTTGGACTGGCACTAACGCCAGTTTCTTCCCTTATTTTTGCAGCAGAATCGTGGGAATTAGATGCAGTTCTGATGAAGACTCTTCCATCCCGATCTGTAGTGGCTATGTATTTGCTTTCTTTCATTTATGAAAGATAACCCAATTCATTTCGCACATAATTGTTGACAACATTATGGCTGCATCCAATTTTAGCTGCAATATACCGATGCTTTAGGCCACATTTATTAAGATGCTTTCATTTTGCCATTTTCTTCCTCCGTTAATGGTGTACCGTGAACCGCTTTCCACATAATAATAAGTAACTTTAGTTTTGTAAATTTAATACATTTTGGCGAATTGTCAAAAAAACCATAGCATTTAGTATTGAATCTACTGTGATGAACCAACAATTAGAATAATTCTAGGGAAGATCTAGAAAAGACCAAAACTAATGAAATAACGCTCAATTACTTCTGTTTTTTTGATTGGGTATACATAAATAAACCTGTGATACGAGTAAAAAATGCAATACACGTTGACAAATTTAAGCTTACTGGAAAAAAATATTTGATACTGAAGCATACTAAAATTAAAATTAATCAATCTAAGTACATATGTAATTAAAATGTGTAAATAACTCATTTTGAATAAATTTTACTTTTACATTCAAGTAAAAAATAAACTTAAATTGAGTAAAGGCATACTGGATGTCAAACGGATACCAATTTCCTTAATTTTAGTACATTTTTAATGGAGTTAGTACACTTCAAGTACCAATCAGATGAGAGGCAGTGTATATCATGCACCATGTAATGAATTGGTGAACTTTTACGCCAATAACAGAAATGTCAAATAATGATGTAACGTCATAATAATTTAGAATTGGATTGTAGTTGTAAATATTTTTATAATTATATGCAAATTGTGCACCCAAAAAAGCGTAGTAGTTTGATTCGTACCGCTTTTTTCCTTTATGTTGACCCTAAAATTATAAAGCCGTTATAGTCATCAATTTTGTGAGTCTGCGCAGTCAAAGGAATATATACATCGAATTTAATTACACAGTGCGACAAATTGCAGTTTAATCTCTGCAATTCAAGCACCACTATGACGGTTCGTTAGTGTATCCAAAATGATGACGATTGCCTAAAGGATTTTTTCCTGAGGTACCCGTTTTCGCGGGACGCCCTGGCGCGCTCCCCCCACCCACTTTTGTTATCTTATGGTCTTTTGTTTGTCATAACTCGAGAACGGCTGTCCCGATTTAGGTGAAATAAATGTTGAAAAATTAAGAATTATAATTCCTTTAATCTATTCCTATGCTCTTTCTCGATATTTTAAACAGTTTCGCAGATGTAAATAAATTTATATAGTCGGGCGGGGCCGACTATATAATACCCTACACCACTCCCTGCGTATGTACCTCGCTTTGATTACTAAACCCAGGTATTTCATGGGAGCAATTTTATGTAGTTCAAACAAATTATATAAATTATATGAATATAATTAATATCTTTAGTCAAATTTAACGAATATGGTAAATAATATGGTAATTGATCCAATTGTCCGACAGACAAATACAAATTATACAGTAGTATACCAACGTCATACCAAAGTATGGGCATATGGGCATCACCCAAACAATTTTCATTGCAATTCAATTCGGTAAAAAAATTGAAATCGGGAAGGATTTTTGCATCCTGTAAATGTATGTGTTTGACAAAAAATGTTAAATCGGAAAGGACATTTGTATGGGGTATATTGAAACCAGGCACGATGTGACCCGCTTTCACCATGTCTGTTTATTGGTGAAATATAATATGTAAAATTTGGCCAAAATCAGTTAAACATTCGGGAGCAACATTTGTATGAGTGATATATCTAAATCAGAACCGATCTTACCCACCTTCACCATTGGTTTTTTAGTTCGATTATAAAATGTTGTGCCAATTTTAAAGAAAATCGGGTACAATATGTGGTTTCTAAAGCGGAAAAAGTGAATTCGGGAGCGACATTTGTATGGGGGCTATATCTAAATCTGAACCGATCTTACCCTATTTTTGCATACGCGGTTCTAGTTGGATTATAAGATGTTCTGCAAAATTTAAAGAAAACCGAGTACAATATGTCGTTTCTAGAGCGGAAAATGTCAAATCGGGAGCGACATTTGTATGGGGGCTATATCTAAATCTGAACCGATCCCAACCCAATTTTTGCATACGTGTTTCTAGTTCGATTATAAGATGTTCTGCAAAATTTAAAGAAAAACGGGTCGTTTGTAGAACGGAAAATTTCAAATCGGGAGCGACATTTGTATGGGGGCTATATCTAAATCAGAACCGATCTTACCCAATTTTTGCATACGTGTTTCTAGTTGGATTATAAGATGTTCTACAAAATTTAAAGAAAATCGGGTACAATATGTCGTTTCTAGAGCGGAAAATGTCAAATCGGGAGCGACATTTGTATGGGGGCTATATCAAAATCTGATCCTATCTTACCCAATTTTTGCATACGTGTTTCTAGTTGCATTATAAGATGTTCTGCCAAATTTAAATAAAATCGGGTACAATATGTCGTTTCTAGAGCAGAAAATGTCAAATCGGGAGCGACATTTGTATGGAGGCTATATCTAACTCTTAACCGATCTTACCCAATTTGTGCATAGGTGTTTCTAGTTGGATTATAAGATGTTGTGCCAATTTTAAAGAAAAATCGGGTACACTATGTGGTTTCTAAAGCGGAAAAAGTGAAATAGGGAGCGACATTTGTATGGGGGCTATATCTAAATCTGAACCGATCTTACCCAATTTCGGCATAGGTGTTTCTAGTTGGATTATAAGATGTTGTACCAAATGTATAGAAAATCGGGTACAATATGTGGTTTCTAAAGTGGAAAATGTCAAATCGGGAGCGACATTTGTATGGGAGCTATATCTATATCTGAACGATTTCCTCCAAATTCAATACCGATGGTCCTTGGCCAGAAAAAATAACTTCAGACAAGTTTCATGACAAGCGGACAACAATTGCGACCTGTATAGTGCTTACAAGCTTAGATGGACAGCAGACGGACAGACAGACATCGTTAAATCGACTCAGCTGGCGATTCTAAGCCGATCCGTATACTTAAAGGTGGGTCTAGCTCAATTATTTCTTGGTGTTACAAACATTTGGCGGAAAACTAACTTATAATACCCTAGACCACGAAGTGGTGTAGGGTATAAAAATTGCGGGACTGTTTCTGTTAATGTTCAGTCTGACTACATTGCGTATGAGTGATATTACCCTCAATAACCAGTAAGTATACGTTACCTACACACACTACATTATTTTTCTGTCTCTAGAAAGAGTATCATAACTAGGGTATCCAATTATTCCGACTTCTAAGATATTCGATTAATTGTTTGTTCGAAAGCTTAGAATTTCCAATTAATCGAATAAACGCCTGAAGAGTTAATCATCAAATAATTGCTCTACTCATTAATACATAATTAATATAGGTTAAATAGCTAGAACATTTTATTTTAATGTTAGTCACTACTTTTCCATATTTATGTGTAAATACATTTCGAAATAAAACAAGAGTTTGCGGGCATTCCTCTTCTATATGGTAATAAGCCTTGACATATTTTTCCGTTTTGAATTTTTTATGATTTTTAAAAACAAAAAATTTAAATTTTTTAGGGATTTTTTTTTCATAAATTTATTTATATCTGCGAAACTGTTTAAAATATCGAGAAAGAGCATAGGAATAGATTAAAGGAATATTCTTAAAGGATAATTCTTAATTTTTCAACATTTATTTCACCTAAATCGGGACAGCCGTCCTCGAGTTATGACAAACAAAAGACCATAAGATAACAAAAGTGGGTGGGGGGAGCGCGCCAGGGCGTCCCGCGAAAACGGGTACCTCAGGAAAAAATCCTTTAGGCAATCATCATCATTTTGGATACACTAACGAACCGTCATAGTGGTGCTTGAATTGCAGAACCACTGTTGCACTGTGTTATTGTAGATGCAGCCGTTGGGTGGTGCAAAGAAAATGTTATACAAAATGTTTTTGTTGCATAGTCTTGTGCTGTAATAAACGGATCACAATAATTGTAAATAAATTACAAAATTTATTAATTCTTTAATAGAACACAATTTACATAATTCAGTTATGACAAACGAAATTAATGTTTAAAACATCCTTAAAGTAATTATTACACTAAAGTTATTCAAATGAATTGAAAATCCTTGCATCCACCTTCCAAATAAATGTTACATCAGAAGTAATAAAACGTTCGCCTTGCTGTTTGCTCTTAATTTGCCACATAGAAAGATATAAAATAAAACATAAGCAATTATTTTTAATACATATCACCAAACATTATAATACAGACATAAATAAAATTACACACATCCACATGTGGAAGCGAATGCATATGGGGTAATGCATGACTTGTTATTCCAGCTCAATGGAGTAGGCACAATTTATTTTTTTGCCAAAAATGGACGATTTTGAATATGACGGAAAAATCAATTATCGCATATATATAATCCCTTTTATCCCTCTCTAGCCTAAGAAATCAAATACATAAAATATGATACTGACTGCTACGCTCTTTTCAAAAAAGTTATTGCTCCAATAACTTCATCACTTTTTTGGGGAAATTTTTCGATGGAAATAATATAAGTGACATGTGTGTATAACTACAACATATAAATGCTGGAATATATAGCACTACAAAAATAGTTTATCTATGTTAGGAAAACATAAGTTTGGCCAATATTAACTCATAAGCTAATTTTATTATTATTCATTTTGCTACTGTTTTGTGGAGTTAGTAAAGCTTTCTCCGCTGGCATTAAGAACACACTGGGAAATCCGCAGGAAAATAATTTAAACAAGTAGGGAGGGACTAAAGTTGGGCGTAGTCGTCTATGTAAGGGTAACACACTTTCTACTCCAGGTTTCAATGAACAATCCTAAATGTTTCAAATGACCCTGAATGTTTAATACCGAAACATTTGAAATCGGTTTGTGCCAAATCTGGGTGGACATATGAAAGTGGACCATATCAATTCATAAATCGATGCGATCCACCGGTACCATCAAATATTACATAATACGGGATACCACACCAAAATCGGATTTAGTATGAATTTATTTAGATACTTGAAAGACAACTATATCTAAATATGCAGCACTTTGAACAGATTCAGATTCATCGATGGACTCTGGTGATGGGTATATATAGTACAAATGAATATTTTCCCTTTCTTGGAATAATTAAATAAATGGACCCTTAATAATCTCTTGATATAATTTTAATGTAGCCAATAAATATACTGGAAAATTGTGAAAAATGTAAAAGCGTATTACGGAAATGCCCATATACATACATATCCCAAAAATCCTATGAGTAGGTATGCTCACACAAATGCTTTTGGAATACACACATGTAATATTTTAAGATAAGTAAATAATATGCTTTATTTAGATGATAAAGGCTAAGAAGCAGGTAAAATTTATGTATGTATCTGAGTAACACATGCACACTTTTGCTAATATAAAAGCCATAAAAACAAAAGGAAATATTTTATGTTTGTATGTGTTCGAGTTCAAAATAAATCATTTAACGACCCTACAAATATTTATGATAATAAATGTTATGAAAAATAATCGTTTATATGTGTGCATGTATATATATGTTTGTAGTAAGGCACGAAGATATATTATTTCAAGCTGCCTTCAAGTGGTAGAAATTTGAGCCAGCGTTTTATCCATTTTTTTAAGAATTTAAAGCTTAACGACACATCATATATATGTTAATTTATTTGATATATAACCTTTTGTTAAACCCTTTGTATGTGGAATGAATTATTTTGATTCAAGATTTGTTGATGGATGTATCCATTAGAAAATGTAATTTGCCTGGACTTTGTTTGGGTGAATTAATGACTTCCCACCATAGAAAATAGTTTGTAACAGTATGTCAATATTTAGGGCTTCATTCCATGGTAGCTAACTCGACTTTTAAAGGTTGCGACTTAATATCTCAATACTGTCGAAATCTGGAGCACCTACATGCAGAAAAAACGTTTAGAGGCTGTTTTGTCTACATATTCTTCGTTTGCTGGAATGGTTTCAATATTTCCCTCAAATGTAATCAGTTATCAAACATAGTTACTTCTAATTGTTTTTGGTTGAATTTTAATGACCGAAAATTCATTGGCAAAAAAACGTTTGTTCATAAACATATTTACTTTTTATTTCCCGAGAAACCTCTTCAGAATCATGAAATTCGGTGTATACATTCCTCTGACCTA